>JAVIAB010000051.1:112142450-112484950 GCA_032433765.1 Megaustenia siamemsis
GCTTCTGAAAGACATTGCTGCTTTAGCCAAAGGAGAACTACTAAATACAATTAAGACAAGACAAATGAAATTGTTGGGGCATCTTAAAAGACACAACAGCCTACTAAATGTAATATTGGAAGGGAAAATACAAGGTAAAAGAGGCAGACCAAGACTAACATGGATGAGTCAATCAAAAGTTGGACAAGCCAATCTATGACAGCCTGCACCATCAAAACAAGAAACAGAGTAGAATGGCGATCCATGGTAGCCAACCTTCGTTGTGGAGAAAGCACTCGATGATAATGATGATGACTGTGTGTTGGGTTAGTATCCCTGTTTGTGCATGCAGTATGTAAAAAAAAAAAAACGCCAAGTGAAAAAAAAAATCTTGTGCCCATTAAAGGCTGGGTGAACCGGAAAGCCGTCGGTTGGCAGTATGCAGTCATTAAAATTAACATATTTATAATCATGACTTAACATTACTTTAAGTAGTGATGTTGAAATTGAAAAAAAAAAAAACCTCTGTATGTTTCACTTTCGTTCTGCTGTCTTCACCTATATATGAAGTATTTTCACCCATTGTGGGAAAGCAAACAATCTTTCAGCTTGAAGTTGCAAACGGTAAGGGAGAGTGTGCGGTTGAATCTTCTTGGTCTTCACCCGACGACTACTCCTCTGTATCATCTGTCCCACCCGACGAATACTCCTCTGTATCATCTGTCCACCCGACGACTACTCCTCTGTATCATCTGTCCCACCCGACGACTACTCCTCTGTATCATCTGTCCCACCCGACGACTACTCCTCTGTACATCTGTCCCACCGACGAACTACTCCTCTGTATCATCTGTCCATAGAGGGCATTGGGTGGCGTTATGTATTGTGGCTTACAGCGCGAGCTGAGATATTTGTGCCTATCAGCCCGACCTATTCGACCTCAACACAGCATTTGTGTGTATCGGGTTGCTTGTTCTCTTTGATCCTTATTCGCTTTGTCACACTGGGAAATCTTTTTCCAGAAGCACCGCCCGGAGGTGGGGTGGGATCACTTTGATAGGCAACAGTCAAAAAGTGCATTGTATTGTACAGTAATATCGTTTTAAGTATGTCATAAACTATCTTTTCATTTGTTGCCATGTAATGAGAAGAGAGAACAACTTGAATATATTGTAACAACTGGAAAAAATGAGGGACGAAGAGATAGAGGGAAGCAAAGAGAAAAAATAAAAGACAGCTTAAGAGAATGGCTTGGCAGAAGGTCAACAACAGAAATGATAAATAGCTGCCGAGATCGAATGTTGTGGAGAGACATGATCACCTACGCACTAGGCCCGGTACTTGATGATGATGATGAAACTATCTTATGCATTTTTCTATTACTGGGTTTCTGCCAGGGGGGACTTGTTAAAGTATGTCATAGAAATGTGGAACTTCGCATATGAAAAACAAAGAAGAATGTTGTGGTTCTATATTATTGTTATTTAGTCCTAAAAGCAATTTTTAATTAATATTATAACACTACTATTATTTTTAAACATATATTTCTAGAGGATAGGTGGAAACGGTGACAAAAAAAGGTGTTTCAGAAAATAGTTTGATAGGAAGTTCACAACAATTCTATTTAAAAAAAAAAAAAACACCTTGTAGAGATAGGAGGGTGTAGAGAGACATAAGAAGGCACGGTACTTGATTAACATTTGCCTCACTATATAGCGGCAATTACTATATCAAATTGTCGAGTAAGGATCAAATGGGAAGGCAACGCGGTTCTAGAATGCCATGCTGAAGTCGGATGTGTTTGGTCGAAAGGCGTAAATAAATTCTCAACTCAACACATCTACGCCCACTTAACGTGCTTTTAGAGGCGACGAACATGACTATCCATTCCCTTAGTGGTCTTCAACGTGAGAGAGAGAGAGAGAGTAGAGTGAGAGAAAGATTCAACCGACTGATCGGCTTTTAAGTCACCGGTTGTAATTTGGAAGCGAAGATTTGTTTCTGGGAAAGAAATACAACCTGGCTTAGTGCTGACCATATTACTAAACGATTACGTCGATAGTCAAGAAAAGTAATGACAGTAAAGTTGTATTCATTATACTCCACGCTCACGCATTCTTTCCTTCTTTCTTTCTTTCTTTCTTTCTTTCTCTCTTTCTCTCTCTCTTTCTTTTTTTTCTTCTTTGCTGTAAAAAAATGAGTAGAATGAAATAAGAAAGGTGCAAAGAAGTAATTGACGTCGGTACAATTAGCGGACCCCGCCTAAGAATTCCTTTCAGCTGTAAATCCCTCAGTATTATGTTAGTTGATTACGTGGCACAACGGTACGTGAATATCGTACGAACAAAAGATCCACAGCCAGTTATAACAATATCACACTTGAGTGAAGCTGACAGTTTTTTTTTGTAACATGAAGGAACAGGTGCAGTTGAAGGAGTAATGGTCAGTACAATAATATCCATCAATTTGTTTTTGCTAGGTTTATGGGCTTGGGTGTAGAGAGGCTTGACCAAGTTTTCATTGTTTACTCCTGATATGACATATCGGCATATATATATTGTACATAATATTGGCATATATATATTGTACATAATATTGCACATATATATTGTACATAAAAAAAATGAATAGCATACCGCTTTACTGCACATGCCTTTATTTAAATGACGATATAGCCATGAGGTGAGATAAGCACAAATATAAAATATTAAATGCTATGCGGGGCTGCCGCGAGTAGAGCTGTATAGAACTCGTAAAATAAACATAAATCGTATCTAGCAGCTAAATTAGTAGAGAGAGACAAGAAAGAAAACGGACGTTTCGGCAAAAGCCTTAATCAGGTACAAAACAAACAACAACAATTATAAGATCAATACTGTAGGCAGATTTCTAAAATAAACTAAAATGTCTGACAAATCAGAGGTAGTCATAATATAAACGACATGACGAGTTATTCTGAGGGAAGATGAGATAGATAAAAACAGAAGGAAAAATATTGAGAAACCACAGCTTCTTTCCACCATTTTTCAGATCAGTGTTTTGCTTTAGTGTTTATATTCTATAGTCCGTTCAGAAATTTATAATCACACCTGAATTAGTGTTGCGTGATAACCGCTTGTTTATTTTGGTTTCAAAATTTGCATGCAATCTTAGAATATTGATGACGCAAAGATTTTGTTATTTTTTTTTATTGCACAAACACAATAGATTTTGCACATCAGCGAATTCCTTTGATCTTTTATGACGATATCACACAAGTTGATTCAAATTTTAGAGTTTACAGTAATCGTGTTAAATTTTCCAGTTTACTGCAATTCTTGTCAGAGGCGTATCTACATAGTGCTTAATTGTGGGTGTTGTTCGTTATGTGTATTTGCAAACATGAATTCAATTGGTTACAATTAGTCTTGTCCTTCGGTCACCATTAGACCCCAGGACGTCCTAACTGCAGCTGGAATTGAATTCATCTTAATTTTAATCATTCCGAATCTGACGATTCCAAGAGGTTGATAATCATTACTGGCTGGACAAATAGTAATCCATCTCGTTTCCAGTACTCATCTTCCACCCGCAGCACATGTTCAACACACTTCTTCCAGAACGGAATGTCTATTTTGAGAGAGACTCGCGTGTCAGAACTTCAACATCACACATTTCAAACGTCCTGTTTTGTTCTGCAACTTGTTCTTTGACGTGAACCCAGACACGTTCGATTGGATTAAGGTGCGCATGATATGCAGGGAGTCGAAGAGAGGTGTGGCCGTATTTATCAATGATTTGTCAACATGGTACACATTTTTCTTATTCGTATTCTTCACAAGTTGTAACAATTCGGGTTTTAAATATGTGTCGTCAAATTTGACAATCTCATTCGCAAACCATGTCCTAATTTGCTCTTTTGTATTTGATGCAGTTGGCACTTTGTCTTCCTCTGATGTGACATTGTGGTATGATGCATTATCCATGACTATGCATGAAGGTCTCTCCAGGATTGGTAAAAGATCGTTCTCCAACCAGTGCCTGAAAATGTTTCCATTCATTTCAGTATGGTAGTCCCTACCGTCGGTACTTTTTGATTGGAAAATAAGTCCCGCATCATGGACAAGGCCGTTTTCAGTGGTTCCAGCATGCGTTAAATATAATGCACTGGCATTTGCTGCTCGGAATTGTTCTTTTGATTTGCCATTTACTGACTGCCATTCTTTAGCATAGGTGTGGTGTGCGTTGACCCATGATTCGTCCAAATATACAATATCATACCGTTCACTCCTCCGCTCACGGATCTGTCTCAGGTATTTGCTTCGAGCAATGACCAAGTGTGGTTTTTCACAAATAATATTCCTGCCCCAACAGTTTTTCTGAAAGTTAAGCCGGCTCCTCGCACAATCTTCCATAGAGTACTTTTAGAAATGCAATATTGCAGTCTGCATGCAATTTAATTTCAAATTCCTGAGAGTAACAAGTACATTATTAGCAAACATTGTCAATATCTCACGTTTGACGACATCCATGTCAAAGCTGTCGACATGAGTGCACCCTGAGTCATGTTTAATCCAACGAGAAAATGACGATCTATTAACACCAAGCGCGAGTTGCGTTCGTCTCTCTGGGTCATGAATATCACAATATAAATGCCCCATCTTGGATTCCCTAAGGAAGTGCTGATATAGTAAAAAAGTAACCTTTTGCATAGTTATAAATTTGCATTTCAAACTCATTGTAATTTAGGTATAAATGTTGGTATTTAAAGTCAACAAATTGTCTACTGAGTCTTCACAAAATTAATAAAGATACACCTTCCCTTCGGTAATTAATGCCAAGGCCGTGGTGCGTCATGTCGTTCAATAACAATTCAGTTTTGTGCACGGGATTTTCCTAAAGTTAGTGTTTCTGCAATAGCCAAACTATTTTACGCGAATGACCGCACCAAATTAATGTATATATCCTAAAATGGTGTCAAATTCGAACAGGGTGAATTTAATATAGCATAAAGAAGAAAACTTTTAAACTAGATCAAATTTCTTAGAACAAAATAATATTTTTATAACGTCATCAATATTCTAAGATTGCATGCACATTTTGAAACCAAAACAACAAGCGGTTATCACGCAAAACTAATTCAGGTGTGATTATGAATTTCTGAACGGACTATTGTCATGTGATGTGTTGTTCAGATATGGATCAGTTTAGAAAGTTGTTATTCTCTTTGAGTAGATTACGAAAATGTAACATGCTGGGAGTTTCAAGTCATCGTCGATCATCATCACAAACAGCAGAGATAGACTCAAGATGCACCAAAGCTTGTCAAATCATTGGACAGCTATCACCACTATTGTCCAACGGGGAAATAACTCTAGAGGCAGAACGGGCACTTTAAATACAATCTTCATCCAAACGTTGTGCTACCAATACCAGTCCTGGACACTAGATGTAAGAACAATAAGAAAAAATATAATGTACGGAGATTAAATGTGTTAGACGAATGACAGGAAACAGTCTGAGAGATAAGATCAGAAATGAAGAACTGAGAAAAAAGCAAGAAATAACCCCCGCCATAGAATATACAAAGAAACAACAGATAAAATGGTTTGGCCACGAGACAAAGCAGAGTGATCAAAACACAGCACAAAGAGCCCTCAATAAACGTTGCGAGAACACTAAACCCAAAGGTAGACCACGAAAAAGATGGATCGACGGAATATTAGAAGCACTAGGAAACATAACAGCAGCAGAAGCGAACAGAGGAGCAAAAGACCGCAAATTATATCTCCCCTCGACGCTGAAAGCCAGATGAGGAAGGAAGGAAATAAGAAGAAGTCGGTAGCACAGCTGTTCTAGTTTCTTTGTTCATCTCTTCTCACTCTCAATGTTTTCAAATTCCTGTGTTCCATCGAATGTACTTTCTTCACTCAGCTATTCTGGTACAAATACCGCCCATTTATATTTTGCGATGTTATAATTTTGTGTTTTGCTTTTACAGTAAGAATGTAGCATTCAAGGACTTTTCTACTGAACACATCCGGTTTCATCACTCCCACTTTTTTTTGGGTTTAAACTAGATTTGACCTGCTTTCTTCGAGTTCTGCTCTGCAAGGTTGAGTAGATTGTATCCATTACAACAACTTTCGCTTTGGTCAGTGAATGAAATGGGTATAATTCGTTGAAAGAATTCCGTCACGTCTCTTGTGTGTAGAGGAACCGCGATGGCTCAGTGGTTAGTGAACTGGACTACAAAGTCCAGACAAGGGGTAGGGTTCGATCCCAACCGACGGCTTCCGGGTTCACCCAGCCTTAAATGGGTACAGGGTTTTTACTGGGAAAGTAAATCGGTACGGGCGTAATACCGACCACATTACCCCAAAAATCATGGTCACTAACACCATATTCCCTATACGCCACTTGGCGTGACGGGGGTACTTTACTTTTTTTTTTTTTTTTAACTTTTTTTTTGTGTGTAGGAATTTGTTGTTTGCTTGGATCGACGGTATATTTTGGGTAATGTGTTCAACATTATGCCGACGCTGTCTCTCCCTCCACACAAAAATGGTACCTATTTATGGTTGAAATATTCCAGAAGTTGCGCGTTTGGTTACCACGGGAATCAACGGCCAGGAGAGAAAAGAACAGAGCCACAGTAGCCTGCCATGTCCATCTGGCTACCATGGTCCCGAACACGGTCAGTGGAGAAAAGAACAGAGCCACAGTAGCCTGCCATGTCCGTCTGGCTACCATGGTCCCGAACACGGTCAGTGGAGAAAAGAACAGAACCACAGTAGCCTGTCATGTCCGTCTGACTACCATGGTACCGGGACACGGTCAGTGGAGAAAAGAACAGAGCCACAGTAGCCTGTCATGTCCGTCTGACTACCATGGTACCGGACACGGTCAGTGGAGAAAATAACAGAGCCACAGTAGCCTGTCATGTCCGTCTGGCTACCATGGTCCCGAACACGGTCAGTGGAGAAAAGAACAGAGCCACAGTAGCCTGTCATGTCCGTCTGGCTACCATGGTATCGACCACGGTCAGTGGAGAAAAAAAAAACAGCTACCGTAGCCTGCCACGCCCTTATGGCTAACGAGTCTGACCACGGTCAGGAACCCTAAATAAAGCAAAAAAAAAAAAAAATAAAACAAAAAGTACCGCCCGCTACTATGTCACATTATTAATCCGTCAAAATCCTTTCCCACTCTCTGCCAGTTACGGCCGCCCTTTCTGTATTTCCAAACGCCTACCCCCCGTCTCCCAAACGCATTGCAATAGACGACTGAAGTAAGCTGTGACAGAACTGGCAATCCTGTTGTCAGAAAACAGCCCCGTGTTGGAGGTATCACATCTAAAGGTGCGCATATTGCGAGCGTGCCATCAACTGTTGCGAAAAAAAATAGCTTGCAGAAGAAAACGTATTTTGATTCATTCACGCATAGCATTTTTAATTTGCTGATAAGATCGTGTCCCCGCCCAAGCTGGAGGGTTTTATTTGTTCATTTGTTTACAGAAAACCAGTGTAGAATCTTTAATAATATGCTAGCGTTTTAGGTTGTACCAGTTATGTGTCGCTTGGCGTGATCACCTTTTAAATATAAAAATATTAATCAGTAAAATTATAAAGAGATGGGAGCCGCGTTAGCTCAGTGGTTAGTGAACTTGGACTACAAAGGAAAGAGGTAGGGTCGATCCCAATCGACGGCTTCCGGGTTCACCCAGCCTTTAATGGGTACCGGATTTTTTTTTTCTGAGAAAGTAAAGCGGCACGGGCGTCATACCGACCACATTACCCCAAAAATCATGTGCTGAAGGTCTGTAAAATTTATGGTCACTAACACCATATTCCCTATACGCCACTTTGCGTGACGGGGGCACTTTACTTTTTTTTTTTAACATACAATTATAAAGAGAACACGCAGAACAAAGTATTGGTCTGCTTATTTTTACTATTTTATTAAACTATAGGATGGTTGTGGCAAATTGGTAAACACACCTCAATTTGTTCTTTGTGAATGTTCTCTTCTCTCAAGCTAAATGTAAGGTCCTTTTTTTTTGTTGACACACCCGCATCACCTGGCGGCTCTGTTGTCAGGGATCATTTCATCTAAAAACATATGACTGGATGCGGACAAGGGGCAAATAGTACATGAAACACTCATAGTCTACTTTAGATCTAAAGTAGGATATGGATATACAGAAACAGGTTTGCTTTGTTAGAAAGAGTTTGGCGTGAGAGCTATATTGTGGTTTCTCTTTAGCTGTTTATCGGAGTGTATATAATACACTTTATTGTATTATATTTGTGTGGCGAGGCGAGGTGACTTACAGGACTAGGAATACATGTAAAATAGGAGTGACATGCATCAGTTGTTGCCCCGAGATTAGCACACTTGAGTGATGTGCTGACGTTCCTTTTACTTGATAAATGGAGATAGAAAAAAATACCCGCAGGTGATAACTAAAAAGCTGTTAGAGGGCTCTAATTTGAATTCTTAAAAAATTCTGGCGATATTGGCCATCACTGAATTAATTAACCATTAAAGACGGCTATGTAAAAATATGCTTTCGTTAGTGGGGGAAGAAGGTAACACTCAAACTACATACACCATAGATCACATCAACGTATTGCTCATGTTTTAGCAACGAAAACAATTTGTTGTTATTTCCTTATTCTTTTTAACATACGCCTCTGTGCTAGATGTTTATCTCTTAAAAGCGCAAGTTTTGTCGCCTCAGTAAAACCAGAAATGTCAAGTCCAAAAAGGTCAGACTCATTAAAAAAAAAACACACACCATATTTCGCTGTCAGAAAAGAAAGAACTAGTCATACACTGGATATCAATACGCATGGTCAAAGGCGTAGTTAGGGATTTCAGTGCCCAGGAGCAAAATATGTTTTCTTGCCCCCTGCTGCCCTTCCTTGTTACATGGTGTGAGCCCTAAGGTGGTTCGTCATGCTTTCTTGGAAATTTTTGAGTTTAAAGAAACAAGTGATTACATAATCTTAGGGTGTTTGGTAGGTAGTTAATCATGGGCCGAGTGATTTAGAGGTACGGTGTCGGTTTTATGACGGGAAGGTCCCAAGTTCAAATACCACCACGTTCGGTACGAGTTTCTCGAAATTCAAATCCATGGTTTCTTCTTGGCAGTACCCTCCCCTGGTCTCTGGGTAGTGAGATTCGATGTCTAGACCTCTCTGTGTAGTGAGATTCGATGTCTAGACCTCTCTGTGTAGTGAGATTCGATGTCTAGGTCTCTCTGGGTTGTGAGATTTGATGTCCAGACCTCTCTGTGTAGTGAGATTCGATGTCTAGACCTCTCTGTGTAGTGAGATTCGATGTCTAGGTCTCTCTGGGTTGTGAGATTTGATGTCCAGACCTCTCTGGATAGTGAGATTCGATGTCTAGACCTCTCTGTGTAGTGAGATTCGATGTCTAGGTCTCTCTGGGTTGTGAGATTCGATGTCTAGACCTCTCTGTGTAGTGAGATTCGATGTCTAGGTCTCTCTGGGTTGTGAGATTTGATGTCCAGACCTCTCTGGATAGTGAGATTCGATGTCTAGACCTCTCTGTGTAGTGAGATTCGATGTCTAGGTCTCTCTGGGTAGTGAGATTCGATGTCTAGACCTCTCTGTGTAGTGAGATTCGATGTCTAGGTCTCTCTGTGTAGTGAGATTCGATGTCTAGGTCTCTCTGGGTTGTGAGATTTGATGTCCAGACCTCTCTGGATAGTGAGATTCGATGTCTAGACCTCTCTGGGTAGTGAGATTCGATGTCTAGACCTCTCTGGGTAGTGAGATTCGATGTCTAGACCTCTCTGGGTAGAGATTCGATGTCTAGACCTCTCTGGATAGTGAGATTCGATGTCTAGACCTCTCTGGGTAGTGAGATTTGATGTCTAGACCTCTCGGATAACAGCAAGAACACAGGAGGTCACGGGTGCACCCACGCACGTTTTAACGATCGAAAAGAGTAGACTAGAAAAGATGGCTGCTGCCTGTGCAAAATTGTCAGTAAAATGTAGCAAAATTGTCAGTAAAATGTACCCAGACCGTGCTACGCTGTTCGTGCATGTGTGGGTCTAGGTTATCCTCTAGTCTCGCGATATTTCGAAAGGAAAATAGGAGTACCTACGGATTGGCCCGGAGTTCAGTCATTGATGGTCCTAGCATAAACAAAACCAATAAGTTCAATCTGTTGTCTACGCGCAATTTGCTTATTATTGACTGCCTTCTTTTATGTTGGGTTATTATTTTTTCTTTAGCTAACTGTGCACACTTTTTTGGTAGTTCCTGGTAATTCTGTTCGTTCACACCTCTATACTCGAAAAATCCCTAATCTTTCATGGTTCATCATCATTATCATGCGCCATACCGGTTGCGGGAGCCGCGATAGCTCAGTGGTTAGTGAACTGGACTACCACGGACAAGGGGTAGGGTTCGATCCCAACCGACGGCTTCCGGGTTCGCCCAGCCTTACTGTACTGTACTTATGGGTACCGGATTTTTTCTGGGAAAGTAAAGCAGCACGGGCGTTATACCGACCACATTACCCCAAAAATGATGTGCTGAAGGTCTGTAAAATATAGGTCACTAGCACCATATTTCCCTATACGCCACTTGGCGTGACGGGGGTACTTTACTTTACTAAGTTACATGTTGCCTGACATGGAGTAGTTTATACATTTTTTTTTATTCGGAGAAAATGTAATTGTTGTTTACATGGATTTATAGAACGTAAATCGCGTAGCGATGCACCGGTATAACACTGATTTTAACATACTTGTCTAGATAGATCTGAGACACAATTCTTTCCGTGCTGGTGCGTTGATGGGGCGTATTCTCCAGAGAACGGACACACGATTTCTGATGTGTAAAGTTATCACGCAATCACCATGAAGCAGGCCATCTCTGTCTGTTGGTCTGTCTGTATGTCGGTCTTTCTGTCTGTTAGTCTGTATGTCTGACTTTCTATGTCTTGTGATTATCTTCATGCGTGTATTTGTGTGTTTTCAATGTTTGTTTTGTGACATAGCGCTTTCAATACATATGCTGTCTCGAATGCGTCAGTAAATCCATCACGTTTTTGTCATTTTTATTGAACATATAACACAATCTTTTTTTATTTGCCGCATTACGTAACATTTATTATTTGTAATGTAAACATTTATTTGTTGTAATGCGTTGAATCAGAGCGAACAAACTGTCTGAAGGAGTCAGTGATCTTGAAAAAAAAAATACATTCAACATGGGTGGGATGCATTTTAACCAAACAGAAATGTGTGCAGGAAGAAATTGGGAACATACTACATCCATATTTTCTGAACGTACACCACGCATTTGTTAAAATATAAAATGATAAATTAAAATTCTGATTGTTGGTTCGTTTAGGCTTAGAAAGGCGTATAAAACATATCGCGAACAATCTCTTGTGACAATACAGGGTTGTTGTCATTGAAGATTTCTTAGAACACCGTGAATGAAGATAACCTGTTAAACACCAAACACCAGCAACAAGGACCAATGATAATTGTTGAGAAGAAATAAACTAAAAAAAACAGATTGACAGAAGCAGTTTAGTCTTTAGTTAACAATTGTAGTTTTTAGTTTCAAAATTTTAGTCTTTAGCTTATAAATTTTTGGGGCATGTTAAAAGACATAACAGCCAAATAAAAGTAATATTGGAGAGGAAAATACAAAGTAAAAGAGGCAGATCAAGGCTATCATGGACGAGTAACATCAAAAGATGGACAAGTCAACCTATGACAATCTGCACCATCAAAGCAAGAGACATTGGAATGGCGTTCCATGGTAGCCAACCTTCGATGCGGAGACGACACTTAATGATGATAATGAGTCTTTAGTTTCAAAACTTTAGTCTTTAGTTTCAAAATTTAGTCTTTAGTTTCACAGTATTAGTCTTTAGTTTCAAAGATTTTGGTCTTTAGTTTAAAAAATTAGTCTTTAGTTTAAAACTTTAGTCTTTAGTTTCACAGTATTAGTCTTTAGTTTCAAAGATTTTAGTCTTTAGTTAAAAAAATGTAGTCTTTAGTTTAAAACTTTAGTCTTAAGAGAGAAGTAGGTAAATAAAGTTCATTGGATGATGTGTTTTTTCTTCTTCACTAATCAGTTATTGCCATGTAACGCCATCCATTCTGTTTTTCTAGCTTGTTTCAGGATTGTTCTTATTTATGTGAGGCTCTGGGGTTGGTTCGATTGTTGAAGGCTCCCATTTGCTTTTTCGAGTTTATCTGCTTTATGTTTTTCTTTTTTCTTAAATGAGAATTCCTTCTTTCTTTCTTTCTTTCTTTCTTTTTCTTTCTTTCTTTCTTTCTTTCTTTCTTTCTTTCTTTCGTTCCTTCCTTCCTTCCTTCCTTCCTCCCTCCCTCCCTTCCTTTCGTCCGTCCGTCCTTCCTTCCTTCCTCCCACCTCTCTCCCTCCCTCCCTTATCCCTTAACCTTAACTCTGGTTGTTGTTGAGGCACTATGACGGATTTCATCAACTTTTTATTTTTATTTCTGTTTACAATTACTCTTTGTGACTACGAAATAGATTCCTATCCACTCTTTGATGTTGTCTTCCCCATCTAAAGTTAAAGTTCCCCCCCCCCCCCCCCCCCAAAAAAAAAAAAAAAAAAAAAAAAACCTTTTGTGTCAAACAAAACAATTCACACTAAGATCATGCACATAGAACAAGGCATGATAAAGAAAAAAGCTTAAAATGACGCGGGAGATGGTCTAAGATTCTCATAGGAGGAGCATGATAGCCACGGTAATCGGTACGCCTCTGAAAGGTGAAAAATTTGATGCAAATCTAGCTATCTAAGATTTGATAGTTTAGTGCTTATGGTTTTTTTTTCCCTAGAGAGACATCTGTGACTACAAATAACTATTGTCTTTGCAGGATGATCAAAGAAAACTAACGACTAGAAAGACGGCCCCAACAAATGCGTGCTGAACACGGAGGCACTTGGTTAAAAGGTGCAATACACAGTTCCACTCTATTTGTTATGCCAATGATGGTGGAAATAGAAGAATGTATTTCAATAAGTAAATTTAGATATTGTAATAATTTCTTATAATCGGTTTATTTACGTCATTGATATAAGGCTGTAGAACAATATTAACGTCATTGATATAAGGCTGTAGAACAATATTAATGTCATTTGCCATGTTATAAGCATAGATCATCATTTACTTTTTACCCAGTTTCTGGCTTTCCCCATCTATATTAACTTAATTTCTCCGATATTAGAATGTCCTCGATTTTCTCTCTTATCATTTTCTGCACTTGCCAAATGCATCGTGAGTAGTATAGCAGGAAGGATCTGATTATTATTTGGCCCGTAAATTAACAAAGATATATAGTAGGCGCGCGGCGCGCCTAATGTACTGTAGGCGCAGGGGGAGTTAACCGTGACAGCTGGTCCCAGTGACCCCGGAAGTGACCTGTTTATGTCTGGTGTATGCTGACTTTGGAGTTCTTTATGTACTTGATCGTTAGTGATAGGTTAGTAGATTATACAACATCAATGAAAAACAATCAATATAAAACAGAAGACAAAGATATATTTTATTCTTTTATTATCTCAATAGGTGTATAACATACATTGATATTATATAACATTACAAAAATATTCAGTACACGAAGTAAATATATAGTACAAGGATAACATTTAGTTATACCTATGTAGTTGGGTGTCTGCTTAGCTAGGGTGAAACTGTTAGAGATTGCTGGGTAGTCTAAACTGGTAGTGTAAAGAGTTAAATATCTAGAGGTGTAGTCGAGACATTATCATCAGCTACCTTTCTTTTTATATAGAAATAGGAAAGAGCATTTCTTGTTTGACTATAGGAAAATATGGAATTATTTAAGACTTTGAAACCTACATTTTTCCCACCCTTGGCCTTTTGCGTAGCGAGAACCTCTAAAAACATATCTTTATCTAATTTGTTGTGTTGCTTGCTTAGCCTTTACAACTGATTTTATCGTAATCCCCACTACAATGGTACGTCTTACTACATAAGCTAACAAGAGCTGTCCCTTCGTACTCTAGTTTAAAAAGCCCGGGCGTTCGTTTGGTGTACGCTTTAACACCCTTACAGTTTATACAGTCTGTCTTGCTAGTATGTTCATCGCAAAACTCGGCAGGAAACCAGTCTTTATATACACTATTAAACTCATCCCGCAGACCTGACTTAACTATATCCTCTAGCTTAGGTGCACTTAAAGCCAAGTATAAACTATCAGTATCTGTTTCACATAACTGAAAGTTGGACCTATCTACAAACTTATCTAAGAACTCGAAATAAAAATCTAACATACGAAGTTTTGCATATTGATACACGAAGAAACCGATTTGTAGGGTAAGTCCCATACAGTTTTCTTTTTCTCCATCTCAATTTCAAAAAGATCCTCCCCTATTTCAGTCATCTTTTTAAACCGGGAACTATTTATCATTTTTGATATCTCATCACCCTGAACGTACGAGACAGCGCTATGATTGGCCTTATTGGTTAGAGTCTTCCCGTAGGCTGAGTTTCCTAAGAGCTTCATCGTATCGCTTACTATAGATTGACTTTCGTCTAGATCACCAGCCCGCCTAGCGTCAGAAACCATTTCTCCAAACTTTTTAAAACAACTAGACGGTTGATATTCTATCACTTGATAAATTTTTGTTACCGCCAATCCGTGGTCTAAATACCATTTTAACAGTGGTGTTGCCAACAAAATTTTTTCCCCGACATAACTACCGATTAGGGTGCAACGAGGGGTTAACAACAAGTTATGTTTGAGGCATATTCACCCATAAACGGACCAATATCATCACGCGTGACATTAATATTTTGAAAATTGGAGTCATCTCACTGAAATGTTCCTTCAGACGGTCGGGGACGTGTAGATCACATTCCACTAAACCAAAACATGTCCCATCTGAAACAGAAGCCAGAATCTGTTTATCACTGAGAGGGAGCCCTTCTTTAGAGTAAGAGGGTCTAGTTCTAGGGATGGCTTTAGAAAGGAAAGCCCTAATGGTTGGGTCAGACTTTTTCAGAGCCTGCCACTCACATTCCCACATAACTTCTACTGGGACTTTTACCTCCTCAGTTAGGTAGGTGTGTATCTCACATGTTTTTTCAAACAGCTCGAACAATGGCTTATTATTAACAGGGTTTCTTTCTTTATCTTTGGTGAGGGGACAGTCTTTGTGACCATGGTACAAACAACCATGAAAATTGTACCCTCTTCTATTGGCTTTATCCCACCCATCCACGGGGATGTTTCTATCACCTAACCGAAACTCCCTTCCATTAAACTGAGTTTTCAACTCCACCCCTTTTTGGTAGGCGACCCACGTTAGCCACTCTCTACTTTGTTGGACATAATAGTTATCTTTTTCGACCCTAAACCCGGTCTCCATTCTTCTAATAATTGGGTAATCTGTTGGCATTGGGTTCATCAGAGCCCAAAGATACAACGCGTTGGCATCGTAACCTTGGATGGATTTGACTACCTTTCCGCCCCTAATAAGCGTTTTGTCTACCTCGTGATACCTATGGAAAATTATAGAGGGACCCCCAACGATATTATCTCTAATCATTTTGTGTAGACTCGCCTGTTTGCTCGAACATAAACTAAACATTACACCCCTATCAACGGTCTTGAAAAGATACTTTAAACAAACACCCGGAACCGAAATGGCGTCTTTAAAACAGTCTACACCCCGCTCCCCATAAAAGCGAACCTGCTGCTCCAAGGCTTCTAAAAAGGGGACTACATCTTTGTTGTTATACCACACCAAAAAGTCCCTAAGTGTGGTCATGTTATTGTCCTGCCATACCTTTTTGCACAGAGCGTACTCCTCCTTGGAAATATTGGAATTTTTTAACGACGAATACAACGCTTCGTGTGGGGTAGTTCTGTCTCCTCCAACTTTTGAGGGTCGTCTATATATTCATAACAAAAGTAACCCTTTGTCTCACTAATCTTATAAGCGGCCAGATATTTACTATAGCTAAACCCGGGGCTAGATAGTTTACTATATCTAAGAATTTTAGAGTCGGTGTTGCAATACACATAAAGTTATTGTTTCTTTTAACTATAAACTTGAACGGTTTTGGTACTTTGTTGTCTACGTCCATTTTATCTTCCTCTTCTTCTTCTTCTTCTTCTTCTTCTTCTTCTTCTTCACCCACTTGGGCAGTGGCATCCATGAAGTGCTTTATTAAATAAGGTTTAATGACGTTGACGTCATATTTCCCTGAGTTAAACCCTATTACTGGAAGCTCTTTTAAATACTCATCAAACTTAGCTATTAGCTTGTCTTTATTCAGTTCACGGAGTTGAGTAAAAATACTTTCAAACCGAGCTCGCAACAACGAGTACGCCTTAGCAGCTATACCAGTGAGATAATCAACCATCTGACTAACTAAAACCTGTGGGTCACCCTTCGTTATGAAGCATATTGGGCCCTCCCACCCGGGGACATTTGACGCTATAGAGCAGGAGAGAGGGACGTGTTTGGCTACAAAGGTAGTCGAGTGCGTCTCTTTGGGAACATTCCCATTATCAAAATAACATTCATAATCGAATGTCGCCCTGAATGGGTAAATAAAACACGCTGGAGTACTTATTCCTTCAGCGCTGATTGCGTCCCATACACTTTCAGGTGAAGAATAAACACCACCTTTATATGTCTCTACAGCCATATCCCCATTACACGTTTTTTCGTGCTTATCCATACGCCAAAACTCTTTCCACAATTTCCCACATTTTCCACAAGAAAAGCTTTTACTAGCCCTAGAAAGATCGTTTATATAAAAGAAGTGGTTTTTGTAAAGTAAAAGACGGAGAGTTTCACTATAACTACTACCACTTCTCAGTACAATACGCAAGGCTTGCGCAGAATCAAATTCAAAAATATCTATGTTTATTGAAAAACAATTTTCTAAGAGAGGCATTTCAGCAAGAGTTACACCGTGAAAGTTACTTAACTTTAGAGACGGGTTAAACTGTTTGAAAAGTAGTCTTGAAGCCTTCCTAACATTATTAAGGGGAGTCCCTCGATGGACAGCTAGACAACGGAAGAAGCAGAGATTATCATTGTAAACTTTAGAATTGGAGTCGTTTTGAAGGATATTAATGCCGTAGTTGGATGTAATGTAGGGTGGGATATCTATCAGACACCCTATAGGATAATCTTGGAGTTTATAAACATAAACACTCGTACTGACTAATGCTTCTAAGGTATATTTGGTTGTCTCCCTGTTTTTATTTGCATACCCTAATATATCACTTTCATTTAATCTATCAACAAACGTTTCAAAATCATTTCTGTTGTTAACTAACAGGGGTTTGTCTAACCCTGTCGCGTTATTCGAGCTGGCGTGAAAGTAACGCAGCCCCTGTGTCTCTCTATGTCTTAAGACTAGATGATGACTATAATTCACCTTGAAACGCTTTTTCTGGGCTTGGAAGATTGGGTTTACAAGAGTCTTCCAATCTATAGGAGTATCAGGCTGATGAAATATAGTGTACGTGTCCATGTATTTGGTCCTACGTTCATGTGTTCTAATAGCTAACCAGTTGTTGTTATATATCTTCTTAATATCTTGAGGTAACTTATTTAAAGAGTCTATTTCATTAATAAGTCTTGGTCTCTTTGAGGGTTCTTGAGTCGAACTCTTTACTGTCCGCTTGCGTGAGGTTGTCGATACAAGTGGGCCTGCTGGCGTTGATGGTGTTGAGGTGTCCACAGCTATGTCATGGCTAGCAAGATGCACTCGCAGAGGGGTTGCTCCAGTAAAGCTTTGTTGGCAGATATGGCAGATATGTGGGGTAACACTGGGTTCTTTTGAAGGTATATGATTTGTTGACACAGGAGTTGGTGATGCAGGAACGGCTGATACAAGAGAGGCAGGATGCTCTGTCTTGATATGTTTGGCAAGATTGTCAGCTCTATTGTATACTCGTTCACAAACATCACATTTGTATTCCTGACGCCCATGTACACTAGCAACATGGCGTTTTAGGTCTCGGCTCCGGGTGAAAGTTTTGGAGCAGATATGACAAGTGTTAGACATCTGTAGAAAAGAAATTGAAACATTACAACTAAAGAGTAAAGAACAGTAAACATTACAAGAAAAGTAAACATCAAGATACACAAACTATCGAAATTAGGTTACAAAAGTAACACGTGGATGCTAAAAAACCAACTTATCGAAAATAGGTTACTAAAATAACACGTGGATACTAAACAACCAGCTTATCGAAAACAGGTTACTAAAGTAACATACTATAGCATTAAAGAACTAAGATAACACTTACCTTTTATGTGTTTGAAGGCACGAGACACGTCCGTCGGCAACAACTGTAAGCGAAAGTCTGATTACAAACTTCAAAGTCGCGTTATATATACGCCAGAAACACCGGAAGTGTACTAAAAATAGAACTGACCGCTGATGCAATACCGGAAGTGTTACTAAAAATAGCTTTTGACGGCTGACGCGATGCCCGTGGAGTTTCTAAAAATAGATTTTGACCTATGATGCAATACCAGGCGACTTTATAGGAGTTTTTCCCCTTGACCCTTTATGAGGGGACGCCCATGAAACTGTTAGAAATAGTCAATTTACACTCTAGGCATATCCCAAACTTCATTTTAGTCATCCCCATATCAAGAATTTACATAAAAATCACTTTTATGGTGGTTACCCCCATACCCATTTTTGGCGGTTACGCCCATGAAACTGTTAAAAATAGTAAATTTAACATATAGACATACCCCAAACTTTATAATAAACATCCCAGTATCAAGAATTTACATAAAAATCACTTTTGAAATTACTACCCCTGTACCCATTTTTGGCGGTTACGCCCATGAAATCGATAAAAAATTGAAATTTAACCTCTAGACATACCCCAAACTTCATTTTAATCATCCATGTATCAAGAATTTACATAAAAACAACTTTTGAAATTTCTACACATGTACCCATTTTTGGCGGTTACGCCCATGAAACTGTTAAAAATAGTCAATTTAACATCTAGACATACCCCAAACTTTATATTAAGCATCCCCGTATCAAGAATTTACATAAAAACAACTTTTGAAATTACTACCCCAGTACCCATTTTTGGCGGTTACGCCCATGAAACTGTTAAAAATAGTCAATTTAACATCTAGACATACTCCAAACTTTATATTAAGCATCCCCGTATCAAGAATTTACATAAAAACAACTTTTGAAATTACTACCCCTGTACCCATTTTTGGCGGTTACGCCCATGAAATCAATAAAAAAAATTGAAATTTAACATATAGACATACCCCAAACTTTATAATAAACATCCCCGTATCAAGAATTTCCATAAAAACAACTTTTGAAATTACTACCCCTGTACCCATTTTTGGCGGTTACGCCCATGAAACTGTTAAAAATAGTCAATATAACATCTAGACATACCCCAAACTTCATTTTAGTCATCCCTGTATCAAGAATTTACATAAAAACAACTTTTGAAATTATTACCCCTGTACCCATTTTTGGCGGTTACGCCCATGAAATCGATAAAAAAAATTGAAGTTTAACCTATTGGAATACATCAAACATAATATGTGACACGCCCATGTATCAAATTTGCCTAAAAAATCAACCAAAAATTAGTAGTATACAATGTCAATTAGGATGCGTAAATGAGCGGCCAGCCGCTCATAAATCCTTATATAAATAGTCTACCCGTACATGGCCAGACATTTTTGGTGCGGTTTTTCCTTATATGAGAGTCTACCGTTTTTCCTTATATGAGAGTCTAATCCTAATTGACATTGTATACTACTAATTTTTGGTTGATTTTTTAGGCAAATTTGATACATGGGCGTGTCACATATTATGTTTGATGTATGCCAATAAGTTAAACTTCAATTTTTTTTATCGATTTCATGGGCGTAACCGCCAAAAATGGGTACAGGGGTAGTAATTTCAAAAGTTGTTTTTATGTAAATTCTTGATACAGGGATGACTAAAATGAAGTTTGGGGTATGTCTAGATGTTATATTGACTATTTTTAACAGTTTCATGGGCGTAACCGCCAAAAATGGGTACAGGGGTAGTAATTTCAAAAGTTGTTTTTATGGAAATTCTTGATACGGGGATGTTTATTATAAAGTTTGGGGTATGTCTATATGTTAAATTTCAATTTTTTTTATTGATTTCATGGGCGTAACCGCCAAAAATGGGTACAGGGGTAGTAATTTCAAAAGTTGTTTTTATGTAAATTCTTGATACGGGGATGCTTAATATAAAGTTTGGAGTATGTCTAGATGTTAAATTGACTATTTTTAACAGTTTCATGGGCGTAACCGCCAAAAATGGGTACTGGGGTAGTAATTTCAAAAGTTGTTTTTATGTAAATTCTTGATACGGGGATGCTTAATATAAAGTTTGGGGTATGTCTAGATGTTAAATTGACTATTTTTAACAGTTTCATGGGCGTAACCGCCAAAAATGGGTACATGTGTAGAAATTTCAAAAGTTGTTTTATGTAAATTCTTGATACATGGATGATTAAAATGAAGTTTGGGGTATGTCTAGAGGTTAAATTTCAATTTTTTATCGATTTCATGGGCGTAACCGCCAAAATGGGTACAGGGGTAGTAATTTCAAAAGTGATTTTTATGTAAATTCTTGATACTGGGATGTTTATTATAAAGTTTGGGGTATGTCTATATGTTAAATTTACTATTTTTAACAGTTTCATGGGCGTAACCGCCAAAAATGGGTATGGGGGTAACCACCATAAAAGTGATTTTTATGTAAATTCTTGATATGGGGATGACTAAAATGAAGTTTGGGATATGTCTAGAGTGTAAATTGACTATTTCTAACAGTTTCATGGGCGTCCCCTCATAAAGGGTCAAGGGGAAAAACTCCTATAAAGTCGCCTGGTATTGCATCATAGGTCAAAATCTATTTTTAGAAACTCCACGGGCATCGCGTCAGCCGTCAAAAGCTATTTTTAGTAACACTTCCGGTATTGCATCAGCGGTCAGTTCTATTTTTAGTAACACTTCCGGTGTTTCTGGCGTATATATAACGCGACTTTGAAGTTTGTAATCAGACTTTCGCTTACAGTTGTTGCCGACGGACGTGTCTCGTGCCTTCAAACACATAAAAGGTAAGTGTTATCTTAGTTCTTTAATGCTATAGTATGTTACTTTAGTAACCTGTTTTCGATAAGCTGGTTGTTTAGTATCCACGTGTTATTTTAGTAACCTATTTTCGATAAGTTGGTTTTTTAGCATCCACGTGTTACTTTTGTAACCTAATTTCGATAGTTTGTGTATCTTGATGTTTACTTTTCTTGTAATGTTTACTGTTCTTTACTCTTTAGTTGTAATGTTTCAATTTCTTTTCTACAGATGTCTAACACTTGTCATATCTGCTCCAAAACTTTCACCCGGAGCCGAGACCTAAAACGCCATGTTGCTAGTGTACATGGGCGTCAGGAATACAAATGTGATGTTTGTGAACGAGTATACAATAGAGCTGACAATCTTGCCAAACATATCAAGACAGAGCATCCTGCCTCTCTTGTATCAGCCGTTCCTGCATCACCAACTCCTGTGTCAACAAATCATATACCTTCAAAAGAACCCAGTGTTACCCCACATATCTGCCATATCTGCCAACAAAGCTTTACTGGAGCAACCCCTCTGCGAGTGCATCTTGCTAGCCATGACATAGCTGTGGACACCTCAACACCATCAACGCCAGCAGGCCCACTTGTATCGACAACCTCACGCAAGCGGACAGTAAAGAGTTCGACTCAAGAACCCTCAAAGAGACCAAGACTTATTAATGAAATAGACTCTTTAAATAAGTTACCTCAAGATATTAAGAAGATATATAAGAACAACTGGTTAGCTATTAGAACACATGAACGTAGGACCAAATACATGGACACGTACACTATATTTCATCAGCCTGATACTCCTATAGATTGGAAGACTCTTGTAAACCCAATCTTCCAAGCCCAGAAAAAGCGTTTCAAGGTGAATTATAGTCATCATCTAGTCTTAAGACATAGAGAGACACAGGGGCTGCGTTACTTTCACGCCAGCTCGAATAACGCGACAGGGTTAGACAAACCCCTGTTAGTTAACAACAGAAATGATTTTGAAACGTTTGTTGATAGATTAAATGAAAGTGATATATTAGGGTATGCAAATAAAAACAGGGAGACAACCAAATATACCTTAGAAGCATTAGTCAGTACGAGTGTTTATGTTTATAAACTCCAAGATTATCCTATAGGGTGTCTGATAGATATCCCACCCTACATTACATCCAACTACGGCATTAATATCCTTCAAAACGACTCCAATTCTAAAGTTTACAATGATAATCTCTGCTTCTTCCGTTGTCTAGCTGTCCATCGAGGGACTCCCCTTAATAATGTTAGGAAGGCTTCAAGACTACTTTTCAAACAGTTTAACCCGTCTCTAAAGTTAAGTAACTTTCACGGTGTAACTCTTGCTGAAATGCCTCTCTTAGAAAATTGTTTTTCAATAAACATAGATATTTTTGAATTTGATTCTGCGCAAGCCTTGCGTATTGTACTGAGAAGTGGTAGTAGTTATAGTGAAACTCTCCGTCTTTTACTTTACAAAAACCACTTCTTTTATATAAACGATCTTTCTAGGGCTAGTAAAAGCTTTTCTTGTGGAAAATGTGGGAAATTGTGGAAAGAGTTTTGGCGTATGGATAAGCACGAAAAAACGTGTAATGGGGATATGGCTGTAGAGACATATAAAGGTGGTGTTTATTCTTCACCTGAAAGTGTATGGGACGCAATCAGCGCTGAAGGAATAAGTACTCCAGCGTGTTTTATTTACCCATTCAGGGCGACATTCGATTATGAATGTTATTTTGATAATGGGAATGTTCCCAAAGAGACGCACTCGACTACCTTTGTAGCCAAACACGTCCCTCTCTCCTGCTCTATAGCGTCAAATGTCCCCGGTGGGAGGGCCCAATATGCTTCATAACGAAGGGTGACCCACAGGTTTTAGTTAGTCAGATGGTTGATTATCTCACTGGTATAGCTGCTAAGGCGTACTCGTTGTTGCGAGCTCGGTTTGAAAGTATTTTTACTCAACTCCGTGAACTGAATAAAGACAAGCTAATAGCTAAGTTTGATGAGTATTTAAAAGAGCTTCCAGTAATAGGGTTTTAACTCAGGGAAATATGACGTCAACGTCATTAAACCTTATTTAATAAAGCACTTCATGGATGCCACTGCCCAAGTGGGTGAAGAAGAAGAAGAAGAAGAAGAAGAAGAAGAGGAAGATAAAATGGACGTAGACTACAAAGTACCAAAACCGTTCAAGTTTATAGTTAAAAGAAACAATAACTTTATGTGTATTGCAACGCCGACTCTAAAATTCTTAGATATAGTAAACTATCTAGCCCCCGGGTTTAGCTATAGTAAATATCTGGCCGCTTATAAGATTAGTGAGACAAAGGGTTACTTTTGTTATGAATATATAGACGACCCTCAAAAGTTGGAGGAGACAGAACTACCCCCACACGAAGCGTTTTATTCGTCGTTAAAAAATTCCAATATTTCCAAGGAGGAGTACGCTCTGTGCAAAAAGGTATGGCAGGACAATAACATGACCACACTTAGGGACTTTTTGGTGTGGTATAACAACAAAGATGTAGTCCCCTTTTTAGAAGCCTTGGAGCAGCAGGTTCGCTTTTATGGGGAGCGGGGTGTAGACTGTTTTAAAGACGCCATTTCGGTTCCGGGTGTTTGTTTAAAGTATCTTTTCAAGACCGTTGATAGGGGTGTAATGTTTAGTTTATGTTCGAGCAAACAGGCGAGTCTACACAAAATGATTAGAGATAATATCGTTGGGGGTCCCTCTATAATTTTCCATAGGTATCACGAGGTAGACAAAACGCTTATTAGGGGCGGAAAGGTAGTCAAATCCATCCAAGGTTACGATGCCAACGCGTTGTATCTTTGGGCTCTGATGAACCCAATGCCAACAGATTACCCAATTATTAGAAGAATGGAGACCGGGTTTAGGGTCGAAAAAGATAACTATTATGTCCAACAAAGTAGAGAGTGGCTAACGTGGGTCGCCTACCAAAAAGGGGTGGAGTTGAAAACTCAGTTTAATGGAAGGGAGTTTCGGTTAGGTGATAGAAACATCCCCGTGGATGGGTGGGATAAAGCCAATAGAAGAGGGTACAATTTTCATGGTTGTTTGTACCATGGTCACAAAGACTGTCCCCTCACCAAAGATAAAGAAAGAAACCCTGTTAATAATAAGCCATTGTTCGAGCTGTTTGAAAAAACATGTGAGATACACACCTACCTAACTGAGGAGGTAAAAGTCCCAGTAGAAGTTATGTGGGAATGTGAGTGGCAGGCTCTGAAAAAGTCTGACCCAACCATTAGGGCTTTCCTTTCTAAAGCCATCCCTAGAGCTAGACCCTCTTACTCTAAAGAAGGGCTCCCTCTCAGTGATAAACAGATTCTGGCTTCTGTTTCAGATGGGACATGTTTTGGTTTAGTGGAATGTGATCTACACGTCCCCGACCGTCTGAAGGAACATTTCAGTGAGATGACTCCAATTTTCAAAAATATTAATGTCACGCGTGATGATATTGGTCCGTTTATGGGTGAATATGCCCTCAAACATAACTTGTTGTTAACCCCTCGTCGCACCCTAATCGGTAGTTATGTCGGGGAAAAAATTTTGTTGGCAACACCACTGTTAAATGGTATTGAGACCACGGATTGGCGGTAACAAAAATTTATCAAGTGATAGAATATCAACCGTCTAGTTGTTTTAAAAAGTTTGGAGAAATGGTTTCTGACGCTAGGCGGGCTGGTGATCTAGACGAAAGTCAATCTATAGTAAGCGATACGATGAAGCTCTTAGGAAACTCAGCCTACGGGAAGACTCTAACCAATAAGGCCAATCATAGCGCTGTCTCGTACGTTCAGGGTGATGAGATATCAAAAATGATAAATAGTTCCCGGTTTAAAAAGATGACTGAAATAGGGGAGGATCTTTTTGAAATTGAGATGGAGAAAAAGAAAACTGTTTGGGACTTACCCCTACAAATCGGTTTCTTCGTGTATCAATATGCAAAACTTCGTATGTTAGATTTTTATTTCGAGTTCTTAGATAAGTTTGTAGATAGGTCCAACTTTCAGTTATGTGAAACAGATACTGATAGTTTATACTTGGCTTTAAGTGCACCTAAGCTAGAGGATATAGTTAAGTCAGGTCTGCGGGATGAGTTTAATAGTGTATATAAAGACTGGTTTCCTGCCGAGTTTTGCGATGAACATACTAGCAAGACAGACTGTATAAACTGTAAGGGTGTTAAAGCGTACACCAAACGAACGCCCGGGCTTTTTAAACTAGAGTACGAAGGGACAGCTCTTGTTAGCTTATGTAGTAAGACGTACCATTGTAGTGGGGATTACGATAAAATCAGTTGTAAAGGGCTAAGCAAGCAACACAACAAATTAGATAAAGATATGTTTTTAGAGGTTCTCGCTACGCAAAAGGCCAAGGGTGGGAAAAATGTAGGTTTCAAAGTCTTAAATAATTCCATATTTTCCTATAGTCAAACAAGAAATGCTCTTTCCTATTTCTATATAAAAAGAAATGTAGCTGATGATAATGTCTCGACTACACCTCTAGATATTTAACTCTTTACACTACCAGTTTAGACTACCCAGCAATCTCTAACAGTTTCACCCTAGCTAAGCAGACACCCAACTACATAGGTATAACTAAATGTTATCCTTGTACTATATATTTACTTCGTGTACTGAATATTTTTGTAATGTTATATAATATAAATGTATGTTATACACCTATTGAGATAATAAAAGAATAAAATCTATCTTTGTCTTCTGTTTTATATTGATTGTTTTTCATTGATGTTGTATAATCTACTAACCTATCACTAACGATCAAGTACATAAAGAACTCCAAAGTCAGCATACACCAGACATAAACAGGTCACTTCCGGGGTCACTGGGACCAGCTGTCACGGTTAACTCCCCTGCGCCTACAGTACATTAGGCGCGCCGCGCGCCTACTATATATCTTTGTTAATTTACGGGCCAAATAATAAGCAGATCCTTCCTGCTATACTACTATCGTGTCTATACCACACTGTTTTTCTTATGTACACTTTACTTGCTAAATATACCCCGTCTCTCCAATCCCCCTGAACTAATGATTATGATTATTATAAACATAGATGCTTGATTTATGATTATTATAAACATAGAAATGGTGACAACTTTAGGGAACAGGCAACTAACTGCAGTGCTGCAGTAAATCTGGTAGCAACGGACCCGTATTCTGAAGAAGGCCACAAGACGAAACGTCAGTATTTTGTTGTGTTCCTTTTTTTTGAAAGTTGTCTCCATACCTTGGAGTGTACGTCATACCCCACTACTGGCTTCGTGAAAATTTTAGTGTGGGTTTTAAACGATCTGAAAGAGACCAAAGCAAAAAGAGAGCTAATTTCCAATATTAGGAAGGGACAATCATCACTTTCTGGCCATGTAATAAGGGAACAACTGAAATATATTGTAACAACTGGGAAAATTGAGGGACAAAAAGATAGAGGGAAGCAAAGAGAAAAGATACCAGACAGCTTAAGAGAATGGCTTGACAGAAGGTCAACAACAGAAATGATAAATAACTGTCGATATCGAAAGTTGTGTAGAGACATGGTCACCTACGCCAGTAAGCACGGCACTTGATGTATAATTGTGTTTGTAAGTCAGTTCATCTTAATGTTTAACTTTTAAAATATATTTTTATGTGATGTTTATGATAAGTAATCTTTGCTTAATTAATGACTTCTTTTGCTCCGTTTCCGTTATTCGTTATCAGCCAATCATGGCTGTGTTAGAGTCGTTGTGAGAGTAAATGTTATTACATAATACCACGGTATAAAGTTCATCATCATCATCAAGTACCGGGCCTGCTGTCACCTTTGTCTATGTCCCAGAACATTAGGGAGTACAGGGAAATGAAAGAGCGGACAGGTTGTCTAGCTGCGCTGTCGTTGAGGACGGGCAACCAATGGATCGAGCGGACATCATCAGTGCCCTCCGAGATGTGGGAAGAGCACAGGACTTTGACAAACACAAATCCACGTCACTCCTTAGGATGAAAGAGATGAGAGTTAAGATGGGCACAGCGAGAAATGAGAATCCTAGCGGGCGTGTAAGAAGACTTATCAACCAACACAGAACTGGAGTCGTCAGTTGCTGGTCACTGCGGGACTTGATGAGGAGGGGATGTGAGCACCTATGGACATGTTCGGAGTGCAATGATAATGACCCGCAAATAACTCAATAACTCAAGAGAAAGATAAGGAACAGGACGGCTTAGAAAGTGTTCACTGAAGACATGTGCTCCACAGAGAACTGAGAAGAAGAATGTGAGGACTAAGATGCTGTACAGCACACGGGTTAACGTGGTTAGCGACTCAAAGCTGACTTTGAAAGATCACCTTCATTGTACGGACTACAACATAGTGCTAATATCCACTCCTCATCAGGTTTCCTAGTATTAATCACGCCCGCTATACACTCCAGTGAAAAGCATTGAGGATGGCTTCAACTGAGATGCACAAACTCTGCAACGCAGGAGAAATCCTTGATCCCAGCCTAGCCTGTTACGCCATGCCTGGTAGGTGATAGTGGCACTATTTTTTCACATAAGACTGTGATCAATGCCCTGGTAGGCATACTTTCATCAACATCAGTGGTGGCAACGGCTTATATAAATCCTGCTCCACTTCCCCGCGGTGCCTCTGGTATCAGGCTAACCAGTCTAAGTGAGTAGGGGTCGAGAGGGAAGGCAACGCGTATACAAAATGCCCTGCTTAAAACGGATGTTTTGGGGCGAAATACGCAGATGTGGCAGGTTATTGTAAATCCCAACACATCTACGCCAACTTAAAAGGCGATCGATATAAAGTACTAGTCATCTGGCGAGCGCAAAAGCAGAAAAAAAAACAAACTGGATTGCTCTATATAAAGAGTTGAAACGAAGGGCATGACCTTATATGTTGAACAGGTTTTTCACGCTTTCCCGCACATTAATGACTTCTCCTATACACGAGTTTTAGTCTGCTGTGTGTTGATTGACTTCATGCACTTTTTCATTTTGATTTGGAAGATCATATTTTAGCTTATTTTTATCTGAAAGGCTTGTTCGTTTGAATTAAACTTTGCTTGATAGTTTAATAGGGAACTACCAGTCTTTGTTGATGAGTTGAACGGATCGTGTCTCGACAAGAAAAAGAAACAAAAACCCGAAGAGCAACCAGCCGCGGTGACTGTGGCTCCATGGTTTAGCCAATCTTTGTTGGCAGTTTGTTTCCTCGGATCTGTCTGTGTGTGTTGAAATGAAGGAGAAAGAAAAAACCATGATATCGATATTAGTCGCTGCGTACAATCCCTTATTATGACGTCATAAATAAACGACTGAGTTTTTGTAGCAGAATACGTCAATGTGTCAGGCTATTGCTTAATTTTATACATAATGGCCAATATAAAATGTTTTCACTATAGTCTGTATAGACGTTTGAAATGATTTATTTATAGTTTTAATGTTTCAATTATTTTCATTTTCTAAACCCAATCATCATCATTGAGTGCCGTCTCCGCATCGAAGGTTGGCTACCGTGGAGCGTCATTCTGCTCTGTCTCTTGATTTGATAGTACAGATTCATATAGGCTAAGTTGTCCATATTTTGATGTTATTCGCCCATGTTAGTCTTGGTCTGCCTATATTACCTTGTATTTTCCCTTCAAATATTATAGTAGGCTATTGTGTCTTTTAACATGTCCCAAACATTTCATTTGTCTTGTTTTAATTGTGTTTAGTAGTTCTCTTTTTATATTTAGTTGTTTTAAAACTTGTCAATTGTTTTCTTTTCTTTCCAATTCAATTCTACCTATTCTAAACCCAAACTTTAAAATAAAAAAAAATTCTTCTTGTTGCAGATTTCAGGTGATGTTTAAGCGCCAACATTCGCCATGAAATTGTGGCGCCTACAGCGTTTGTTGATGCGATGTTCCATTGGTGTGAAATGTCTGTCAAAGTCACTTCTTCCCGCTTTGATGGGGCTCTGTTTGGGGATGACACTGAGCATGATGTATGCGCCGTTCAGCGAGGACAGCTGCGAGACCTTCATAGCCAGTCAGGACCCACAGAATCTGATAAAACTTCGAGACACCAAATCTGTGGACGCCGGTGCTGACGACATGTATGAACCTCGACAGTTAGGCATTGAAAATATAGACCAATCAGCGTATAAACTGGACACGAAAGCGGGTTCAAAGTTTTACCGACCTAAATTTGCCGCCACGGAATTAGGTATTCGGCAGAAGTTATTTGTGGCCGTCCTTTCATCAAAAGATTCACTCAGTACTAGAGCAGTAGCTATAAATAAAACATTGAGTCGTTACGTAACAAAAACTGTTTTTTTCATCGACCAGAAAGCACAAGTGATTCCTCCAGAAATGATCATTGTAAACTTCGAAGACAGCTACAACCATCTGTTGCCAATTAGCGCGCTAAAGTACGTCATCAAGAAGTACGGTCACGATTACGATTACTACATGTTTGTGTCAGACAAAGGGTATGTGAGGGCGGAGAAGGTATTCGATCTAGTCAGTCTTATCAGTGTGAGCAGGCACGTTCACTTAGGGGCGCCTAAAGCTCTAGAGGATGGGAAAACATACTGTGCTCTAGATGGTGGAATAATCATTTCTCAGGTAGGTTTGTGTAAGTGACCTTGTTTATTCTTTATATGTTTTTATTAGCTCTTTCTTTCTGGTGTGTATTGTACCATGTGTGACCTTGTTATTCTTTATATGTTTGTATTAGCTCTTTCTTTCTGTTTGTGTCATGTGTGACCTGTTACCTTGTTTATTCTCATATGTTTGTGTTAACGCTCTCTTTCTGTTTGTATGTTGTATCATGTGTGACCTGTTACCTGGGTACATTGATGACTGCTTCGGACTTGCTGATCTACCTAAGGATGACCTCTCCAGGTTTATCGACCACATTGGTAGCTATCACAAAGCTATCAAGTTCACATTTGTATATCCACTTCCTCTGTCACCTTCCTAGATCTTATTGTTTCTTTGGGAACTTCTGGCCTCCATACCTCGGTTTTCTATAAACCCGCAGACGCCCATTGTTATCTTCTCTACACTTCATCCCATTCACCTTCTTGTCGTGATTCTATTCCGTTCACTCAGTTATTGCGTCTCCGTCGCATCTGCCAGGATGACCAAGATTTCCTCCTACAGGCTCACCTCATGTTAGGTTTCTTCAGCCGCCGGCTTTATCCAGACTCGATCCTCCAATCTGCCCCCAAGCGGGTCCTCCTTATCTCCCGTCCCGAGGCACTCACTCCTTCCAACCGCCCCCCCCCTTCTGAGAGAACTATACTCACCCTCACATATCATCCTCACAACTTAGCTGCTGTGAGGATACTCAACCGCTACCGTTCCATTCTCCTCTCTGATCCCACTACCCGTCTACTTTTTACTGATCCCCCGATGATCGCTTTTAAGCGCGACAGGAATCTGAGAGACATTTTGGTTAGGAGCCAACTCCCTCGCTCCCACCCTCAACACTTCGGTACGGCCCCTTGTGGTCGTAACTGTATCACCTGTGCCTATGTGCTCCCTGCTGACTCGGTCTTGTTCCCTAATGGACGGTTCGAGATCAAGCATAGCTTCACATGTGTGTACCGCAACATCATTTATGCCATCATATGCCAACGATGCCACATGACCTATATTGGTGAGTCTGGGAGAAGATTAGCGGAAAGATTTTGTGAACATCTACGTGATGTCCAACAGAATACTGGTACTCCAGTGTCTTCCCACTTCAACTCCCCTGATCACAAGGGCAAAGACGACATCCGTGTAACTGGTATTGTCCTTTGTCACTCTGGCGACCGCAGCCGCTATACTTTGGAAAATCGCCTCATAGTCCAGTATGGTTCGCTGACCCTAAGAGGTATGAATGTATCACACTCATACACATAGTTTCCTTTGGTTGCTCCTTCTCTTTTGCATAGCCTTCTCTATTGCACATATTTGGGTTCTTTGGTCTACTTACTATGCCATGCTATTTATAGTTCTTCTCCTCTAGTCCCTTATGAGACACTTCGGTGTTCTCCTCTATACTTTTTTTTCTGTGCTCCTTACCCCTCATTGTTTTTATTATACCCCACTCTCAGACATCTCACTCTTACCGCCTTTTGAACACCTGTTAGTCTACGATTCTATTCTTTCTCCTTTGTGTTTGCACACTGACCCCTGTGTGAACTCCTCTGGTTCTGTGTGCATTTGCGCACATTTTTGCACGTTTCTCTACGTTCACGACAGCCACACTTGGTTGCTATTTCCTTTTGTTTTGACAGGATAGATAAGTTTGTTTTCTTTAACACATTTCGATTGTTTTTGTTTTGGTTGTTTCGTTATTAGTTTTGTGTGTGTGTTTTTTTTTTGTTCCTGATGAAGGCCTATTGGGCCGAAACGTCGTTTAGTCTGTGTCGTCCACTTATAACGTAAAGCTTCTTACATACCATTTTTTATTATTTTAATTTTTCCTCACACGTGTTGTGCCCGTCAAGGTCATGACTTCCATGCCCGTCAAGGTTATGACTTCCATGCCCGTCAAGGTCATGACTTCTATGCCCGCTAATGTTATGACTTCCATGCCCGTCAAGGTTATGACTTCCATGTCCGTCAATGTTATGACTTCCATGCCCGTCAATGTTATGACTTCCATGCCCGTCAAGGTTATGACTTCCATGCCCGTCAATGTTATGACTTCCATGCCCGTCAAGGTTATGACTTCCATGCCCGTCAATGTTATGACTTCCATGCCCGTCAAGGTTATGACTTCCATGCCCGTCAAGGTTATGACTTCCATGCCCGTCAATGTTATGACTTCCATGCCCGTCAATGTTATGACTTCCATGCCCGTCAAAGTTATGACTTCCATGCCCGTCAATGTTATGACTTCCATGCCCGTCAATGTTATGACTTCCATGTCCGTCAAAGTTATGACTTCCATGCCCGTCAAAGTTATGACTTCCATGCCCGTCAATGTTAGGACTTCCATGCCCGTCAATGTTATGACTTCCATGCCCATCAAAGTTATGACTTCCATGCCCGTCAATGTTATGACTTCCATGCCCGTCAAAGTTATGACTTCCATGCCCGTCAATGTTATGACTTCCATGCCCATCAAAGTTATGACTTCCATGCCCATCAAGGTCATGACTTCCATGCCTGGCTCCTGCTACATTCTTAGCCTGGAAACTCTCGAAACATCCTGCTTGAGTATAATGTCAGTCTAAACTGTTGCTGTTAGAATCATCATCACCTCGCACCGGACTTGCAGTGGCATGCCGCCATTATGTGCAATGCTTGCGGTGCACGTTCAAGTAAAAGTTATAAAATTGATTTTGATAATATGTTGTTAAACATACTGGAAACTGAATTTTGCGTGTTAATCCTGTTTTGTTCCTGGCAGCCGTGTGCACAGGGGTCCCTCGTCGTACAAGCAGATAACTCTTTCTTCGGAGGTACTCGTACTAGTTTTCTTACGACAATTTCTTCTGCTATTTATCTTTGCTTGGAATCCCTGCTGTAGTTGTTGCACATTGACAAGATTTCTCTATTTGACTACCTTGAACATGTGTTGTTCCTCTAGCCTGAATTCTGAAGGCACAGTCAACTCGTATTTATGTGGACGCTTGAGTCGTTTCATGCACTCTGGATATTTTCCTTCATTCTGGAAGGTTCACGGCATGTCCTGATCTTTCGCTATGTCTAGGATTGATGGATTGGTTTGAAAATATAGCCTTTCCTGCTTTTTCAACTTTGATGTATGCCGCTGTCTGGGGGAAAATCGACCACAAAATATTAACCAACTCCTGAATATTTGTCTCAGGAATCCTCGACAGTCTGTCGTTTATTTACGCTGTGAACTTCTTGTGTAACAAGACCATAGATAGTGCTGATATAAGATACTATATGTGCGTACAAACAATGCTTATTTTGTTATTTTAGTTTGTATTGTAGTTAATAGTTCTCAGTGACATCGACTGGCGAAAAACAGCAGCAAAATTATTTTCTGTTATCGGTGACAAAATGGTTAGTGTGTTTGCGTCCTGATCTAAAAGGTCTGGGTTCAATTCTCAGGCATGGCAGATCCTTTTCAGATTGTCGAGGGTCCGGAGTTACCCATCCTCTAAAAATGGGTACCAGCGATTTTTATTTGAATGTAAAGGCAGACTGGCATGGCATCGACCGCATCACCAAAATGTGCACTAATCATAGAAAAAGAAAAATATCGCTAAAACCATATTCCCAATATGGCTAGCACGATGCAGCATTTATGGCAGTATTTTGCTTTCTTTGGAGATAGGCACACATTGATCATATCGTGACCGCTGCAAAGTTGGATGACACTTGGACAAATACATACATAATTGTATATAGAGGATTTACTACAAAGAAAACCTTTCTTTCTTTCTTTCTTTCTTTCTTTCTTCTTTCTTTCTTTCTTTCTTTCTTCCTTTCTTTCTTTCTTTCTTTCTTTCTTTCTTTCTTTCTTTCTTTCTTTCTTTTTCTTTCTTTCTTTTTTCTTTTTTCTTTCTTTCTTTTTTTCTTTCTTTCTTTCTTTTTTTCTTTCTTTCTTTCTTTCTTTTCTTTTTTCTTTCTTTTTTCTTTTTTCTTTCTTTCTTTTTTTCTTTCTTTCTTTCTTTCTTTCTTTCTTTCTCCCTCCCTCTCTCTTTCTTTCCTTCTTTTCTCTCTCTCTCTCTCTTTCTTTCTTTCTTTCTTTCTCCCTCTCTCTTTCTTTCCTTCTTTTCTGTCTCTCTCTTTCTTTCTTCCCCCCCTTTTTTCCGATGACTGACTATTAAGGGAATGAGTAGTCCTTTTCGACATCGGTTTTTAAAAATACGTAAAGTGGACATAAATGCGTTGTGTTGTGGCTTATTTGCACCTTTCGGCCAAACAGGATCCGACTTCAGCATGGCATTTTTTAGTTCAGCGTTGCCGTCCCTCTTCGATCCTTACTCACTTGGCCAGTCTATCTGGCTAACCGGTTATTAGAGGCACTGCGAAGAGGTGGAATAGAGTGTGGATGATGCTGGCTAACTGATCATGGCGCAAGCCATCATCTGTGAGCCGTTAGTACCTTCCAGCTCTGTCGTTGTCAGGCGCCTTACCGAAGACAGTACAAAATAATAAACGTTACTGCCACATGCCTTTGTCATCACGTGATTAGTTGTGATTTATTGTCTGGCCACTTACCGGCCAAAGACTCACATCCTCTTTGAACCTCGTGGTGATGTCTTCACTCAGCTCTCATTGAAGTTTAGTGGAGATCAATCTTTGCAATCGTCTTGCGCGTGTTTGTTGTCTTGTGATACTGACGAAAGTCTGTGCTCGAAACGTTTAAAATTTGCACTCTCTTATTAGTAACATGCTTTTCGTAATTTTATATTCATTTTTTAAAAACCATTTTACTTACTATACTTCTCGTTGATTGCAGCAGGTCCTACTGTTACAATTCTTTCTCGATTTTTTTGTGCAGTTGCTTGTTCTGCTGTCTGGTTTTCCCTGTTTTGATCTCTTCGAGTAGTTATTTTTAACTCCCTGTCGTAGAGCTAACAAAATTCACGTTTTGCTTGTACACGAAAACCTTTTATTAACCTTTATGATCTTTTCTGAATTGCGTATCCCATCCCATTTACTAACTGATACAGTGACGCGAAGAGCCATCTAGCTTGAAAATAATCAAGCTTCAGTATAAGCTGTAAATAGAACTGAGACTGCATATGTATTACCTCTCGAGATATACGGACTAGAATATTCTTTATGGTTCATGGAGTTGACAACAACTGCAGGCGCATCTGAAGTGGCAGACTTGTTATACTGCTTGTGAATTTGAGAGCTTAACGGACTTAATAATGTTGCGTAGGAGACACTGAAGTTATTTTGTATCAGCATTTTACAAAATCTTTATGAATCTGTCTGTCTATTTACCTATTCATCTTCAGTCCTTTCTATCTCTCCCTTTCAATCTCTACAAGTAAAGGGGGAAAAAAGCATATATTATCTTACGCTCACACATTCTGATCAAGAAAACGTACCATTGTTACTTAACTAACATTCATCCGTTACCACAAATAATAACTTAACTAAGATTAATCCGGTACCATAAATAATAACTTAACTAACATTAATCCGGTACCATAAATAATAACTTAACTAACATTAATCCGGTACCATAAATAATAACTTAACTAACATTAATCCGGTACCACAGATAATAACTTAACTAACATTAATCCGGTACCACAGATAATAACTTAACTAACATTAATCCGGTACCACAGATAATAACTTCACTAACATTAATCCGGTACCGCAAATAATAACTTAACTAACATTAATCCAGAACCGTTGATAATAACTTAACTAACATTAACACGGTACCATAAATAATAACTTAACTAACATTAATCCAGAACCGTTGATAATAACTTAACTAACGTTAATCCGGTACCATAAATAATAACTTAACTAACATTAATCCGAAAACACAGATAATAACTTAATTAATATTAAACCGGTAACAGATAATAATTAACTAACATTAATCCTTAACTAACATTAATCCGGTAACATAAACTATTTAACTAATATTAATCTGGTAACACAGATAATCATCATCATCATGTGCCATACCGGTTGGCGTAGGCGATCATGTCCCTCCACAATCTTCTATCTACAGTGCATCGTATCAGTTCTGTTGTTGACTGTTTTCCATGCCATGACACCAAGCTATCCAGTATTTTCTCTCTTTGTCGTCCGCGATCTCTCTTTCCTTTTATTTTGCCAGTTGTAACCAAGTATTCCAACTTTCCTCTTCTCATGATGTGCCCGAAAAATGTTGATTGCTTCTTTCTGATGTTTTTTAAGAGCTCTCTTTTTGTGTTGGTCTCTTTGAGAACTTCCTCATTGGTCTTTTTAGCTGTCCAGGGAACTTTCAACATTCTTCTGAGAAATCCCATCTCTGTGGCCTCTAATCGTCTTTTCATTTGTTTGTCTACTGTCCATGATTCGCTTCCATAGGTCAGAATTGGTTCTATATAGCGCCGATGAACTCTCTTTCTCATTTCTATTGACATAGATTTGTTGCATAAGATATTTTTCATTTTCTGAAATGCTATTTTGGCCTGAGCTATTCTGCTTTTTATTTCTGTGGCGCATCTCCCATCTGATGTTATTATTGTCCCCAAGTATTTGAAACGTTGCACTTGTTTCAGATTTGTCTCGTTTATTTTTATACTGCATAACGGTGGTGATTGTTTCTTCGATATAACCATTACTTCTGTTTTCTTACTATTCAGACTGAGACCTTTCTTGTTGCTTTCTATTACTATTATGTCTATCATTTCTTGTAGTTCATTCTCTGTCTCTGCTATTAAGACTGTGTCATCCGCATATCGCAAATTATTTATGTTGTGACCATTGACTTCAGTTCCTTTTTTGTCTACTATTGATCTCATAATATATTCGCTGTAAAGTGAAAACAAATCCGGCGACAGAACACAGCCTTGTCTGACTCCTTGCTTTATATATTGGAATTGCCCTGTTTGGTTGTTAATTCGTATAGCTGCTGTTTGTTGCCAGTACATGTTTTTTTATGATTCGCAGATCCTTGCCATCAATGTTTAATTTCTCCAGCATATTGATTATTTCCACATGCTTTACTTTGTCAAATGCTTTCGTGTAGTCAATAAGGTACATATATAGATCTTTCTTTACCTCTGTAGATCTTTCTATCAATGTTCTTAAGATGTATATTGCATTATTGGTGCCCTTTCCTTCCACAAATCGACATTGTTCCTCACTTATTTCTGGTTTTATTTTGTTCCTTACACGTCTCATGATTATTCTTAGTAATATTTTAGTCATATGGCTCATGAGACTAATAGTGCGATGAACACAGATAATACTTTACTAAAATTAATCCAGTAACAGATATTACTTAACTAACATTAATCCAGTAACACAATAATACATAGAAAAAAACAAGAATTAAATAAAGAGTATTGACAGACACACACACACTCTCTCTCTCTCTCTCTCTCTCTCTCTTTCTTTCTCACACACGCACAAACACACAGTCACACAAATACACACAGATCGAGAGAGAGATCTAAAACAGCAGGTAAGAAAGGCTGTTAAACAGACCAATATTAAACAGATTCTGTTTGCAACTCATCGACAAAGCAATCGTTTAACGAAAAGAGCTAGTTCTTTCTCGTAGGGCAACATCACCATATCTTCTCATTATTCAGTTCATAATTTTCTTTCTTGTGATGTCCCAAGCTCACACACGCTGTCCTTATCGGCCATCACTGTTTTCCCAACAGGTTGTCTTTAATTGAGTTATTGAGTTATTTGCGGGTAATCATCATTGCACTTCGAACATGTCCATAGGTGCTCAGATCCCCTCCTCAGCAAGTCCTGCAGTGTCCAGCGACTGACGACTCCAGCTCTATGTTGGCTGATAAGTCTTCTTACACGCCCACTAAGTTTCTCATTTCTGGCTGTGCCCGTCTTAACTCCCATCTCCATCATCCGAAAAAGTGACGTGGATTTGTGTTTGTCGAAGCCCTGTGCTCTTCTCACATCTTGAAGGGCATTGAGGATGTTTGCCCGATCCATTGGTTGACCGTCTTCAACGACAGCGCAGCTAGCCAACCTGTCCGCTCTTTCATTCCCCCGTACTCCCGCATGTTCAGGGACACAGACAAAGGTGACATTATTTTTGACTTCTGCAATGACTCTACCCATTGCATGCGTACAGAGCCCGCCTCCACTTTTTTTTTATCATACTCATCGAATCACTCAGTATACATGCGTGGGTGTAGTCTAGTGACTCTAACCATTTGAATGCCTTGGTCACTGCCATCACCTCCATTGTCATGCTACTCGTGGTCATGACGTAAGCACCGCTGTCTTCTTTGATTATTCTGCCTGCCGAGCGTGCTCTAATTGCCGATGCACTTCTTTGGTATCGTATTACAGATCCATCTGTATAGATGCTTGCATCTTTCTCATCGGTGTTATCGCAGATGTCTTAAATTATCTGTCGTCGTCTCTTGGAAATCACCTTCGCTAGAGTGTTTGTTATAACTTGTAAGTCACGTCTGAATAGTATTATATCCTCCAGTAGTTAAAAAAGTAGACCATTTGGAGGACCTCGAGTGAGGTTAGTTGACATAGTTCTCATCAGCAGTCAGATAAAAACGATGCAGGAAAACACAAATGAACTATCATCAATAGCCAGCAAAATTGGGCTTGAGATCAATCATGAAAAGACTAAAGTCATGAAACGCTTAATTCTAACAGACAACAAAATATACATGGAAAACAAACCAGTGGAAGAGATCGATCACTTTATCTATCTTGGAAGTCACATTGATCGAGAAGGGGATACAAGTAAAGAAATTAGAATCAGAATAGCTAAAGCAGCAATGTCTTTCAGAAGCCTTGACAAGTTGTGGAAATCAAAACTCATCAGCACAAACACGAAACTTAGGCTATTCAAATCAAATGTACTATCAACCCTTACGTATGCGCGTGAAAGCTGGAAAACAACAAGAGATATAGAAACAAATTTAAACGCATTCGAAAATAAATGTCTAAGGAAAATACTTGGTATAGCGTGGAATGAATTCAAAACAAACGAGGAAATTAGAGAAATCGCCAATCAACCACTAATATCTTCAGTACTCAAGAAAAGACGATGGTCATATGTTGGACATGTGATGAGAAGAGATAATAACCGAATAGCAAAGCAAGCCCTCATGTGGGAAACAACAGGTAAGAGGAAAAGAGGAAGACACAGAGAGACACTGAGAAGAACATTAATGAGAGAGGCAAGAGCAGCAGGAATCGTCTTCCTCAATGAGATAGAGCTGCTTGCACAGAACAGAGACAAATGGTGAGATTTGATAAAATATCTTTAAAAGAATTGAAAACTGCTAGAACAAAAATTCAGATAGGAGAAGGAGTATCTTGGTCTACGCCCTATGGACCGGCTACAGCTCGAAAGGTCAATTGATAAATAGATTGTTTTAAAAAAAATCCTGAATCAATTTATTTCTATAGAGTGGACATTAGGAGGCTTTGAATGATAGCAGAAGGAAGTTAGAATTTGCACGTTCAACAATGTTAGGCTTTCTGTCTAGTGAGATCAATATGCAATGGATGGTCAGTCAAGAGCGAATACATCGTTTGCTGTGACCGAATAGTATCCTAGAATGACAGTCACACCCACATATAGGTCAGATTGGATATCTAGGCTGACATTGGTACTTCTGCTGCATTTCTATTCTGCGTCTTCTCTTTTCTTGCCACGTGTTCTGTTATCTTTTTGTGTGTGATGATCATGCCATGTTTTACCAATGCGCACCATGTCTGACCAATGCGCACCATGTATGATCAATACACACCATGTATGATCAATGCGCACCATGTATGATCAAGGCGCACCATGTCTGACCGAAGCGCACCATGCCTGATCAATGCGCACCATGTATGATCAATGCGCAACATGCCTGATCAATGCGCACCATGTATGATCAATGCGCACCGTGTATGATCAATGCGCACCATGTATGATCAATGCGCACCATGTATGATCAATGCGCACCATGTATGATCAATGAAAGGTACAAGAGGATGGCATGGAAAACAGTCAACAACAAAATTGATACGATGCACTGTGGATAGAAGAGTGTGGACATGATCGCCTACGCCAACCGTTTTGGCACATGATGATGATGAAAGTACAGTTAAATCAATTTTATGACAGATAATGGGACTACATACCGCAAACTTATTTTACATAAAAGTTCATGATCTCAAACAAATCAACAAATAAACTCCAAACAGTATGGGAAAAACAGGGAGAGATATGCATGTATCTATATCAAGGCCAAACTACCATGACAACACTATTGAAGAAATTAAAAAAAAAACATTTCAGACTAAAAAAACCGGCCGTGTACCACTGAACAACCACATCAATGGAATACTTAGAAAATAAAATATACTCAACAAGTCCGCTCTGTGAGCCCCAACTTGAAACAGATAATTTCACCTGTTTTGACTGTCCAAAGCTCACCGACATCAGAGCAACTCTCATCATCATGTGCCATGCCGGTTGGCGTAGGCGATCATGTCCTTTCACAATCTTCTACCCACAGTGCATCGTATCGATTCTATTGTTGATTTTATAGTATTTTCACTCTTTGTCGTCCCCGACCTCTCTATCCCTGTATTTTGCCAGTTGTAACCAAGTAGTCCAACTTTTCTATTCTCATGATGTGCCACACAGATTTTGATTGTTTCTTTCTGATGTTTTTTTATGAGCTCCCTTTTTGTGTTGGCTTCCGAGAATGTTCTCATTGGTCTTTTTAGCCGTCCAGGGAACTGTACTTTATGCATGTCTAAAGTCAGTGTAATGAGATTTTGATGTGAAACTGTGTCTGTCTGGATCCTCTATTAACTAATGTATCTGTCTTATCACTTCCTGGTGTGTTGGAGTGTCCTGGGATCCATTGCATCGCTAGCCGTATGTCGTGTGTATTAATGAGGTTATCTATGTCTGTGTTGAGCCGCACATGTGTTGAATTGATGTACTTAATGAGCGTATTTTGCCCATGTCACTCCACCTTATAATCAAATACTGAGAACGCAGGCCAGCAGGTACACGAATTGAAGTTTGCTGTTTTTTTTAGCGAATGCAATGTCTTTTCACAGGTTAACAAATGGTTAGTGTACTTGGATACAATCCATTTTTGACAATAGAAACAAGAAAAAGAGTTCTTAAATGTTATGTAGAGCCAGTCTTAACATATGGATGTGAATCATGGACAATATGACAACAGACAAGAAAATCACTGGAGGCTGTAGAAATGTGGTTTTACAGAAGAATGTTGAGAATACCATGGACGGCTATGAAGAGTAATGAAAACGTTCTGAAAGAGGCCAAAGCAAAAAGAGAGCTAATTTCCAATATTAGGAAGAAACAATCATCATCTTTTGTAATGAGAAGAGAACAGCTTGAATATATTGTAACAACTGGGAAAATTGAAGGACGAAGAGATAGAGGGAAGCAAAGAAAGAAAAGATACCTGGCAGCTTCAGAGAATGGCTTGGCAGAAGGTCAACAACAGAAATGATAAATAACTGTCGAGATTGAAACTTGTGGAGAGACATGATCACCTACGCCAGCAGGCCCGGTACTTTATGACCATGATGTGTGTACTGTTCTTCTAACGATGAAAGGCCGAGTTCGTAAGTGCTATGGTTATGGAAGACCCCAGTATCACTGCAAACGAATTAAAATCCATAATAATCGTAAGTGCTTTTGGTATTAACTACTAGAACGTCATCATCATCATCGTCATCATTAAAAGCTCTTAAATACGGACTTTTAAAAATGTTGTCCTTGCTCTGAGCCGAGCCAGTCTGAATAATCATCAGCCTGGTCTTGGTAAAAAAAAAAAATGACATCGTCCGACGAGTCTGAGAGACTTGGATCTATAAGAAAATTTAGTTCAGTTCAGCTTTGTTTAGTTTAGTTTAGTTTAGTCTAGTGACTCGGGCAGATGGTGCTCGTAAACCCGGGAGGGCAGACCATCTAAGGGCAGAATCCTCCTACAGAAAAGACAATCTGCTGCCTTGCAGAAAGATTGGGGACAATCAAAGGCTAAGGAAAGCGAACCTGAATAAAATGCTGGCTGAAATCGGATGCACTGGGCCACTGGCGCAAAACACAGTGCAACGTATTAACGGGTGTTCAGTCAGAGTGGATCTGGCAGACTCTAAATGTGATGTTCTGTCTGTGGGGGCGATCAACACACTTAACCTGACAGCTGACTTCATGTGGGAGTCTGGAATCCTACTCTGATTGAGTCCTGATCGGAGAGAGAGAGAGAGAGAAGGGGGGGGGGGGGTTCTCACTGTAAAACTATTAAAAAAAACACCCTTTACTAGTTTCCCCCTGTTCTCACTTTTACCATCGTAAAGAAGTAAGTTTAGTTTAGTTTAGTTTAGTTTAGTTTATTCGAAAGACTACCTTTATAGCACAACGGACATAACGCTCAAGTCCCCTCCTCAGCATGAAGCACGCATGCCACAAACTAGTGAAAGCACTGAAGCTGGCTTCAGCTTAGACGTATGAACTTCGCAGCACCAGCGTAGGCGTTGTCCCCAATACCTTCTTAATCTCCTTTTACGACATGCCTGATGTTCAGGATGCCGGTAGCCGCATGAGAGGAACATTTCAAAAAGTGTTGTCTGTGGCACTAGAACACAGCTTTTGTTTCTCTCCCATCTGGGCATGAAAGACATTAGAGAAGCGTCCATCTAATGTGCTGAACACTTCATTTTGAGATGGAATGCTGTGGTGATCATCATCATGTGTCATATAGATCGGCGTAGGCGATCTTGTCTTTCCACAATATTCCGGCCACAGTGCATCTTATCAATTCTGTTGTTGACTATTTTTCATACCACGGTAACAAGTTATCAAGTATCGTCTCTTTTTGTCTTCCGCGATCTCTCTTTCCCTGTATTTTGTCAGTTGTAACCACGTATTCCAACTTTCCTTTTCTCATCATGTGCCCGAAAAATGTCGACTATTTTGTTCTGATGTTTTTTAAGAGCGTCATTTTTGTTTTGCCCTCTTTGAAATTTCTTTGTTGGGCTTTTTTAGCCGTCCACGGGAACTCTCAACATTCCTCTGAGAAGATACATGCGGTGGTATATAACAGTTTTGTTGGACATCCGATCTTTTCAAGAAGTTTAAAGAAACCATCTCTGCTGACGAGATCACGTGACTTTCTAAGATTTATAAAACTATTTTTACGGCATTTTCCCATTACTAGGGTCTGGCGGACATATAGAAGTCGAGAATAATGTCCTGTTGTTCTTAACAGTCACCTCAAGGTGTTCCGGTATGATTTTTATTATGGAGATTCGAATTCGCATTCTCCTGGTTTGGAGGACGACGGATTATCGATCCAACCATCCGCTCTCATCTGTTAGATCCGTCAATGCTGCCTATAGGAGTATTTGTTGTTAGTGGCATTTTTCATGTGGCTGTGTCTGACGTACTGGGAAAAGCATATTGATGGTGGGTAGACCTGTACGAACACCGCACTTAGACTTGGGGTAGACAAGCTCACCCAACGACCTGTTATACTACTCGGGAAATGGTCGTTATATGTTTGTTAGCAAGATCGATAACTCTTGCAGTCTGAGCAGTTGTCTTTGTTCTTATATAAAGTAATAATGTTTGTATTCTTGCATATTCCGTGGCAGTGATTTCTCGTTACAAAACAATATAATATGTGACATTACTATGGAGTTCTGTGGAACTGGTATCCAGGACCCAGAGCATATCCACCATCTATGTCCAACCCACAAGGAACCTCGGTGTCAAATCTGACTAGAGGTTGCTGAACTGAGGCAGTAACTGCGGGGAAGGCGTCACGACCTGGAGAGAACTATCAGCGTCATCAACGAAACAGGACTGCAGATCTGACCTCATGAACCAATGACCAGATGGAAGACCTCTTCTACCAGGACGGGGTGGGAGCAATAGGCGGGACTGTTACACCAATACAATTTTCTTCTTCTTCTTTTATCTTTCTCACTGATGCAGAAAAGGTGTCGTGGTTATATCATTTGTCGTTCTTGAGCTGCTCGAACTGTCTGAATTAGTAATTTTCCTTTCTTGATACATGTCTCTATCACTGCATCTATCTATCTTCTTCTGGGTTTTCCTCTTGGTCTTTTTCCATGCATTCTCGAGAAGAACGTACTTGATGGTGATTGGTGAGGATTCATTCTGACGAGGTGGCCCAACCATTTAAGTTGTTGTTCTATATATTCTTGGCAGGGTTTTATTCCTACCATTTTTCTTATGGTTTCATTTGGTATTCTATATCTTCTTGTGTTGTTTGTTACTTTTCTCAAGCATCGCATTTCACATGTATTGATCTTTCTTAAATGTTATTTAGAAAGGGTCCATGTTTGACTTTCATAGCACAAAGTTAGTATGAAATAACCAATAAAATAACGCCCCATATTTCCAACGACGAGATGGGAGTAAGAACCGCATTCAAAGCTTTATCCCAGGGGAAAGGACACCCCGGAAAACAAACGACTGCTGCTTAGCAGTTACCACGGGCAGGGTGGGTCCAGCAGTTCTGGATGGCATCACCCTACGAGAAGGAAAACTCCTACATCAAACCTAGATCCAGCATGCCGAAGACGGAGTGTGTCAGTCACGGCGCAGGTTTAAGGGAAAAATCAGAACACACGCTTTATGCGAGTACTGACCATGTGACCAGCTCATCGTGTGTTATGCTGTTGTCCTTAACCTTCCATCATGAAACAGGACAAGAGTCAAGTTCGCATGATCACAAAACCTAAACGTTGAAGAAGATTACGGGGTTCGTTCTATTAGTAGTTCATCCATTCCGTACACAACCGGCAAACATTTTATCTTGTTAAGTGACTGTACTTGGTGACAACATTCATTGCGGATTCACTGTTGAGGACAACTCTGAATAATATTTCACCCAGCGGTCCATTTTCGGTAAAGTCCTAGTTTAAGCACATAAATTATTTCTGTTCGGAAGAGTAACGTTCTTTTGAGTAACATTGCACTTTATTATGTTTTTCTCTAATCTGTCTTTAGGAGACCCCTAATTGTAGAGAACTTTTTTTTTCGATTAGTCGTGTGTGTAGTACCAGGCCGTTTTTTGAGCTGTAGAAAAAAAGTAAAGTACCCCCATCACGCCAAGTGGCGTATAGGGAAATATGGTGTTAGTGACCCTATATTTTACAGACCTTCAGCACATGCTTTTTTTTTGGGTAATCTGGTCGGTATTACGCCCGTGCTGCTTTACTTTCCCAGAAAAAAATCCGGTATCCATTTAAGGCTGGGTGAACCCTGAAGCCGTCGGTTGGGATCGAACCCTACCCCTTGTCCGTGGTAGTCCAGTTCACTAACCACTGAGCTATCACGGCTCCCTTTTTTGAGCTGTGCTTCTTTCTTTTCTAAATACGGAGGGTGTTGCCGTATTTGGCGCTTGCTAATACTTCAGTGCTGCTGTCCTTTTTGTTGGGCTATGTAACAAGGGTCATTTAGTCTAAATTCACTTCAAACCAGTCTGCATTATGCGTGGCTTGTTAACTGAATATTTACATGCTAAATTGTATAGAGTGCCATTTTTTATGAGTGCATGTGGTTTCTAAATCGCCTTTCGATGTAATTTAAAGGCTTTAATCTAAAGGGTTTATAAATGTATGAGCCTGTTCTGGCTGAACAATTTTAGATGTTAATTCATAGGCGGCATTGATGTCTCAGATTATGCATTTTCTATCGTCTGACGGTTTGGCATTGCTGCATGTCATAGAATGAGAGCTGCTTGTGATGTGGGTGATATTGTTGGCTTGGCGTCTTGTAATAATGAGGAACAACTAATGTCATTCCTAGTACCTTGGCTGTTTCCTCGAAATTGTTTCAATGGGCTTCTCATTGAAAGAAACGTATATCTTAAGCACAGGCTGCGATATGTACACATATATAGTCGTCTATATAGAGTAAGTAAAGTAAAGTACCCCCGTCACGCCAAGTGGCGTATAGGGAAATATGGTGTTAGTGACCCTATATTTTACAGACCTTCAGCACATGAATTTTGGGGTAATGTGGTCGGTATTACGCCCGTGCTGATTTACTTTCCCAGAAAAAAATCCGGTACCCATTTAAGGCTGGGTGAACCCGGAAGCCGTCGGTTGGGATTGAACCCTACCCCTTGTCCTTTGTAGTCCAGTTCACTAACCACTGAGCTATCGCGGCTCCCCGTCTATATAGAGGAGCCAATTTATTCTTTTCTTCTGCTTCTTCCTTTTTAGCTCCCTGTGGAGCATAGGTCTTCAACAAACACTTTCCAAGTCGTTCTGTTTTCTGCCATTCTTTTAAGATCATTCCATGTCCTCCCCATCATCTTTATCTCTGCTTTTATCTGTCTTCTCCAAGAATTATTTGGTCTTCCTCTTTGTCTTTTCCCCTGGGAATTCCAAAAAAGGGCCTGTTGTGTAATACTCTCAGTTGGCTTCCGCAGTGTGTGTCCTATCCAGGGCCATCGCATTCACTTTATCTCTTTATCCACTGATATTTGACTGGTACATTTCGATAATTCTATGTTAGTGATTTTGTCCTGCCATTTCCATCCTTTTATTCTGCGTAAGTATCCATTAAAATGAAAGTCTGTACCTTCATGATTGTCGATTTTGTTGTTCTCCATGTTTCACAGCCATATAATAGGACCGACTTAACATTTGAGTTGAAAATTTTTATTTTTGTATTTAACCTAATTTCTTTGGATTTCCATATGTTTCCCAGTGCAACGAAAGCTCCTCTGGCTTTTGATGTCTTTATTTTGGTATCATTTTCTGTTCCTCCCTCTTTATCTATATTATTGTCTAGATCTATGTAAGATTGTACGTGTAGTAGAGGTATTTCTCCTAGTTTTATTCGGTTATTGTCAACTGCATTCATTCTCATAATAATGTTGGTCTTATCTCTATTAATCTTCAGTCCTAGCTGTTGTGATCTCTCATCAAGTATGGTCATTTTATTCTGCATCTGTTGATAGGTGTATGAAAGGAGAGCTATGTCATCAGCAAAGTCTAAATCATCACGTTGCTTGGTCAGTGACCACTGGATTCCATTTCTGTTGTTTTGAGTTATTTTCATAATCCAATCTATGGCCAGTAGAAAGACAAATGGAGACAGAAGGCATCCCTGCCTTACTCATGTTCTTATTGCAAATGCTTCTGTAAGCTGTCCTTCATGCACCACACTACATTTCGTTCCTTAATACATTGTTTTTATCAGGTTAATAAAATTTATGGGGATTCCGTAATGACTCAGCAACTTCCAAAGCGTTCCATTATTCATTTTGCCAATACTGAATTGCTCCAGTCTCAGAGACCACGTGTTCTACGCACACTCTTGCGGTAAAGTCTGAAGGAGATGTAAGATTTTGAGAAATGAGCAAGGTTCTTGTGGTGGAGTTTAGGTCTTCATAGAACCAGATTTTGATATTTCATATGGCGCAAAGTGTAGGGGCATAAACAATGAGAAAGTTTATTGGTACTATGATAGTATGTAGGCGGGTGGATACAGTCAGTGCTCTTTACTTTGTGGTGGTTCTGTCATGAGTTGTCGTGTTATATTTATGTTAAAACCTATTCAGTGCAGTTTTTGTTCTTCTGCACATTGGCACTATCTAAAAAGGGTGTATTCTTTTTTTTCTAATTGGTCCCTCGTCAGCAAGGCGTATCTTATGGAGTGTCACGAAGTCCGCTTTAAGTCTTTTCAGTCTATTGTTACTATTGTCCAACAAGGAGATAACTCTAGAGGCAAAACGGGCACTGTACAATACAATCTTCATATATATTCTTTATAGAAGCAAAAAATTAACACTGCAAAAATATAAATTATTAAATAAAAGTCAGAATATACCTCGTTACAACCGTCATCACCATATACCATGCATTATGTAAACTTATTTAGAACAACGGATATAACAGGGTGATTGGAAACGAACTAAACTGGAGCCTTGTACTTCAAACGACTCGTATAAACTTCGAACGCTCCAGAGTTCGACCACTAAATTAAGTGAGAATTTTGATCCGGAGTTCGAAAGATACTTTCGCGGTCATATTGACCGAGGGCAGACCAAAAAATGTGTCATCGTTTAAATAATGACATGTGCCTCTGTTATGCAGCCTCGTCATCTCATCGTTTCGCTTGTATGTTTTCAGTGTTCCTTTTTCTTTTTGTTTTTGTTGATTTCAGTTATATATAACCGCGATCTATTAACTATATCATCAAAAAAGAACGTGGAAGCAACGATGTGTAAGAGGAAGGTAGTATCGGCGATTGAGGTGAAAACGAAATTGATTGTGCAGCATGAAAGCGGTACACGTGTGGCGGATCTAGGAAAGGAAAAGTGAACCATGAACATCAGTCAGTATTGCTAAGAGCAGAAGATAGTGAGAGAGAGAGAGCGTGAGAAGTACAGTTTTTGTGTGTGTGTGTTTATGGAAGGGAACTTCCCTTTCAGACAGTTTTACCTCCCCTCCACAAACCACACGATGCACCACCACTCCTCATTAAGAACATGCACAATTTAAATTTTGTCCCATTGCATTTAATTTACGTATTTTATATACCTGTTCAAATCAATATCATAGCCCTACCAAAGAAATCTGGTGCGGATGAATGCGATGGTCATCGCACAATAAGCCTTATGAGTCACATGACTAAGATATTGCTAGAAATCATCATGCGAAGAGTGCGAAACAAAATCAGTCCAGAAATTAGCGATCAACAGTGTGGTTTGTTGGAGGTAAAGGAACGAGCAATGCCATTTATATCATAAGATCTTTAGTAGAAAGAGCCATAGATGTGAAAACAGATCTATACCTATGTTTCATAGATTATACCAAAGCATTTGACAAAGTAAAGCACCAAGAAATAATCACAATTTTAGAAAGCATAAACATAGACAGCAACGATCTAAGAATAATAAAGAACATGTCCTGGCAACAAACAGCGGCCATAAGAACTGGAAACCAATTGGGAATGTTTCAACAAATAAAACAGGGTGTTAGGCAATGTAGTGTGCTGTCACCAGATTTGTTTAATATTTATAGTGAGATTATTTAAGATCCATAAGTGGCATGCCTGGAATAACAATTGGAGGTCATAATACAAATAGTCTAAGGCATGCTGACGATACAGTATTAATCGCTAAGAGTGAAAATGAGTTACAAGAAATGTTGGACATCATAGTGAAAGAAAGCAAAAATAAAGGACTCAGCCTTAATAGCAAAAAGACAGAGGTAATGGTAACAGCACAGAAAAAGACATCACCTCAGTGCAAAATAAACACAAGTGGAACAATATTAAAACAGGTAAATGAATTTAAATATTTGGGAACTTTGTTAACCTCAGACGGAAGATGTACACAAGAGGTGAGATGCAGAATGGCTCAGGCAAAAGCAGCTTTCCAAAAAATGAGGAAGGTACTAAGCAATCCATTTTTGACAATAGAAACAAGAAAAAGAGTTCTTAAATGTTATGTAGAGTCAGTATTAGAGCCGCGATAGCTGAGTGGTTAGTGAACTGGACTACAAATGACAAGAGGTAGCGTTCGATCCCAACCGACAGCTCCGGGTTCACCCAGACTTTAATGGGTACCGGATTTTTTTCTGGGAAAATAAAGCGGCACGGGCGTAATACCGACTACATTACCCCAAAAAATCATGTTCCGAAGGTCTGTAAAATTTATGGTCACTAACACCATATTCACTATACGCCACTTGGCGTCGCGGGGGTACTTTACTTTTTTTTAATAGTCAGTCTTAACATATGGATGTGTATCATGTACAATAGGACAACAAACAAGAAAATCACTGGAGTCTGTAGAAATGTGGTTTTACAGAAGAATATTGAGAGTACCATGGACAGCTAAGAAGAGTAATGAAAACGTGCTAAAAGAGAGCTAATTGCAAATATTAGGAAGAAACAATCATCATTTTTGGCCATGTAATGAAAAGAGAACAGCTGGATTATATTGTAACAACTGGGAAAATTGAGGGACGAAGAGATAGAGGAAAGCAAAGAGAAAAAATACCAGACAGCTTAAGAAATTGGCTTGGCAGAAGGTCAACAACAGAAATGATAAATAACTGTCGAGATAAAAAATTGTGGAGAGACATGATCACCTACTCAAGCAGGCCCGGTACTTGATGATGATGATTTTATTTATAATTTTTGTGTTTTAATTTGTATTATTCAGAGCATTTTATTGTGTTATCTTTACCTTAAAGTATGTGATTTTGTTTTTTAGCTTATCCAAAATAATATTGTTTATATGTCTGTGAACGGATTAATTCATTTTCCATAATTTAACATGGACAAAAAGAATCATTCGAACTGTATATAATTCATAGTTCGAACAGCTTTCTGGGATGAATTAAGTTCGAATACAAGTTTACTGTTTATTTATTCCAATACAAAAAGAATGCACCAATTACAGAACAGCTGCATTAATCAACCATGTAAACAGAATCATGCTTACAATTATTATGGGAAGAATCTATAGAAAACTGGAAGAAGGAATTAACACAGTTCGAGCTATTTCTCGGATAGACAGAAGAGCAAACATCTTTACAACAAATAAAACAGATTTTTAAAATGTATAAGGGGAAAATATTGTAAAGTCTAGACAGTTTTAAATATCTTGGCTCTCACTGATAACGAGGGATGGAAAGACTAGCAGGGAAATAAAACTAAAGGCTGAATTTAGTTATGATTAGATGTAAACAACTGCAAAACATATGGCTAGGAACTGATACAGCAATATCACCTTTTTAAGAGATTGTATTTTTCTCCATATCAACATATGGCAGTGAAACATGTACAGTCTACAGATCTGCTGAAAAACGCATCATTATCTTTGAATGCAACTTTTACAGAAGAGTGTTCAGAGTACCCAATATACAGAGAGAAAAAAAGCCAATTTTGAACGATCTTAGAATTTTTTTAAATTGGTTGATAAAAAAACATGAAAAGAAGGGAAATAAAATATCTTTGTCAAGTAAAACGATGGTAAAGAAAAGAGAATTATGAAGGGCATAATTCCATGTAAACGAGAGAGAGAGAGAGAGAGAGAGAGAGAGAGAGAGAGGGGGGGAAGACCTAGAATAAGGCGGGTGCAAGATATCATAGACGAGCTAGGATTGACAGCTGCTAAAGCTGGACATCTCACGCAGGACAAAGAAAAGCTTGAGAGTAGCTGTTTGGGAGGCAAGTTCCAACAAGGACAAGCTGAAATGATGATGTACCATCGCCGTATACCTTGTGTGGCTTAACATGGCCGATTATTGCACTTTCTTTCGTGTGGCAGTTATTTTCATTGACTTTCTTATTTGTCACTGTGTAAGATCAGCCTTTACCCTTAACTTTTTTTAGTTGTCTCTCCTACCAATACTCTTCTCTTTCCCACAAGCTGTGTTCGTTGCTAGCAAGTGATACTATACCTCATGACGTCATATATGCAGCATGTATCATCATGATTGCTTCATTGTTACATATTTGTGACGCCTTTTCTGTTTTCATCAGCTACAAATCAGGTACGCATTAAAAAGAAAGAAAGAAACAAATATAAATTAATAAGCAGAGACATGTATTTGAGCATAAAGAATAAATGTAGTTTTTTTTCTATTTTATCTATTGATGTTTTAGTGGCGATTGTCACCAAATTTTTTTTTTTTTTCTATAATCACACGCATTTACATTACTTAGTTTCTTTTTGCCATTTTTTGAGCCGTTTATCTAGCAAACTAGTTTTAGTGTCCACAGGTGATAGCTACACCAAAAGTCTGGAGAGTTTTGGTTCCCTCAGAAAGAAAGAAAAGTAATAGGAAACTCTTTATACAGAGCTTCGCAGCAGGAGGCAATCTGATAATCAGAAGCAGACCCCGTCGAAATAGTGTTTCGACCCTCTTGCTACTTGACACTCTAATGGAGGTGGACCCGCCTGGATCATGACTCCCAGGCGTCAACCTCCTGCCGCATTGACTCTAATGCTTACAATATATATTTGCCACAAAATAACTACACTTACTCCACGTAACACTTCTGGTCGAATCTATGGTCTCTACCAGCGGGGTATACTTACTTGTCTTAGCTTTAACCCAGCACATTGATGTCCTCTTCGTGGTGGCAGCAGTCTGAAGTGGCTTGTAATTTCAACGTCCTTTTTTTGACTCGCGTACAAGTTGTTTTGCCATGACGTTAACTCGGCGGGAAGCAGTGGATCAGAAACTGATAATAGGTGATAAAGATAGGTCGGGCTGGGAACTTCATTCCTTTGAACTGTCGTTACTACAAACGTCCGGTGTAGCTTTCCTGCGGTCGATGATGTAATTTCTTATCACTTATCTTCCACGCCTAAGATAGTCCAGGATTAAACTGTCACTATGCTGTTGACTTACGTGGGAGTCAGGAGTGGTCGATGTGTAGATTAGTCGATTAATCGTCTGAACATCAGATTATTTTGAGATTGTTGATATCTCTGTTTCGCCAGAACCAGTATGATGCTCCTTCGGTTGACTCAGCAATGGCATTCATTGCTCTTTTTCGCATTCTCCCCTTAATTCCTAACCTCTTTAATAGGTCGTCGAGAGATGAGGCCGTGAATCTTCTGGCACTAATTTCCACAGCAAACACTCTAATCTGGACCCCTGCTGTCTCAGCTCAGTGGTGAGATCCTTGTATTTGTCTAGCTTAAATATATGCTGTTCTCCTATCCTTGATTCGAATGGCATTGTGAGCTCTATATTAAGATGACCTGAGTCATATCGAATGTGTAAAATGCAAAGTCCGGGCGCATGTTAGATCTCTTGATGCAGTCTGTGTACTTCCCTCGCCCTGGGAGGTCATCAGCCATCTCCCAGTCATTCACTATGTCTATGATCACTGAGCCGTTCCAGCTGTTTTACTTGGGGGTGCAGTCTTTCCAGGTCTCAAGAAATAGGTGTTTGTTGTTGCTGGTTGAACTTTAGTGTTGACTTTCATTAGCGTCCCATCCCTGATGGCAGCTAGTTCATGGAGCACTTTGTTGTGTCACCATGTGTACCGTCCTTGACCTAGCGTTGTCTTGCACGAGGAAAGAACATGCTCCGTCGTCTGCCTTCCATTGCAGAGAGGACATGGACTGTCATTGTCTTTCCCCAATTCACAAGATTTCAGGATGATGGTAGAAGGTCGTAAAAAGATCTGATTATGTACCTGAGCCGCAGCGGTGCTATATGCCACAGGTTATTCCATGTTAGCTTCCTATGGAAGGTCTCATCCCATGTGGTCCATTGACCTTGCTGCGCCCAATTTTCTGCCTTTTGCACACGCTTGTTCTCCCCGACGTCTCCCGGACTACCAAGTCCCTACGTTTTTTTTTTATGCTTGTGACCACAACTGGATGTCTCCATGAGCAAATCCACGCCTGTCCGTCTGTGTGTGGACTATCACTTCCTGCAATAGGAGACTTTCATGTGCTTCGTGTACTGCTGCACGCGCCTGCCATTTCCGACCGATCTTCAATGTGGGTTCAACTGTCCGGACTGCTTTGTCTGATGAGCTTTGTAGCATAACTGCCAGTCTGGCCTTTCCGGCAGAGTTGTACCAGTGGCTAAAAATGGAATTTCCTAAGGATGTACAACAAAGATAATTGTACATCGTTTGGGGACTCCATTCTTACGTATTTTACTCCTTGACCTGTTTAATGGTGACCCATTTACTCTTACTGTGGTATTCTTAATGTTTTGTATGTGCTTATATATGGACACATGTGGATAGTTGTAGAGCATCACTGCAAACGAAATAAAATACATAATTACTCAACCGCCCGTGCCAGCCGGATAATCCAAATTGACATGATGGTATATGTGTATTTATGCATGTATATGAACGCCTGTGTGTGTATAGCATTGCAGGTAGAGATGTTGTTGAGGGCACCTTGGTTTTATGTTGTCTTTTGTTCCATCTGAAAGCCTATTGAGCCGCAATGTCGCGTTGATTTTTTTTGTTGCCTTTCACCTACGTAAAACTGTATCCTTACCACATTTCCCTTTTTTTTCTTTCCAATCCTATCACACAAGACTGTCTTTACTACTATCGAACACCTAAACAACAACAATGCATATCCAACATTAAAAGAAAACTTTCTTTCACAACTAAAAGTATGTTCCCATAAACATTAGAAAGTTCTAGGAAGATGAACTGCCAGAGTTGTACCTGTGGTTTCTTCATTCTAATGTGCTTTTATTTCATGACAAGATATCTGAGCTGACAAAGTTGTACCTGTGGTTTCTTCATTCTAATGTGCTTATATTTCATGACAAGATATCTGAGCTGACAGAGTTGTACCTGTGGTTTCTTCATTCTAATGTGCTTATATTTCATGACAAGATATCTGAGCTGACAAAGTTGTACCTGTGGTTTCTTCATTCTCATAATTCATCTGAGTGCCGTCTCCGCATCGAATGTTAGCTACCAAGGAGCGCCATTCCGCTCTGTCTCTTGCTTTGATAGTGCAGGTTATCACAGGCTGACTTGCTCATTCTCCTTCATTCTAACGTGCTTATATTTCATGTCAAGCTATCTGAACTGGTAGAGTTATACCTGTGGTTTTTTTCATTCTACTGTACTTATATTTCATGTCTAGATGTGTGGATTTGAAGTTGGACATTGAAATAATTGATTCTGTTTTAAATTCACGAGAAATTGACTTGAGGAAGAGTTTGTGCCAATGAATGTAAGAGAAGCGTTAGAATTCATCAAAGAGGGTCGATTAACGGATTAGTGTATACACATCATAGAACACATTGTTGAGTTCTACAATGCTAGAACATTTGCAGAAATTCACTTCACCACTGGAAGAACTAAACTGCTTTCAATGGATGACAATATTAATATTGTTAAGTTTGATCAGTTGGACTCATGTTTTCACTACTTACAAAGTAAACAAATTAACATTTATATCAACTTGTTGATCGGTTCTGCAATTTCAAACGGTAGGTGGTTAATTTAAATAAAAAAAAAAAAAGATGATAAATCTCACTGAGACAAGCAGCATGTTAACTTCCTGAAGGAACATCTAAGTGTTTAGTTGCACTCTGAGCTACTTCACATCTGCCAAGTTTACTTTGTAGTACCAAGTCTTAATGCAAATGTGGGGACCGTATTTTCTCTATATCAGTTCTCAGTTGGCCAAGGGGAGCAACTGCCAGTGTCTGTTAGAGGAATTATGTTTGTAAAATTTAATGTAAGACATAAATCTTAAGTGGGTATTCTCAAGAATTTACTGGATGGCAAACAATATTCCTTTGCTCAAATATATTTGGTCAGCATAAAAATATCAACGTTAAAGATATTAAACAAGGTGTATGCATGTATATCGTCGGTATAGTTAAAATGTTGTTTTAAATAATAATAGTTGACTGTATCGTATATAAAGCAGTGAAAATAGGAGCCACATTATCGTGTTCTGTTTCTTTCTTTCTTTCTTTCTTGCTTTCTTTCTTTCTAACATTATTTCTTTCTTCTTTCTCTCTTCATAACATTATTTCTTTCTTTCTTTCTTTCTTATCATTTCTTTCTTTCTTTCCTTCTTTCATTAAAAAAAATCGTGTAACCCTATTCGGGCTTGGAGTGATCAAAAGAGACAGAATCAGAAATTATATCGCAAGAGAGTAATTAAGATTGAGTCCGTTCTGAACTTCATACAGAGACAACAGATTCAATAGTTTGCTCATATGTGGAACAAGTGCCAAAAGATAAAGGTAAAGTACGAGACTTGAATCGGCGTCTTAGCACGCGAGTTTCCTCCCATTTGGCCTCTTATCCAGAAGTGTTCGGAGACATCTGGACAGTGTCGCTTCAAGCATCGAAACTCACGATGCAAGGCGGTATTTCTCACCTTTCCAGAGTACGACCCTGCTACCCATTTTTACAAGCGGCTGGGTCGACCGCGGGGATATTTTATTCCAACCACGAGTACAATTCACACTGCTTCCGCCGGGAGTCAAACACGGGTTGTCCGTGAACCTCTATACCCTTGTTAGGTGGTTTTCCCATTTAGGCTACCGAGGCCAAAAAGATTTGATGCCACACAAAACAAATACTATAAGAGAAGATGGAAGAAGAGCCCATTGTAGATCGAGACTATGATGGACTGACAACACCCTAGAAGCGCTGCAACAACATCAGCTGACAATGGTTGAGGCTGCCAGAAAGGCAACAAGAACTTTAAATCTGCCTCAACAGCCGAAGTGGCATGAGAGGAAGTGATGAGAAAGTGAGAGAGAGAGAGAGAGAAAGAGAGAGAGAGAGAGCAACACCCATACTTTTGGTTATCATCAGTATACTTCAGCAACATTATAATACATTAATAACATTGAAAATGAGTACATGTAACACATTTGAGCTGGAGGAGTCAGTCGTTGGATCCTGCATGACATGATGAGGACGGGAACTGAAAACCTGTGGACATGTTCGGAGTGTTGTGATGATAAATGCCCAAATAACTCAATAACTATAACACGTATGTGCATCCTGAGACTGGTGGATTGATGGGTCGTTATTTTCTGACGAAAGATTGCATTGCTTTCTTGGTTTTTGTTTTGATTAAATCTCATCTGTTGACAGAGAACACATTCTCTATCAAACTGTCTGTTAACCATAGACGGCTTTTGTAGAAAATCCGCATGCTGTAAAAAATTATTCAGTTATCAGAATAGCCATCGATTTTATTTATTTATTTATTTTTTTTTTTAGGGGGGAGGGGTGTGAGGTTGTTTAAGGACCGAAAATCCCTCCCATCCAAATACACTAATACAGTTATGCCAATTTAGTCACTATCCAACTCCATTACCTGGAATGTAAAAGGCGAAGGTTAACTTTTGTTAAAAAAAAAAAAAACTATCTTTACGTCACATAAAGAACATGAGAACATTAATCGAAAAATACACAGAAGTAAACAAACCAATATATGCCTGCTAGTAGTATAGGTGGCTGTGAACTCACCCCAAAAGTGGAATAACATGCACCGAAAGACAATAGATTTGGCACCGACTTTGCACGAAACATGCACCAAAACCCGTGCCAAAGTCCGATAATCGGCTTATTATCTCGGTGGTCGTGATCGGTAATCGGCTTATCTCGGTGGTGTGCGTTGGTGCGTGACGGCGCGTCGTGGTGTGTGCGTGGCGGCTTATCTCGTGGTGTGTGCGCGTCGCTAGCTCGCCGGTTATCTCGGGGGGTTCTAAAACTTGTGTATCAGCGGTTCCGGGCGACAGCGGGTCTAAAAGGGGGATGGCGCGCGGGTCGGATGGCGGGTCGTTGCGTGCGGGTGGGGAAAGGTGCCTTTATTGGTTATCATCATGTGCCTCAACACTATCAGCATGTGCCTCAACACTATCATCATGTGCACCCTCATATAGCAATTTTTTTTCTCTCTTATCTCTCACTCTAATACATATCCAAGCTAACTCAAGTCAAATAAAAATCATCACCAAGCCACACAAAGTGACACATCATCATCACCATGTGCCTCAACATCATCATCATGTGCCACCCTCATCATCACCCTCAACACTATCATCATGTGCCACCCTCATCATCAACCTTCATATCATCAGCATGTGCCTCAACATCATCATCATGTGCCACCCTCATCATCACCCTCAACACTATCATCATGTGCCACCCTCATCATCAACTTTCATATCATCATCATGTGCCTCATCATCATCCCTTAATATTCTATCATCAAGCCACACAAAGTATCAACTCTCTCTCTCACACATTCATGGTAAACCAAAACAAAATTCGTTCTATATTTCTCACAGCTTTATTATTAATACAACAAATATACGACACATATATATTACTGTCCGGTTGTTGATAATTTTATGCGTCTGGACGGGCCCCTCGAAGCCGAAGTATCCACGGGGCGAGCAAACGATAAATGATACGGTCGTTTACGTGCTGTCTCGATGAAAAGGCATGAGAATTCTGTTAAGTTTTGCGCCACGACACTTAAGAAGTATATAATAAACACAATATAGACCGCACGTGTTGCTAAACAAATCTTGCAACACCCGCGGGTTGTAGACGAATGGAACGTGTGAGTTTTGCTCTATAAAGTTTAAAATATCCACGTGTCTGGGAGGCAAACCGTAGGAATCGAAATACTCACATTCGCCGAGTCCGTTGTAAAATAGGGCCACCCAACGCTCTCCGGGTTCGTGGGCAGGGTCGGTGTTTATGACAAAGGCCGCGGTCGCCGTTGGGTCGATGCTCGGCGGTAAGTGGTTTCGTGGAATGACACTAACAAGGGAACAACGTCGAACGAAAATATCCGACATCAAAAGGTTGTAAATCTCCCTCGTGTTCATATTCTTCTTTTTTCTCTCTCAAACGGCGAAGTCTGTTAGAATCTGCCTTGTTTTGGACACCTCGAGCACCGAGTCCAACTCGGCGTAGACGATAACTTGTAGGGGAGTAGTGGTGGGAGCGGCAAACTTGAGTTCTATCGACAAGGGTCCGCTTGTGGCTAGCTCAAAATGGGAGCCGTCCAGTAGGCTGGACGAGAGGTCAAAACCAAATAGGCAGTATCCGTCCTTGAATTCTCTATAATCAACGTTATTCCCAGCGTCTTTACCAATCAGACCCATGGCCAGATTTGTGCCGAAGAAAGCTCTCGCGTATTGATTTCGTTCAAAGTCCATAGTTAGAGGCTTTCCCGAGATACATTTCCCGTCGACCGTCAGGTTCATATAAATCAGACCAAAGTGTTGAAAATTGAACGGGTTAGCTGTGTAAACACCATTAAAAGCACTGGCCGTAATCAGACCTATCACTATACGGGTCGGTGTTTGAGACAAAAATAAATTGTCTTGACTGTGGGAAAGCATCCCGCTAGCGATGGAAAATGTCTTGATGGTAACCCTCTTGATCGGGTTCCGCGCATTCCCGCTTAAGAGAGCCTTTTCGTGGGCCAGAGAAATCGCTGGGTTTAGCTTAGCTTTCCTGACCACGAGCGCGGCGTAGGTGATAACACTCTTATAACCCACAGAGCTATCGTGAGCCGCGAGGCTGAACACATCCTTCGAGGGGGTGAGTTTTATCTTTACATCGACTCTGTTTAACATGTAACGATCCTGCACAAAGACATCAGAGTGCAAACGACCCATCATTTCAACCTCTTTACTACCCGAAGTCAAATCGCGCCGTGTTTTAAAACCCTCATTTTCTTTCAAATCGTCATGGTGGCCAGCTGTGTCTTTGTAGAACAGAGCGGCCGTCAAATATCCCGTTTTCGCATCCTCTCCGTAATTTAGCGTGGCCTCAAACACCGCTCTAAAAGGATAGGTATTCTCCGACGGTGTAACCAACGTGTCGTTTAGCGATACGTCGACTAGTGAAAATAGACTGTGAAGATAATTGTTGACCGGTCCTACCTCAGCATCGACTGGTACACTATCACCATTCCGGAGGGTGATCTTGACCCGCAGATGTAAAAACGTGTTGAAAAGATCTAGATACTCCTCGCTGTTTCCAGAAATGAAAAACTCTATCGGTGCGCTATGCGACAAAGCTGCGATCGGACGAATTTCAATAAACTGGCCAGAGTCTAGAGATGTCTGCGTGGGTGGAACGCTAAATAAATCCAAACCAGAGTGAAGACATTCGCACGATTTGGGGTGAATGAGGGACATTATTAGTCGAAAATATCCTTTGCCACCCTCGTCTTCTTCCCTCTGTTGTGCACCGAATGAAGGGGGAACCGTCCAGCTGTCGGTTTTATCCTCTTCGTAACGGGTTCTCCTGGTGGAGGTAGCTTCATAAGTCGCTTTCTGCTTTGACGTAAACCACTTCCTGATTGGTTGTTATCACGCAGGTGGTCTACGGCCCCGTGTAGCAACCGCTGACCGGCCTCCTTAGCTCGTTCTTTGAAAGCTTCACCGACATTTTTCCCGGCCAATGCGTCCTGTGCGACCTGCAGACCGGTCCCCAAGCCTTCTCTGAGCAAGGCCTTACCGCCGGTTTTTAACCAGGGTAAAATAGCCCTCCCGATTCCACCAAAGAAACTACCGATTCCTCGACCGCTCTGACTTCGACCTCCTATAAACACGGGCATCCCATCGCCCGCCTGACAACAGTAAAAGTCTTCGTATAACTCAACATCTCTATGAAGGGGAGTGTGTTTCACCATTATACCAGCTCGAGATGCTTCTTGACTCGAAAGTGTACCGTTAGCACCAACGTCCCGCTGGTGAATGGAATGGTTTTTCCGTGTTCGTTGGCTAAAAGGATCTCGACGGTATCGAAGGAAAATCTACTCAGGGGTAGGTAGTGAGGCTTATCGTAGATCTGAAACACCGAGGTGTGATTTCTATTGAGAACAGGCACGCTCCTGAGGAGAGGCACCATCACATCCCCGACCGGTCTGGGGGAAACGAGATCGCAGTAGACGTAGACATTCTTCGCAACACTTTCCAAGTCCATTACACCCACGCTGAAGATATCGGGAGCCGTGTCTGATATTGTGGTCGTGGGGAAGGCTAACATATTTTTCAAAGTGTCGCTTATGGTAACACTGACTCCTTTCTCATAAAGTTTCAAGATGGCTTTATTCACCTCTTTTGCGTAAATGAATCTCATTTTTTTCCCTTGCTCTCCCCTGTACGACTCATCCTCCGCTTTTACGATCGACGCGTTCAACGCGCCGATGAACGCATCGGGTTTCGTGTATAACCCAGGTTCCAATGTCACGTTGAAATAAAATCTGGCGTCGCAAATATCGTCGTTATCGAGAGATTCGTAGCGAATCCAGACATCACCCTCTATTACATTGAAATAATTTAGCGGAAACTGTATCTCCACCAGTGCGATCTCATACTGCGTCGAAATGTCAATGGTCTGAGGAAGTTTAACGAAAAAGTGGCCTGGGTTATTATCCTTAAAAAGTTCCATAGATGCATTGCTGGGCAGGGTGACATAAAAACTCATTTTTTTTACTCGTTTCGCCGTCGCCTCTCCAAGTTTGGATTCGGTAGCATGTAACCCAAACAGCTGCTCAGTAGGGCTATCCACAGTTTTCCCTCCTTCGCGTCTGGCTTTTCGGTGGTCAGATTGAACAGCGAGACCGCTACAACTGTATATATAACTACCACTTGACAAATAAAGACAAGTTCTAAGTAGGGGGATAGTTTCCCAAACATCGACCCCCACCAGCGTGGTTCGCCGTCTCTCCCGACTCCCGAGTTTACGGCTCGCAAATCGGGCTCTCCACCAAAAGTTACCACTTCTTCTTCTTCTTCTCGCATCTCTAGTTTTTGTATCTGACAATGTCCTTGGACGGTATCCAAGTGTTAAATGAGGAATCGTACCCAAACCATTTGACTAAACACTCCTTTCGCCCAAAGGATGTGCGACGCTCGGTTATGAAACTCTCGATTCTGTACTCGTGTTTGTCTCCAACTTTTTGAATTTCCGGTGTGTAGAATGACACCTCTATCTCATCGCCCTTATCGTCTTTCAACACATATGTAACGGGGTTTGTTTCATTTACTCGACTGATGGAAAACAGTTCCTCCGTCCAAGCCGGGGCATAACCCTTTTTAAAATTGGCTCTGCCCAGGACCAGTCTAACTCGATCACCGGGCTTGTACAGGGGTCTTTCAAATTTAAAGTTGCGTTTGCTATTATACAACGTGTTCCATACCTGTTCTTGATTGTCTGCGTTGACGTCGACCGGTGCCATTTTTATACTTCTGTGATACGAATGGTTATAACTTCGAAGTAGGGCGGGGAGGACTCGGACATAAGACAACTTATTGGATTTCGTGAAATATCGCCACATCCGTTGTTTTAGAGTCCTATTAAAGCGTTCCACCACGGCGGCCTTAATATCTTCGTTCTGCGTAGTTAAAAAGTGAACGTTGTTGTCAGCGAGGAATTTCTGAAATGTTCTGTTCAGAAACTCGGACCCCTTATCGGTTTGAAAACTCGCGGGTTTCCCATCGAGAAATATCTTACCGACGGCTTCCACTAAGGATTTCCCCGTTTTGGTTCGTATCGGCACAGACCACGCGAATTTACTGAAAACGTCCACGCAAGAAACCAAATAGGAATATCCATCGTTGTGTTTTTTCAAATGCCTCAAATCGATTAGGTCTGCCTGATATTGCTGTTGGGGGCCACTCGTTATAATGGGACGCCTTTCAAATCTGCGACGAATTGGTTTATGAAGGGTATAGGTATCCTGATGACTCAGCCATTGTTTGATCTTTGCGAGTCCCAGTTTGGTGTTACGTTGCAGGGCCGTTGCACCACTATACGCCCCTGGTCGACTAGGGTCAAAGTAACGACGTCTCAATATTTTTTCCACCGTTCCCATTTTGGTGTTGGGATTCCGCTCTTTCTTTTTTTAGGTCTCAGTTTATACGTGGCTACGGGCGGAGTGGTTTCATTACCTACCTTTGGGGTTTCCGCTGGTGGTGGTGGTGGTGTCTTGGTATGATCTGGTGATACCTCGAATGATGGTGTTGGTGGGGAAGGTGTTTTTTCTGTTGCCGTGTTGTGTTGAATGAGATCGACCGAGCCCAATGAGCGTCGTTTATACTGCTCCAATCTAGTTAAATATTGATGCAGGGCACGTTGGTACACTCTGGCCTTATCGGCGGGTGCTAAATCATCGCGGAATAGGATACGTTGCATTTCATCATCTAAATCTCTCAAGTTGTCACCGATCGCCTCGGGTGGGCTATAGGACGTGGTAGTAGTCTGTTTAAGACCCTCGAGGAATCGAGGATCCACCAAAATCATTTTTTTGGCCATTGTTACGCACCTAGTACTCCACCGAGAATACTTAATATAGGACGGAGCAAAGCACCTATAAACCCACCGGTTTGTAGAATCTCTTTCCGCCGCTTAAGACTCGGTTTCTTTTTAGTGAGAAGTCTCAACTTGTTCTTGTGTCGACGTAGCTCGCACTTCTGTCGCTGAGTGAGTCTAACATTACCTTTTAATATGTTATGACAACACTCGCACAAAAAGTTAATGAGTTTGGGAGAGGCTGTTTTTAATATGGCTCTTAAACCGCTCGGCGAGGCGGCGCGCATACATTTCAACATTTCACCGTGCCGTCTAAGTGCTTCATCACACATGATTCTCTACTTTGGCACGTAGACGATTTGTCTCTCCCCCGGGAATATTTTTGTTCTCAACCTAAGATTATCAGGTGTGTCCTGACGAAGATCGACCAGCAAATAACCGTGAGGAGTCGCTGTTGCGTCCTTAAAACTATCTTGGAGGTACCCCACCTGACCCGGGTACATTTGTTTACCCAGATTCTTAATTTGACTCCCGTCTCTCGGGTTCTTGAAAAGGACTAAATAGTGCGTATTGAGACTTATGGTTCGATGTTCTTTATTTTTTCCGAAAAGATTTTGAACAATGTACATCACACTAATATCTCTGTGATGACTACCTTTGGTGAATAATTTTGTTACCCGCTCGTCCGTTTCAGACATCAAGTCATAGATGACGATCAGTCTTCTCTTCTTACCACCTTCCAATTTATCGACGTCTGGTTGACCCTCGATAAATCTCACTGACCCCATAGTCTCGTATATCGGCTGCCATTCCCCATAACACCATATAACTTCCTCCGGTACGGGGACAGCTAGCTCGTGAAGGTTCTGTATAAACTTTTGCACAAATACCGTTTTCCCACACCCGGTAGGACCGGCTATCAGAGCTGTGAAGGGATGATTCCATCGGGGATCCATCCTCACAAGTGCTACTAACTTTAGTGATTACGCCCCCCCCCCCCCCGACGAAAATAACAACGAGTGATTTTAGGTCAGCGCGCGAGGTTTCCCCCTCTTCAACTAACACCTATTTTTAAAATCCACAACCTATATAAACACTACAGGGGGGAGGAGGAGTTTCCTAGTCTCAAGCCGCATTACCTGAGACCGAATTGTTACACGCATCATATTTCCCCACACATCACCCCCCTATTGGGTCAGTTCAAGAGGTCACTGAACATGTCGCAACACGACTGATTACCACGCCTGATAACGTATTGCGTTAGCTGCTATAAATAGACGGTCCTCGACCCGATAAACGGGTATAAAAACCCCCCAGTCGAGCAGTGTACACGCACACACATAACCAACGTCTGTTGCCAGGTGGTTTGTTTTTCTTTGAATATGGAGTCGTGTAGCTTGAATACGCCAATTTCGTTTGATCTCAGTGATCAGCGCATATTTATGTCACGTGGAAATGAGACTGTAGTTCCATTGTCTAAAGATGGCGTTAAGGCAGTCTCGGTTTGTGTTTTTCGTAACAGACCATTGATAAATATAAGGACATATAGCGGTGATAGTTTTTTGAAGTTTCCTACCAGAACTGGGATAACACTATCGAGAGAGGAATTTATCACGTTAGTCGAGATGCGAGAGGAAATTTTAACCGCTTATGCTAACCTCAACTACACACCGCCTGTTGTTAACCAGATCAGCTACACGCCACCTCTCGTTAACCAGATCAAATACACGCCACCTCTCGTTAATCAGATCAACTACACGCCGCCTGTCGTTAACCACCAAAACTACATACCATCTCTTGTTAACACGAATCTCATCGACTACACGCCCCCCTTTGTTAATCAAGGGAATCTCGCTCTTGTTAATCAGACGACAGATCCGGCACCCAATATGAATGCCGCGGGTGTTTCAGCAGAGTCACCAATTACCTATTCCAGCTTTGATCAAGGTTTTGTCAAAATGGAGGGCGGTTGTGTTTTGAAGGCTAATGAAACTTCCTATGCACCCGTGTTTGATAGACATTTATCAAACACTACCACTAAAACAGGAGGGAGGAAACCCAGACGCTTAAAATTATCAACAACCGGACAGTAATATATATGTGTCGTATATTTGTTGTATTAATAATAAAGCTGTGAGAAATATAGAACGAATTTTGTTTTGGTTTACCATGAATGTGTGAGAGAGAGAGTTGATACTTTGTGTGGCTTGATGATAGAATATTAAGGGATGATGATGAGGCACATGATGATGATATGAAGGTTGATGATGAGGGTGGCACATGATGATAGCGTTGAGGGTGATGATGAGGGTGGCACATGATGATGATGTTGAGGCACATGATGATGATATGAAGGTTGATGATGAGGGTGGCACATGATGATAGTGTTGAGGGTGATGATGAGGGTGGCACATGATGATGATTTTGAGGCACATGATGATGATGATGTGTCACTTTGTGTGGCTTGGTGATGATTTTTGTTTGACTTGAGTTAGCTTGGATATGTATTAGAGTGAGAGATAAGAGAGAAAAAAAATCGCTATATGAGGGTGCACATGATGATAGTGTTGAGGCACATGCTGATAGTGTTGAGGCACATGATGATAACCAATAAAGGCACCTTTCCCCACCCGCACGCAACGACCCGCCATCCGACCCGCGCGCCATCCCCCTTTTAGAACCGCTGTCGCCCGGAACCGCTGATACACAAGTTTTAGAACCCCCCGAGATAACCGGCGAGCTAGCGACGCGCACACACCACGAGATAAGCCGCCACGCACACACCACGACGCGCCGTCACGCACCAACGCACACCACCGAGATAAGCCGATTACCGATCACGACCACCGAGATAATAAGCCGATTATCGGACTTTGGCACGGGTTTTGGTGCATCTTTCGTGCAAAGTCGGTGCCAAATCTATTGTCTTTCGGTGCATGTTATTCCACTTTTGGGGTGAGTTCACAGCCACCTATACTACTCCTGCTTCATAGACTACACCAAAGCTTTTGATAGAGTACACCACAAACAACTTATAGAATGCCTAAAAGAGATACATCTAGATGACATGGATATACGACTAATATGCAATCTATACTGGGAGCAAACAGCAATAATAAAATATAACAAAGAGTTCTCTACACCCATTGATATAAAAAGAGGAGTAAGACAAGGATGCATCCTATCACCAAGCTTGTTCAATCTATACACTGAGCAAATCTTTAAAAACATCATAGAGATGCCAGGCCTACAAATTAATGGAAAGATAATCAATAACCTAAGATATGCTGACGATACTGTACTACTAGCAGAAAATCCTAAAGACCTACAACAATTACTTAATGAAATAAACACGACAAGCAAAAAATATGGACTAGATATGAATATCAAAAAGACTAAAACTATGATCATAAACAAAGAAAATACTCAAAACCCACAAGTGGATATCAAAATTGAAGGAATAGACCTTGAGACAGTTCAGAACTATAACTACCTTGGACATACTATAACCAGTGATGGAAAATGTACAACTGAAATAAACAAAAGAATAGGAATGGCAAAAAGTAATTTTAATGTCATGAAGGACATACTAACATCAAAACAAATAACACCAGAGCTAAAACTAAGAATAGCAAAATGTTACATCTTCTCAATATTCCTATATGGTGCTGAAACATGGACATTAGACAAGAAAACAGAACAGAGAATTGAAGCCTTTGAAATGTGGATATATAGAAGAATAGGTAGAATTGGATGGAAGGAAAAGAAAACAAACGGCAAAGTCTTAAAACAACTAAAAATGAAAAGAGAACTTCTGAACACAATTAGAACAAGACAAATGCGATTCTTAGGCCATGTTAAAAGACACAACAGCCTACTGAAAGTGATCCTGGAGGGGAAAATACAAGGTAAAAGAGGCAGAGGCAGACCAAGATTAACATGGACGAGTAACATCAAAAGATGGACAAATCAACCGATGACAGCCTGCACCATCAAAGCAAGAGATAGAGCAAAATGGCGCTCCATGGTAGCCAACCTTCGTTGCGGAGACGGCACTCAATGATGATGACGTCACATAGTACCATTGCTGGTGTATGACGAGGGGCAACCTCGACCAGAAAAATAAAGGCCGCTTGATCAAGCAGTCGCCACGACGTGTGAGACTCAGGATTTTTATTTCACCCCCGATAGAAAAAATCCTTTCTGTCTACCGCGGGCTTCGAACACCGAACGTCGACTTTTCAGCTAGCGGAACAGTGGTTTTAGCCGCACGGCCACGCGCTCTCTAACTTTTGTTAGGAAGATCATTTCATGGACTCCTGGCTATGATTTTTTTTCTTCAAAAAGCAAGCCATAACGGGAGTATCAAAGTCATTGGAAGTGATGATCCAATCCTCCGACATTTGACAGGGTGATTAAACAAAGAGTCACTGATTCTTCACTGATATTTCACTGATGTGCTGTTGCTTTTAACAGGTGTTTTGAAAACTGTAATATATAAAAGGATTTAACAAACACAAAGGTCCCGTTGAAGACACTTTCCTTATTTGTCAAAACAACATTCGACTGTGTATTAGGTTCATCTTGCAAACTTTTGTTTGGGAAAAATAATGTGCACATGAACGTAAAGATAAAGGCCCATAACGCTTATATATAGAACAGAAGCGCGCTCATTGCAAAGGCTGTTGGGGATAGGTTTCCACATAAGCAGCATGTTACCGGAAGCTGTCATTAAAAAAAGAATAAAAGCTATCCTTACGGCATTTTCCAATTACAGGAGTGTGCAAAAGGGGGTGTGGGGGGGGGGGGGGGGGATTTACCGGACTGGAGAATAAAAGTCGCTTGTCAAGTATAGTCCCCGCGAGATGTTCAAAGCTGTCATTGTCGGCATAGAATTATAACAGCATATATATGGTAATGTAACTGTATATTTGGATATAAGAGCAGTAGTAAGATATTGTAAGAACATTGGGATGTAGGAGTTGTACATAAATTAGGATATTGTAATTTGTAACTGAGTAGCAGCACTGGGAGTGTGTAACTTGACTTACGTTATTTCACTTGCTAGATATTTGCTTTTTTCAACCTCTCGTGCATTCGTTGATGCCTTTTCAGTTTTTTTTCTGTTGGTGGTAAGAGTGCTACTGCCAGTAGTGGGGTGTGTTGGAGGACCAGACATCGCTATTACTTGTGTAGTTACTGAGCAGTAAGAGATATTTTATGAATGATTGCAGCTTGATTCGAGCAAGTGGTCTAGTCTGTATGTTTGTGTTGATTGCTAGGTGAGGAAAGTGTCTTCACTCTTCTCAATGGAAAGATCAGACTTTGTTCTCTTCTCTTACTTCCGCAAGGAGGATCTGGTATATCTTGATATTTGAACATCAAAGTGGTCAATTTTGGCAGTGACCTATTGTCCAGCTATTCTTGTTGGTAATTACTTGTAATAGTTTGCATTTATACATACTCCATTGTAACGTTGAGCTAACAATATCAGACCTGAATCCTAGACTCAAGAACAGTAAGAAAAATAACCACTGTCGAGATTAAATGTGTTAGATAAAATGTGTGATCGAATGATAAGAAACAGCTTGAGAATTAAGATCAGATATGAAGAACTTAGAAAAAAACTAGAAATAATGTCCTCCATAGAATACACACAGAAACAACATATATTATGTTTTTGCCCCGTGATAAGATAGAAATACCAAAACACAACACAACGAGCTCTTAATAAACATTACGAAAACACCAGGCTCAAAGGCAGACCACAAAGAGATGGATTGGTGGGATATTAAAAACACACGAAAATGTAACAGCAACAGAAAAGCAAAAGACCACAAATTATATATTCCCTCGACGCTTAAAGGCAAATGAGGAAAGAAAGAAGAAGCCTTCATGTGTTGAAGCTAACATTTGTTGAATCTGTTGATTCTAGTTTTTATAACTTTTCTGCTTTTTTAATGACTGCGTGTCAACATACTGGGAAACACATTTGGTGCAAGACCAGTTCTTGGAACATAATTGTAGGTAGCATCTGATCAATATTGGCAGCTGCCATGACATTCATGGTGGCTAGTCCTTTGTGGGCGTTTGTTATCACATGGTCCCTAAAACACAGACTGCAATCAAACTTAACTCCTAGGTATCAACCTGTCACTGGTCACGTCGACTGCTCCCATTCGTACTACCAGTGTTTTCATGTCAACACAATGATTGTTAAAAACTACCCTCCGATCATTTATTAGGATTAACCAAGGAACCTGATACTCCACACCAGGAAGGGATGCAATCGAGTTCGTTTTGAAGTGTGGAGGCGATTTCCCTTCTGTCTCTTCTCTTTCGATATACAAGAACGTCATCAGCAAATGTCATACAAGACTCCAGAAGCAGTAACAGGTTTACAACCCTTAGATGACAGACGGGTCACTAAAGTATTGCAACAAGCGGAGAAATATAGACGGCTCCTTAGCCACCCCATGCACCAAATAATAACTGGTTCCGGAATTGTACGACTAAAGAGGAGCAACTTCGCTGCAATTGCCAATTAACTAACTACTGGAGACACAGTACTTTCCCAAACAATATCGAAACCCTTGGGCCCATCTGATATGTCTCCTCATGGAAAACATAAAATACCAGAACTTAAGGAAAATATAACAGGAATCATGAAAAAAGGCACCCAATCAGATACAGAAAGAAAACACGTAGCAGAAAAACACATACACGATACCTACCCACAGGACTCTTGGTCCCACATATACACAGATGGCTCTGCTACAAATGCCACCAGAAATGGAGGGGGAGGTGTGTTCTTGACGCTGAATAATCAGGACGAGATCACCAAGTCGATAGCTACTGAAAAATGTTCAAACAACTTTAAAACAGAAACTGAGGCCATCAGAGATGCTGCAACACTGGCTACTCAACACAAAAATAACATGCGCAATAAATTGGTGATTCTGACTGATGCACTGTCAGTAATATCAGCTCTAAAAAGCCCCAAGAACAGTGAACTTGATGACTTGAGATCAACCCTGGACCAATTATGCAATAACTTCCAGAGAGTAGTCATTCAGTGGATACCATCACGCTGTAATATACACGGGAACAAACGAGCAGACAAATTAGCTAAAGAGGGAGGGAGATTACCACAAAAGAACCATCCGCTCAGTTATGATGAAGCCAAATCCATCCGCAAGGGTCAGGTCCATGAAAAATGGAAACGTGAACACCCAAAGCATAACGAGAGTGACGGATACCAACATCTATCAAGGAGGGATCAAGTTAGCATACTTCGCCTAAGCACTGGCCACAATAGAATGAGAAATCACATGTTCACCAAATTCAAAATAGTTACAACTAGCCTATGCCACTGTACACTGGACAATATGACTGCAAAACATGTTCTACAGGATTACCCCAGTAAACAGACCTGAGAAGAGCAATGTGGTCCACGCCTACCTCCCTGGAAGAAAAACTAATGGGGCAATCGATTCGCTTAAACAGACAGCTGACTTCATGAGAGAGTATGGAATCCTATTCTGATTGGGTCCTGATCGCAGAGAGAGAGAGAGATACAAATTGATGTAGAAATTGGACGACCAACATCCATATCTATCACCCTCCTCTAAAACAGCTGCAGCAATCCATCTGACGAAGATGGCGTGCACTGCCAGTTTGAGGATCATGTTCATGAGGTACTTAAATGTTACTCTTTTTTATGCTTATTCCAGATCTATCGCAGCTGCACATGATGATGACGGTCCAGCCCGTACTGTGGGAGTTGTTGCTTGTTAACACCTCGTGCCCGTCTTGGGTTATGTTCTCTATTTCGACCATGGACAGACTTGATGAAAACAAAGTTCTCCAATTTTATATTGGAAGAGTTCTTTGCAGGGTGTCCCAATCTTAGCACGACCAGTTTGATCTCTTTTCCCAGTGGTTGGTGCAACGCCGTTTTCTAACACGTTGCAAGTGAAAAAAGAGCATTTTTGAACACGCCTTAAGATGTTAGTTTATAAGGGCTTAACAGTTACACCTGGCATTAATGTATGGGTCAACACAAACCGTATACCTCCTAGCACTGATAATAATATAGCAGAACGTTCTTGTAAGGCTGTAAAGGGAAATCTTCGCTTCGTGTATTTTCAAAGAACGCTGCTGTAGTCACCGTCGCAGATTTATACACAGGATTTGGATTGGAGACACGTGAAGGGCTACACGCTGTGCTTTTATTTCTCCTAAATACACGTTTACCAGAAGTTATTGTCGAATCATATATGACGTGGAATCTCGTTTGTTTGCGAGCGCTATATTTATATCTCTTGCGATTTGTTTGCGAGCGCTATATTTGTATCTGTTGCTATTTGTTTGCGAGCGCTATATTTATATCTCTTGCGATTTTTTTGCGAGCGCTATATTTATTTATATCTCTTGCGATTTGTTTGCGAGCGCTATATTTATATCTGTTGCGATTTGTTTGCGAGCGCTATATTTATATCTGTTGCGATTTGTTTGCGAGCGCTATATTTATATCTGTTGCGAAGTCCCGAGGGACTGATTTTTTGCGTGAATATCACTTTTATCACATTGGCAGTGGTGTGCATAGGTGTCCCTCGCCATACAGGCAGTTATTTTTCCACTTCAGAAGTACTCTCATTTTTTTATCGTCGGGAGTATTTGATATTTTGGGTAGATATTACCTATCAATTTTTGGGCAGATATTACCTATCAATTTTTGGGCAGATATTACCTATCAATTTTCGGGTAGATATTACCTATCAATTTTTGGGCAAATATTACGTATCAATTTTTGGGTAGATATTACCTATCAATTTTGGGATGATATTACCTATACATTTTTGGGATGATATTACCTATCAATTTTGGGAAGATATTACCTATCAATTTTTGGGCAAATATTACCTATCAATTTTGGGAAGATATTACCTATCAATTTTTGGGCAAATATTACCTATCAATTTTTGGGTAGATATTACCTATCAATTTTGGGAAGATATTACCTATCAATTTTCGGGCAAATATTACCTATCAATTTTGGGAAGATATTACCTATCAATTTTCGGGCAAATATTACCTATCAATTTTGGGAAGATATTACCTATACATTTTTGGGAAGATATTACCTATCAATTTTGGGAAGATATTACCTATACATTTTTGGGTAGATATTACCTATCAATTTTTGGGTAGATATTACCTATCAATTTTTGGGTAGATATTACCTATCAATTTTTGGGAAGATATTACCTATACATTTTTGGGAAGGTATTACCTATCAATTGTGCCCTGGCCCCTGTTAATTTTTCTGTGCGTATCTTTTGGATTTATAGCTGCCAAGGATTCTTCAGGGACCTGATTTTGTTCCGTTACTCGAGAGTACTAGCCGTCACTACTCAGCGACCGTGGGAGAATAAAACTACGAAGGAACCACTGATTCGAAGAAAAAAAAATCCCACCTTCGGTAGCAAGATTCGAACTCATGACCTTCTTGTTCAGAGGTCGACGTATTACTTATATACCACCTAGCCCAGAGAAGTCTCGTAATATAGCAGACATCTGAAGCTCTTGTGTGCTGATCGTTATCAACGTCCATGACGTGAGAATGTTAACTGGAGGCAAATTTCGTTTTTGGTTAATTATAAAATTGGTATATCTGGACTATTACGTGTGAGAGTTTGTCTCAACGCATTTCGGCTGAAAAAGAAACAGAGAAAAAAATGCCAGTATTCGGAGTGGCCAGATTAAAGAGAAGTAGCTACACAGCTACTTACTACCGCTACCGAAGCCAAACAAGGACCATTCTCAGATCAGTGCCTACAGAATCATCACAATGCAGAACACTGTGGGCAAGCTGCTGGAGAAAATAGTTGCCCGTGTCCTCACCTGTCACCTTGAACAGAAACGCGTATTCCCACCCACACTCGGAGGTTATAGATATAACAGAGACATGGCTCAATGCGGCAGTCTTTGCCTATGATGTCTTCGATGGCTTCTACAGATGAGAGGAGACATGTGCTGCTGCTATAGATCTGGAGGATGCATACAACAGGGTACTATTTGAATATCTCATGCATATGCTCCTCAAACTGGCGGTGCACCCCTTCCTCATTATCGCCGCGGCACTGTTTCAGAGGAAGGTGATACTCAGATGTGGAAGTTGGTCTTCCGAGCCAATATCCATTCGTCCAGGGCTACCACAAGGCTCTCAATTGTCACCAGTTCTATTTAACGTGTACACAATAATGATCACGGAGCAACAGCTGGTTGGTAGGGGAAGAACTATGACTTTTGCTGATGATATTCTGGTATATCGACAGGGAAGAGACAGACGGGGAATCGCTTCCACAATGCAAGACGAACTCGATCGCATTTCTTCCTGGTGTGGGGTTTCAGGTGCCTTGGTTAATCCTAATAAAACATCAGTTTCATGGTTCTCCCTTAACAATCATATCGTTAATACGACCACACCGGTAGTACGAATGGGAGCTGATGAGGTGACCAGGGACAAGTTGATGACATACCTCGGAGTTAAGTTTGATCGCAGCCTGTGTTTTCGGGACCACGTCGACCATGTGATAACAAAATCCCGCAAAGGAACCAAATCCCGCCTTGAAGGTTATGGCAGCTGCCAACATCGAGCAGAGGCTACTTACTCTTCTGTTCCAGGGATTAATCCTCGCATCAATCGAGTATGCCCTGGCAATTCTTACTGTCAGTACGACTCAAATTGATAGGCTGGAGAAAATACAAAATGAAGCCATGCGCATTATCCTGGGATGTACGAGGGACACTCCATGTGTAGCAATGAGGTACCTTCTTGACTATCCAACCATGAATGACAGAATCAAGATCTGGAGAGCACGAGCATACCTGAAGATTAGTACAGATACAGAGCATCCATTGCACCACGTGCTCAACACAGTGAAATGTGCCAGGCTTAAAAGAGGCAAATCATGGGTGAATCGAGCTGAAGATGTCATCAAACAGGTCTGTGGTCTTAACAATATCAGCGTTGGTGAGGAGTGGATACCGGTGCCTACGTCATTCAAGGGGACTTTCTCGTGTATTGTCGCACTCAACAGGAAAAGTAGGGAACAGAACCCGGTCGTGGTTAATGCCGAGGTCAACGGTCTCATCTGCGATAACACCGACGAGAAAGATGCAGTCATCTATACAGACGGATCTGTAATACGACACCAAAGAAGTGCATGGGCATTTACAGCATGCTCGGCAGGCAGAATAGTCAAGGAAGACAGTGGTGCATACGTCATGACCACGAGTAGCATGACAATGGAGGCGATGGCAGTGACCAGGGCATTCAAATGGTTAAAGTCACAAGACTACACCCATGCATGTATACTGAGTGATTCGATGAGCATGATAAAAAAAGTGGAGGCGGGCTTTGTGCGCATGCAATGGGTAGAGTCGTTGCAGAAATCCAAAATACGTAAGGTCACCTTTGTCTATGTCCCTGGACATGCGGGGGTACGGGGAAATGAGAGAGCTGAGAAGTTGGCTAACGGCGCTGTCGTTGAGGACGGGCAACCAATGGATCGGGCGGACATCATCAATGCCCTCCGAGATGTGGGAAGAGCACAGGACTTCGACAAACACAGATCCACGTCACCTCTTCTGATGATGGAAATGGGAGTTAAGATGGACACAGCCAGAAATGAGAAACTTAGTGGCCGTATAAGAAGACTTATCAACCAACATAGAACTGGAGTCGTCAGTCGCTGGACACTGAGGGAATTTCTGAGGAGTGGATCTGAGCACCTATGGACATGTCCGGAGTGCAATGATGATGACCGGCAAATAACTCAATAACAGAGAAAAAAAAAACCTTACTACATTTACAAGTTTAGAGCTGGTGTGATTGTTAGAGGATCGGAATCCAAATACAGCAATACAACATTCTATAAAGTGTCGGCTCAAGGAGGAGAGAGAAAAGAAAGGTAACTCCCTAGACGACTGCTTCCACAACCGAGGATCCGGAGTTTCTCTTGATTCTTGTAGACATATCGAGAGATGTTGATTCTTGTAGACATATCGAGAGGTGTTGATTCTTGTAGACATTGAGAGGTGTTGATTCTTGTAGACATTGAGAGGTGTTGATTCTTGTAGACATATTGAGAGGTGTTGATTCTTGTAGACATATTGAGAGTTGTTGATTTTTGTAGACATATCGAGAGGTGTTGATTCTTTTAGACATATTGAGAGGTGTTGATTCTTGTAGACATATTGAGAGGTTTTGATTCTTTTAGACATATTGAGAGTTGTTGATTCTTGTAGACATATCGAGAGGTGTTGATTCTTGTAGACATATCGAGAGGTGTTGATTCTTGTAGAAATATTGAGAGTTGTTGATTCTTATAGACACATTGAGAGTTGTTGATTCTTGTAGACATATTGAGAGGTGTTGATTCTTGTAGACATATCGAGAGGTGTTGATTCTTGTAGACATATTGAGAGTTGTTGATTCTTATAGACACATTGAGAGTTGTTGATTCTTGTAGACATATTGAGAGGTGTTGATTCTTGTAGACATATTGGAGTTGTTGATTCTTGTAGACATATTGGAGGTGTTGATTCTTGTAGACATATTGGAGGTGTTGATTCTTGTAGACATATTGAGAGTTGTTGATTCTTGTAGACACATTGAGAGGTGTTGATTCTTGTAGACATATTGAGAGGTGTTGATTCTTGTAGACATATTGCGAGTTGTTGATTCTTGTAGACATATTGAGAGGTGTTGATTCTTGTAGACATATTGAGAGTTGTTGATTCTTGTAGACACATTGAGAGTTGTTGATTCTTGTAGACACATTGAGAGTTGTTGATTCTTGTAGACATATTGAGAGGTGTTGATTCATGTAGACATATTAAGAGTTGTTGATTCTTGTAGACACATTGAGAGTTGTTGATTCTTGTAGACACATTGAGAGGTGTTGATTCTTGTAGACATATTGAGAGGTGTTGATTCTTGTAGACACATTGAGAGGTGTTGATTCTTGTAGACATATTGAGAGGTGTTGATTCTTGTAGACATATTGAGAGGTGTTTGAATCATACAATCAGGGGGGGAGGGGGAATATCTTTATGTAGTTGTGTGAGTTGGTAGGTAATGCCATAAAATGTTGGGCAACGTGGTTTTGGTGCCCATATTTTTTTCTTTAAATAAGGGCTCATTTTTGTGTGTTGGTGATGTGGTCAACCTGTGGCTGCCCTGCTGCCTTGCAGGTAAGTTCTGGAGAGTAAAAGGCAAAGGGAGGGTACCCCGAAGTAATCGCCACAACATTAGACATAACGATAACAACGTTAAGGGGGATTCCCATTTAAAACCCTCGTTCATTAGGGGACATCATGTGCTACAGGTGATACCCGATCGTCATGAAGCTACTGTAAGCAAAATATAGATTAAACAAACTCTAAAGATAGGTACTTGGAATGTGAGAACACTCATGTAGAAAGGTAAACTAGAAAATATCATACAAGAAATGAAAAGAATGGGTTTACAATTACTGGGACTTTGCGAAATGAAATACACCGGATCTGGGGAGATATATTCTGATAAACATAAAATAATCTATTCTGGAGGTACTGAACACCAAAGAGGAGTAGGTATCATCTTGGATGCAGAAAGAGCAAGAACAGTGAAAGGCTTTTACCCAATATCTGACAGAGTCCTTTTAGTGAAATTGAATAGAAAGCCCATAGACATAAATCTTATACAAGTTTATGCACCAACAGCAGACAGTCTAGAGGAAACAATTGATAAATTTTACAACGAGTTAAATGAGGCACTTCATAAATGCAAACCACATGAAAACACCATAGTTCTAGGGGATTTTAACGCAAAAGTAGGAAAGGAAAGAGTTGAGGAAGTAGTTGGTCATTATGGCTTAGACAAGAGGAATGAAAGAGGTGAGAAACTTATTGACTGGGCAAGAACACACAACATGATGATAGGAAACACCTGGTTTAAGCAACATTCAAGACGTCTGTGGACATGGAAAAGCCCAGGGGACAACTCACGTAATCAAATTGATTATATAATGAATGATAAGCAATAGATTTAGAAACAGTCTGGTGTGTCTGAAAGCTAGACCTGGGGCAGATTGCAATAGTGATCATGTACCAGTTGTGGGAAAGCTTAGAGTAAAATTAAATAGAACAAAACGAGCCTCAGTTAACATCAAGTTAAATTTAGATTTACTAAAATCAGACAAGAAGCTGCAAGACAAATATAAAATCACAATTCAGAACCGGTAAAATGCAATAGAGAAGATACAATGCATTGATCAACAGTGGGAAATGCTAAAAGAATCAATGCAACAAATATCAAAAGAGTTCATACCACCAGTGAGGACACATTCAAGAAAGAAATGGATGACAGATGACATTTTGCAGCTAATGGATAGAAGAAGAAGAAATAAAAAAAAAATAAAGATTAGTATAAGAGATTAAATAAAGAAATTGTAGTAAAATGCAATTAAGCAAAAGAAGCATGGCTAAAAGAGAGATGCAAAGAGATCGAATTGCAACAAAAAGGAGATGCTAAAGCTATATACAAACAAATTGAGGAATTAACAGGAAGAAAAACGCAATCAAAAACTGGATGTTTAAGATCAAAGAAAGGAAAACTATTGATTGATCAAGAAAACATAAGGGAACGATGGACAGAATACATTAAGGATCTTTACAATGATGAACGAACGGAAGTAAATATTAAGGATAATGGAGAAGGACCAAAAATACTCAGAGAAGAAGTGGAAGACGCCATGCGCAATATGAAAGCAGGCAAAGCTCATGGACCAGATAATATAACTAAAGAAGAGATTGAAGCCATGGGTGATTTTGGAATAGAAATAATTACAAAAATATTGAATGATATCTACAACAGCGGATATATACCAGACGACCTGTTCAAATTAATATTCATAGCCCTACCAAAGAAATCGGGTTCGATTGAATGCGATGATCATCGCACAATAAGCCTTATGAGCGATATGACTAAGATATTACCAAGAATCATCATGCGAAGAGTGCGAAACAAAATCAGTCCAGAAATTAGCGATGAACAGTGTGGTTTTGTTAGAGATAAAGGGACAAGCAATGTCATTTATATCATAAGATCTTTAGTAGAAAGAGCCGCAGAGGTGAAAACAGATCTATACCTATGTTTCATAGATTACACCAAGGCATTTGACAAAGTAAAGCACCAAGAAATAATCAACATTTTAGAAAGCATAAATGTAGACAGCAAAGATCTAAGAATAATAAAGAACATGTACTGGCAACAAACAGCGGCCATAAGAACTGAAAACCAATTGGGAATGTTTAAACAAATAAAACAGGGTGTTAGACAAGGTTGTGTGCTGTCACCAGATTTGTTTAATGTTTATAGTGAGATTATTTTAAGATCCATAAGGGGCATGCCTGGAATAACAAATGGAGGTCATAATATAAATAATCTAAGGTATACTGATGATACAGTATTATTCGCTAAGAGTGAAAATGAGTTACAAGAAATGTTGGACATTATAGTGAAAGAAAGCAAAAATAAAGGCCTCGGCCTTAATAGCAAAAAGACAGAGGTAATGGTAACAACAAAGAAAAAGACATCACCTCAGTGCAAAATAAAGACAAGTGGAACAATATTAAAACAGGTAAATGAATTTAAATATTTGGGAACTTTGTTAACCTCAGACGGAAGATGTACAAAAGAGGTGAGATGCAGAATGGCTCAGGCAAAAGCAGCTTTCCAAAAAATGAGGAAAATACTATGCAATTCATTTTTGGCAATAGAAACAAGAAAAAGAGTTCTTAAATGTTACGTAGAGCCAGTCTTAACATATGGATGCGAGTCATGGACAATAGGACAACAGACAAGAAAATATCACTGGAGTCTGTAGAAATGTGGTTTTACAGAAGAATGTTGAGAATACCATGGACAGCTAAGAAGAGTAATGAAGAGGTTCTGAGAGAGGTCAAAGCAAAAAGAGAGCTAATTTCCAATGTTAGGAAGAGACAATCATCATTTTTTTGGCCATGTAATGAGAAGAGAACAACTTGAATATATTGTAACAACTGGAAAAATTGAGGGACGAAGAGATAGAGGGAAGCAAAGAGAAAAAATAACAGACAGCTTAAGAGAATGGCTTGGCAGAAGGTCAACAACAGAAATGATAAAAAGCTGCCGAGATCGAAAGTTGTGGAGAGACATGATCACCTACGCCACTAGGCCCGGTACTTGATGATGATGATGATGTGGTCATGCAACAACAAAATGAACTGGACAAATCTGAAACAAGTGCAGAGCGTCAAATACTCGGGCACAATAACAACTTCAGACGGAAGATGCATCACAGAAATAAAAAGTGGATCAGCACAGGCCAAAGTAGTATTTCCACCACTGGGTAAGTCCCTGGAGACTAGGAACTGAATTTTGCATGTTAATCCGTTTTTCTCTGGTAGCCTTGTGCACAGGGGTCCCTCGCCGCACAGGCATAACTCCGTCTTCGGAGGTACTCATATTTTTTTGTCGATAAGTAATTGACTTTTCAAGCCGGGCCTCGCTGATGAGACCAGTGGTAGTTATCACAGAAAGAAATCATAAATAAAAATCCCAACTGGTGCAGCCGGGACTTGGACTCACAACCTTTCTGTCTCGAAATCGGCGTCTTGCCTCGAGACCAACTATATAGTCCCCATTTAGAAATGAAAAGCGTCTTGTGTAGCAAGTCTATGTCAGTACAAATGATAAAGAGAGTTCATTGATGCTATATAGAGCTAAGTCTAACCTCTGGAAGCGAATAAATATAAGTTTTTAAAAAAAAAATAATTAAAAGTATTTTTAAAAATTTAAATAATGAAAGAATAAACGCACATAATAAATGCTACTAATTAATTTAAAACTTGTAATACCTCGCCATTGATGGACGTTAATGAAGTTTGTCATGTTTTTTGTTTGTTTGTTTATAAGCATAAACCCGTTGAAAGAAAAATAATATTTGTAAAAACATGAAGCGAGTATTTAACATAATGCAAGTAATGTAGCAGAGAATACTCAACATTTGCAGAGATTTTGCCAGCTAATGAATGCAGTTCCTATTTTGACATGGCTGTTCTATTTTTCTAATATTGCAATAAGTACTATTTGTTTCACTCGGGGACGAAATAGTCTTCATTGGCGTAAATTTTCCGATAAAGGAGGAACAAGGGAAAAGGGGGGGGGGGGATCCTTCAACCAGTAAATGGGCTCTCATTCCCTATGTTGCAATAATTCGGCAAATGAACTAAAATGAAACTTATAATATTATTGTTGTCTTGCTGCAAGGCCAATTGTTTGTTGTGGTATGTAGATTTTTCTCCAATCGTGAAGACTCCCTTTTCCCTGTATGCCGTAAAGGCACAAAGTCGGCCACACTTTGTCCGGATTCAAATCTTTAACTAGATTATGATCACACCATAGCCATCTATAGATTTACAACTCTATAGATGACTATGAGTCACACCATAGCCATCTACACATTTACAACTCTATAGATGACTATGAGTCACACCATAGCCATCTATACATTTACAACTCTATAGATGACTATGAGTCACACCATAGGCATATATAGATTTACAACTCTATAGATGACTATAAGGTCACACCATAGCCATCTATAGCTTTACAACTCTATAGATGACCATGAGTCACACCATAGCCATCTATAGATTTACAACTCTATAGATGACTATGAGGTCACACCATAGGCATATGTAGATTTACAACTCTATAGATGACTATGAGGTCACACCATAGCCACCTATAGATTTACAACTCTATAGATGACTATGAGGTCACACCATAGCCACCTATAGATTTACAACTCTATAGATGACCATGAGTCACACCATCACTTTACCTTCCAGTCGACACTGGTCACACCTAGTCGTAAATTCCCCGTCCGCCCATCCCGCAGTACACACAATATATGGTTATGGAAGGCCTCGGTATCATGCAAACGAATTAAAATTCATAATTGTTCAAATTCCCGTACCAGTGGAATAATCCGAATTAACAATATCTCATCTCCCAAACAAAGAAAGGTAGCTGCAGACCCCATCATAGCACTCTGAGCACACGCCAAAAGACATAAGATGAAACCGCACAGAAAGTGAACACAGCCATCTGTACCCCGTCATACGATATCATCATTCATCGTAAGCAATCGGAATATCGAAACAATGGTGGACATGATAAACGTATGAGAAAGAGAAAAGTTAGAATACTTGGTTACTAGTGGCAAAATAGAGGGAAAGAGAGTTCGTGTTTAATTAATTCTTCTTGTTTGTAAAGAAGACCATCTCACTCTGAATAGTTTGAAAATACGTGACTGAAAAAATATGAGAAAGTTTAATTTAATTAGAACGAGAAATGAAACAATATATGTATCGCTTAACAACTCGGAAGAAATGACGCTTTGTATATATAACCCCCCTCAACATCGCCGACTTTGTTGAGAGTAGCTTTTCTTGTGTTTTCCCTTGCTGGAGGCAGACAGTAGTCAAGATAACGTATAAACGTTACAGCGAGTTGTAGGGCTACACGTTGTGACTGTCAAATAAAATTCTGTCATAAAACTTTAGACAAGTTGGAAGAGATTGTTTTATTCTTTTTTTTTTTTTTTTTTTTTTTTTTTTTTTTAGGTTTTCTCGCTTGATGTATTATTCGTTTCTAGGCCAGACGGACAACGTGGTGATGTTGCTACTCCACATTGGATGGTCTAAACGCCAGGATGTTGTGGGAGATTCTGTTAGTCTTGAACTTCCTTATTGACCTCCTGAGAGAGTCTTTGAAGCTTTTCCCTTGATTTCTATAGACATTACCAGAATATTTAACTTTATTATGTCGATTCTTATATAAAAAAAAGTATAAAGTACACCCGTCACGCCAAGTGGCGTATAGGGAATATGGTGTTAGTGACCATAAATTTTACAGACCTTCGGCACATGATTTTTGGGGTAATGTGGTCGGTATTACGCCCGTGCCGCTTTACTTTCCCATAAAAAATCCGGTACCCATTAAAGACTGGGTGAACCGGAAGCCGTCGGTTGGGATAGAACCCTACCTCTTGTCCTTTGTAGTCCAGTTCACTAACCACTGAGCTATCGCGGCTCTCGATTTTTATATACATTTTAGGAAACTGGGTGGTCTAAAGACAAGACGTCCGCTTCTGGTCAAGAAGGTCTTGGGTTCGATTCCCACCATGGACTGTGGGAATTTGTCAAAAATCGAATTCGTGGTTTTTTCGTGACTTTATCCTCCCCTAGTTGGTTGGTTATGGTTGGTTATGGAAGGCCCCGGTATCACTGCAAACGAATGAAAATCCATAATTGCTCAACCGCCCGTGCCAGTGGAATCATCCGAATTACTAACTCATCTCCCAAACAAAGAAAGGTAGCTGTAGTCCTCATCATAGCAGTCTCAGCACACGCCAAAAGACATAAGGCGAAACCGCACAGAAAGTGAACACGGCCAACTGTTCCCTGTCATACGATATCAGCATTCATCGTAAACAATTGGAATATCGGAACATGATCAAAACGGATGAAACGCACAGCTCACGGTGTGCACAGAGCACTTAACTCAGTAGCTCCTGCAACAAGCCGGACTTGGAATATGAGGAAACTGCAACAAGGAACACTTTTCAGACATAGCCTTCAATGGTTCCTGCCGCCTATCCACCATACTGCCCTATCCATCCTCCCCTGGTTTCTGACAAATGAAATCCGTCATCTGGCCTCTCTCGAAAAACAGGAGGTCCTGTGGGCACTCGCGCACGTTAACGAAAGTTAAAAATCGAAAAAAGTGGGTCAAAAATTGCCGCTGTCAGGGCAACAATTGTTAAGAAAATCTACTCATCCATGCGAAGAGGAGACAAATAATAATAAATGAATATTATTATAGAGGGAAACTTCCGATGCGATAATCAGCAAATAAATTCAGAGGAAGAGTTATGTTTACAACACTCGGAAAAATAATTATTTGTCAATTTTTCCGAGTGCTGTAAACATACCTCTTCCTCTGAATTGATTCGTTCATCCATGCGAAGGCGGATGTGTCGGGCCGAAAGGCGCAGGTCTCGCGGCGTTGCTGTAAATTAGCGATAGAACGCATCCTCCTATTTAACGGGTGAACTCTGTGAAGAAGAAGATATACATTCTGATAGATTCTTGGAAGCGTTTCTTTGAATCCTATAGGCATAATGAAAGTCGTTGACGTTATTATCTTGATTCTTTGAGACATTTTGAGTATTTGAAGCGTTTCTCTTGGTTCTTGAAGGCATTTTGAGTCTTTCAAGCGTTTCTCTTGATTTTTAGAGACATTTTAGAGAAGCGGGGGAGGGGGGATTATGGGGGGGGTGTTCAGAAATATGTCGGTTTAGATTATACCGACCATTCCCATAAAACGGCGTCGTTGCTAATTGGAAAGAAAAAAGTAATAAAAAGAGCAGTAACAACGTATTTCCTGTACGTTCTTAAGCGTGAAGGGAACCCTAACTTTACGTCAAACGTTCGTAATTTGTCAGATTCCTAAAAGAAACCGTTTTAGCTCGGCATTCGTGTCCATGTCTCGCACGCGTGGTGCTGTATGCTACATTTTACGCTTGGAAAAAAAATAAGAAAAGAAGCTGCTCAGAAGCAGAAAATACCTAAGTTATGTGTTATGATGTTGATATTGCAATAAATGTTGATATGGTCTGATGCAAACCTCTAGGGAACTAGGAACACACTTTCTGTTCAAAATGAAGAATGTAAAATAAATGATAGGAAAGACATAGTTTTAGATTAGCGTTTCTTAAACTGTGATTCCCCCCGAACCCTGGGGAACTACGATATCCTCACTGCAATTCTAGAAGGCTTGAAAATTTGTTATAATCTTTTGCAGTTAAAAATGGAGGAGAGAATGAATGAATGAATGAATTAATGAATGAATTAATGAATGAAAGCAAGAGAGAAAAGGAAGCGTGGAACGAAATCTTAATTGTTATCTCTTGAGTAAAACTTGACATTTCTCACCTACTGCCTCATTTAAAAATAAACAAACATTTAATAAAAATAAATCAGTAAAAATCATTAATATAGATGTTTGGTTGTAAAATGTAAAAAAAAAAAACGATGCAGGAAAACACAAATGAACTATCATCAATAGCCAGCAAAATTGGGCTTGAGATCAATCATGAAATGTCTTAGGTCATTAAAAGCTTAATTCCAACAGATGACAGCATATACATGGAAAACAAACCAGTGGAACAGATCAATCACTTTATCTATCTTGGAAGTCACATTGATCGGGAAGGGGATACAAGTAAAGAAATTAGACTCAGAATAGCTAAAGCAGCAATGTCTCTCAGAAGCCTTGAAAAGTTGTGGAAATCAAAACTCATCAGCACAAACACAAAACTTAGACTATTCAAATCAAATGTACTTTCAGCCCTTATGTATGCGTGTGAAAGCTGGAAAACAACAAGAGATATAGAAACAAAGTTGAACGCATTCGAAAAATAAATGTCTAAGGAAAATACTTGGTATAGCGTGGAACGAATTCAAAACAAACGAGGAAATTAGAGAAATCGCCAATCAACCACTAATATCTTCAGTAATAAAGAAAAGACGATAGTCATATGTTGGACATGTGATGAGATGAGATAATAACCGAATAGCAAAGCAAGCCCTCATGTGGGAAACAACAGGTAAGAGGAAAAGAGGAAGACCCAGAGAGGCACTGTGAAGAACATTGATGAGAGCGGCAAGAGCAGCAGGAATCGGATCCCTCAATGATATAGCTGATTGCACAAAACAGAGACAAATTGCGAGATTTGATAAAATATCTTTACAAGGATTGAAAACTGCTAGAATAAAAATTTAGATAAGAGAAAGAATATCCTATGGGCCGGCTACGGCTCGAAAGGTCAATAGATAGATAGAGAAATAGCAAAATGTCCACTAGTCAAGTATATGGCCCTGAGTAACAGAGGTGACGTTTCTTGAGTACGCGGGAAGCCAGTAAATTTCAGTTTGAGTGGGAGTTTGAAACAATTTATGATCACGCTTTTTCTTCTGCTTATATTAAAATCTGTGGTTATTGTCAGGTAAAGTTAATTGTATATTACCGCCTTGAATTTAGTATCAATACATTCTGGTTGAGCCTCAGGTTGGATCGCTGGCTGAATGTAAATCATAAATAAAACTGATGATGTTGATGAGGATGCGTCCTGTTCCAAGCAAAATGAAGCTTCTTCAGTCATCTTTAAAAGGAGTTCTCCGTTGTAGCAAAGAATATCTGTAGATTTGCTTTACATGTAGAGGTGATGATATGTTGTCCAACGAGGCTATGAGGCCGTGAAAACTGTGAAGACATACCGATACTAACCACAAGGAACGTGTTACAAAAGCATCGATTTTTTTTTTTTTTCAGAAGTAGGGAGCATGAGCTTGAGGAAATTAATAAAATCGCAACAACAACAAACAATGCTACTGGGTGTAATAATGAACATATAGTGTGGGTCTCCTTTGAAGTTTCTCATCTAATAGCAAAAACCGTACACAATAGCTGAAGAATTGTTATTACGTGCTTCAACAATGATGATTGATCACCAAAACAGCAGTTAATGGCATTTCCTTAATAGCTTTTAAATGGCACAATTAAGAAGTAAATTGATAGTCTGTCAACCAATGTCAAGGAACGATTATTATGAAGAATTCACGTGTTCCCCCTAATTTATGTTTTTCATTTGAATGAAATCACAGACATAACAGATGCAGCGACCTTACTGTGCTATGTTTGATATGAACTTGAGAAATGTTTTCAAAGACGTACTGTTCATGTGTTCGTTGAGACACCCGACAACTAAAGAAGTGTTTAACAGCTTAAGCAGTTTTATAATATCTCATGACTTGGATTGGTTGAAATGAGGTCATACAGTCCTCGAACAGTGTCTGGAATACTTACTGGACACGGATTAAGACAACCATACCATCGATGACATGGCACTATTGCTGCATACACGGGGAAGCTCTAGTTCAATGAAGATACTAGACAAATGAAGACTTTTTAATGAATCACTCACAATTATCGATTTAAAAAAAATCTAATCACTGAATTCAAGACTTTGAACAACTCTGTAAAGATATGGACAGTAAAAACTATCAAAGTTTGATACATTGTGAAGTCTGCTGACTTTTGCGAGAGTTTTGTCTCGTTTATGAGAATTGAGAGACAAGCTATGATTATTCCTCATGGAGAAGCAATTTTACCTCATCGATCCTAAGTCAGATCAAATATTTCCTGGTTAGTCTGATTGTCGTATTTCTCAGATATCTTCACCCATTTATATGTACCCAACTTAAATATTTAAAAAAATTACTGGAATCCTGGCAAACAATTAAATCCAAAAAGACAAGGCTTGTAAGTGAAATGCAGCATCACCCTTCTCATTAATGATATAAGCATACGATGTTATCCTTTTTTCCTCACCGACATTGAGTTTGATGAGGTACAACTTTGAACACATTATATTAATAGCATTTTCATGCTTTCACTTTCATGTGACGTTTTGCATATTTGTGTTGTATTAATAATATTGTGTCATTTAGTTTCCGTTTTTTTCTGAAACAAAGGAAGACAATTAAAAAAATATATAAGTAAGAAATCATTCAAATATAAATATGGTAAGATTGTATGCAATTTAATTTATTTTTCAATATCTCCAAATATGGAAACCTTTCATGTGAAACTTCAAATAGATTATTGATGCACACTAGAGGGTTTTAAATCTTGTTTGGGTCTTGGGGGTCCGTTGAATAAAAGAGATATTTAAACGGGGTCCGTGGTAAAGAAAAGTATAAAAACTCCTGCTTTAGAGCTTTGCAACAGGAAGCAATCTGATTATCATAAATGGTTAAAGTTGAACAAGTGTTTCTTTCCCATTTTAAAAAAAAAATGTTTATTAGTTTATGGTTGGGTTAGCGCTGTGGTGGTTGTCAGCGCCCGGGGTAAGGCAAGTATTGGGCTTTAGCCTCCTTTTAGCATTATATTTTTAGTACTTTCTTTTATTTTCATTTGAAATTGTGCGCTCCTAAGAATGCCGCACGTCATGCAACTGCCCCCTCCCAAACCCTATGCCACTGGGTGAACCTAGAAACCGGTCGGCAGCAGTCGAACACGATCTCTTATTCTAATTAGGCCAGTTCATTAGCCACTTTTCTACGAAGGCTTTATATTCAGAGTTTTAATAATAGCAAGGTAGTTTTATTTGTCGTATTTTCTGGAAATACGGTAGCCAAACGGGGGCCTCGGTAGCCTAGTTGGGAAAACCACCCGGTTGGGCTACCGACGTTCGAACAACCTGTGTTCGATTCCCGCTGGAAGCAGTGTGAGTCGTACTCGTGGTTGGAAAAAAAATATCCCCGCGGTCGACCCAGCCGCCGGCAGAAATGGGTACCAGGGTAACACTTTGGGAAGGTGAAAAATGCCGCTTCGCATCGTAAGTTTCGAAACTTGAAGCGACACTATCCAGAAGTCTCCGAACACGAGGCGGCCAAGCACATTTGAGTGAAAACTCGCGTGCTAAAGACGCAGATTCAAGTCCCGTACTTTACCTTATATTTCCTGACCACAACGAGGAGGAGAGCTCCCCTAAGCCCTAAATATTATGTGTTTATATAAACAATATATAAGTAATAGTTCAATATGCTCCTCAAGCGTATGGGAAATATGGCGCTACAGTCTATATTGTTCAATAAATGACCAATGGTTTATTGTATGGGTACCACGCGTCCTTACTTTCCCAGAAAACAGAATCTGTGATACCCATTTTCAGAGACGAGGTGAACCCCGAAGCTACGTGAGCACGAAAATAATTCTTCACATCTGAAATCTGAATCAATCTTAGTTTAGCTTAGTAAACATATCACATTTATTGCACAACGGACAACACCATAGTGCTCAGATACCCTCCTCAGCACTTTCCAAAGTATGAAGCACGCCCACCACGTACTAGCGAAAGCACTGAAGATGGTTATAGCTCAGGTAAGGGAACTCTGTAGCACTGGTAAAGACTTTACCCCCAACCTCCTTGGGCCAGAGCCCCTGTAGCCAAACGGCAGGTGATTGTGGCTCTATTCTTTTATCCTGTCAGAGCTACATTAGCCAAGCGGGCGTGACAGGTGATTGTTGCTCTATTCTTTTATCCCGTCAGAGCTATATTAGCCAAGCGCGCGTGACAGGTGATTGTCGCCCTATTCTTTTATCCCGTCAGAGCTACATTAGCCAAGCGGGCGTGACAGGTGATTGTTGCCCTATTCTTTTATCCCGTCAGAGCTACATTAGCCAAGCGGGCGTGACAGGTGATTGTTGCCCTATTCTTTTATCCCGTCAGAGCTATATTAGCCAAGCGCGCGTGACAGGTGATTGTCGCCCTATTCTTTTATCCCGTCAGAGCTACATTAGCCAAGCGGGCGTGACAGGTGATTGTTGCCCTATTCTTTTATCCCGTCAGAGCTACATTAGCCAAGCGCGCGTGACAGGTGATTGTCGCCCTATTCTTTTATCCAGTCAGAGCTACATTAGCCAAGCGAGCGTGACAGGTAATTGTTGCCCTATTCTTTTATACCGTCAGAGCTACATTAGCCAAGCGAGCGTGACATGTAATTGTTGCCTTATTCTTTTATACCGTCAGGGCTACATTAGCCAAGGGAGCGTGGCAGGTGATTGTTGCCCTATTCTTTTATACCGTCAGAGCTACATTAGCCAAGCGAGCGTGACAGGTAATTGTTGCCCTATTCTTTTATACCGTCAGAGCTACATTAGCCAAGCGGGCGTGACAGGTGATTGTTGCCCTATTCTTTTATCCCGTCAGAGCCCCATTAGGCTCTATTCTTTTATCCCATCAGAGCCACATTAGGCTCTATTCTTTTATCCCATCAGAGTCACATTAGGCTCTATTCTTTTATCCCGTCAGAGCCCCTTAGACTGTATTCTTTTATCCTGTCAGAGCCCTATTAGCCAAACTGGCGTGGCAAATGATTGTGGCTCTATTATTTTGTCCCTTCAGAGCCCTATTAGCCAAGCGGACGGGGCAGGCTATTGTGACTATTTTTTTGTCCTGTTAGAGCCCCAATAGCCTAACGGGCGTGGCAGGTTATTGTAGCTCTTTTTTTTTGTCCCAGCACCGCGACCAAAGACCCGGTAGCCACACGGTCGCGAATTGACCTTTTTGTGCGTAACGAGTGCCCTATAACCACCCTAACATAGTGGCATATAAACATTACTTTAACTGTTCATTATGTGTACATATTTACATATATGTTCAGACCTGATAGAGTTTTCTGATAAACAAGTTTGACCGCGTATATTGAATGAACGTTTTTCGGAGCAGCACAATTGGTCATGCATAAATAGTGCCATGAATCGTGAAACTAGACGTGTAGCTATTTTAACAATTTTATTTAAAATGACAAGACATTTGCCTTAGCAAGCCTGATGTATAGATGTTTTTAAACACGAATGGAAGCACATGGAACTTTAATACACAATTTTCTTTCAGAAATTGCCACATAACGTTGAGATTATTATTCTTATTCCTCCTTTTCTTCTACTTTTTCTTCATATTTTCTTCATTCTCTTTCTCCTCATCTTCTTCCTCTTTCTCCCCCCGTCCGCCTCCTCCCCCCCCCTTCTTCCTCCTTCTCCTCCTCCTTCCCATCTTCTTCCTCTTCGTTTTCTCTTCCTCCACATCCACCTTCTACTCGCTGTGAACACAGGCTGTATGACTAGTGCTGTTGTCACGGAGTGTTCAGATCAGAGGCCCCCCCCCCCTTTATACAAAAATAATAATAAATTAAAAACTGACCCGCTTCCATCTGGCCGGAGAGCAAACAATGTTTTTTTTTTTACCATAGGGACACCCTCGATACCTGTCATCTAAAAAAGTGGAGATAATGGAATTGTGTTGTAAACTGGTGTACATTGTATACATTCTTCTTTTATAACGAACGGCTGGGGCACGAGCTAGGCAATCAACTCGAAGCTGACCGAGATCTCCCTGCTAAAGTTCGCATCAAAACGAACTGATCACTAGGTGAGGATCGTCACAATCCCTGTAGCGGTTGGGTATGTCGATATAGAAGATCTAGTATTGCACTGCATAGTAGGATGGACAGGTCAGCGATCTTTGCACCAGAATAACCAGGGAGACAACTGCATCCCGCTACATCGACATAGCTTACGTCGACTTTGCAGCAGTAGCATAGCCTCTCAAAACTGAACGAACGAATAATGAAGCACATTTGATTGTTACGCCCAAAAATCTGAACCTACTTTCCTGTTTGATAACAACAACACCACATGTAATCCGGACACAAATTCTACATCAGTTGAGGCAACTCTCAATCAGTCTTTGCCGTTCTGCTGGTTTAGGATTTATGTGAATGACTTAACAATCCGGACAGTTTCACGGTAAAACTAAATGGTTCTGCCTCATATAACAATGAATCAAGGTTTGTAGTTAGTCAGCACGAGATTGATGTCTTTTGCTCTGGGGCTGGTCTGATCAACAAGTTACGGATTGAAGGGGCTATAGTTGCAAATATCTGCTCCATCTACATTGGCGGGGGTCGGAATGTGGCTCTCAAACAGAACACAAACCAGACCAACACATTTAATGCTTGTTATACAGCAGACGGATGTGGACCAGAGGCCGCAGTTAATGGCAAAACAAAGACCAATCTCTATGATAATGACTCTGCACACACACACACACACGCACACGCACGCACACACACAGAATTGAGAAGTGGAACCAATCCTGTTTACTGGTATCTGAACTTTGCCACGCCCCAGAAGATTCACACCATTCGAATCTATCATCGAGCTAGCGCTATGATTCGGGTAAAGAATGCCACTCTAAAGGCTTTCTCTGACAGTGGCGGCGTAGTGTTCCAGTATAATGATATATCATACCCTAATGTTTCTGTGAACACTATTGTAGTCACCCACACAAATGCAAATGGCACACATTAAGATTGAGTTCTCACCGACCATTTCGCAGGCCGACAGTGCACTGACGGTGTGTGAGGTGCAAACATTTACAGACACCTATTGTCTGGACGGACATTCTGGGTCGTTTTGTGAAGTATATAGTGGGTGTAGCAAAGGCTGCAACGTCATCATCGGTACGTGTCACGGCAACTGTTCACATGGGATCTATGGACACGACTGCTACAGGTCTTGTCTCAGTGTCTGTCCTTTATGTGAAAAAAAATCCGGAAAATGCCTACAATGTAAACATCCTGTCTATACCTGTAATGACACTTGTCCCGATGGTAATTTTGGGCTACAGTGCGAACAGACGTGTTCTGATGGCTGTGACATCATATGTGACCCAGAAAGTGCAGACTGTACGCGCAAGGAAACGTACTACGGGTCAGACTGCACTCTCAAATGTCTGGACAACTGTTTCAACGACACATGTGAACAGTTAACCGGGGCCTGCGTCTCGTATATCGATGATTCCCACGTTAAGAAGAGTCTGCCGACTACAACAAACCCAAGCATATAGATTACCTTTCGCGATCGCTGCTCTTCTACCTCCTCTTCTGCTTCTCTTGAATTGAGCCATGACTCAATTCTCAGTGTATATCCGTGCTAGTCGTAGCTCATATCTTAGTGGGTGTCTGCGATAGCCATGGCTGATATCTTAGTGGGTGTATGTGCTGGCCATGGCTCATATCTTAGTGTGTGTCTGGACTGGCCATGATTCATATCTTAGTGTGTGTCTGTGCTGGTCATGGTTCATATCTTAGTGTATATCCGTGCTAGCCATGGCCCATATCTTGGTGGGTATCTGTACTGGCCAGGGTTCATATCTTAGTGTGTGTCTGTGCTGGCCATGGTTCATATCTTAGTGTACTTCCGTGCTAGCCATGGCTCATATCTTAATGTGTTTCTATACTAGCCATGGCTCATATCTCTCTATCTCTGCGATCAGGACTCGATCAGAGTAGGATTCCAGATTCTCACATGAAGTCAGCTGTCAGGTTAAGTGTGTTGATCGCCCCCACAGACAGAACATCACAATTAGAGTCTGCCAGATCCACTCAAAACATATGAACACCCGTTAAAACATTGCACTGTGTCCTGTGCCAGTGGCCCAGTGCATCCGATTTCAGCCAGCATTTTATTCAGGTTTGCATTCCTTAGCCTTTGATTGTCCCCAATCTTCCTGCAAGGCAGCAGATGATCTTTTCTGTAGGGGGATTCTGCCCTTAGATGGTCGGCCCTCCCAGGTTTACGAGCACCATCTGCCCGAGTCACTAGAGGTGACTAACATAGACATGCACACACAAAGATATGAGATGTGACCAACACAGACATGCCCACAGCGATTTTTTTTTTATAACACTGACACACATCAAGTCCGTGTTAATCATGTCTCATATCTGTATGTGTGTCTGTGTTTAGTCATACCTCATATCCTAGTGTGTATCTGTGTTAGTCATGTGTCATATCTTTGTGTGTGCATGTCTGGGTTAGTGATATCTCATATCTTTGTGTGCATGTTTATGTTAGTCACATCTCATATCCTTGTGTGTGCATGGCTATGTTAGTCACATCTCATTTCTTTGTGTGTGCATGTCTATGTTAGTCATATTTCATATCTTTGTGTGCATGTCTATGTTAGGCATGTGTCATATCTTTATGTGTGCATGTCTATGTCAGTCGTATCTCAAATCTTTGTGTGCATATCAATGTTAGTCATGTGTCATATCTTTGCGTGTATGTCTGTGTTAGTCATATCTCATATCTTGATGTGTGTCAGTGTTAGTCATGCCTCATATCACTGTGTGCATGTCTGTGTTAGTCACATCTCATATCTTTGTGTGTGCATATCTGTGTTAGTCACCTCTAGTGACTCGGGCAAATGGTACTCGTAAACCTGGGAGGGTCGACCATCTTAGGGCTGAATCCCCCTACAAATAAGACAATCTGCTGCCTTTCAGGAAGATTGGGGACAATCAAAGGCTAAGGAAAGCAGACCTGAATAAAATGCTGGCTGAAATCGGATACACTGGGCCACTGGCGCAGAACATAGTGCAACGTTTTAACGAGTTGTTCAATCGGAGTGGATCTGGATAATTGTGATGTTCTGTCTGTGGGGGCGATCAACACACTTAACCTGACAGCTGACTTCATGTGAGAATCTGGAATCCTACTCTGATTGAGTCCTGATCGCAGAGAGAGAGAGAGAGAGAGAGAGAGAGAGAGAAAGAGAGAGAGAGAGAGAGAGAGAGAGAGAGAGAGAGAAAGAGAGAGAGAGAGAGAGAGAGAGAGAGAGAGAGATTTACCTGTTAGTTTTTAAGGATTATTATTCACGTTTATTCTTCATAGTTGCGACATCCGCTGCTCATCTCTTTGGCAATATTTTTTTGTCTGCTTATTTCAGGTATAACCAACATATAGCTCTTTATGGTGCGTTCAAGTTGATGCGAAGTTTTTGGCTTAAATTTTAATAACATTCGTAGAGGTAATTGTATATGTAAACAGTTTACAAACAAGAAAATCACATTGAGGCTGTAGAATTGTAGTTTTACAGAAGAATGTTGAGAATACCATGCACAGCTAAGAAGAGTAATGAAAACGTTCTGCAAGAGGCCAAATAAAAAGAGAGTTAATTTCCAGTATTAGGAGGAAACAATAATAATTTGTTGGCAATGTAATGAGAAGGGAAAAGCCAGAATATATTGTGATAACTGGAAAAATTGTGGGACTAAGTGATAGAGGGAAGCAAAGAGAAAAGATACCAGACAGCTTAAAGGGAATGGGCTGGCAGAAGGTCAACAACAGAAATGATAAATAATAGTCGAGATTGAGAGTTGTGGAGAGACATGATCACCTACGCCAGCAGATATGGTACTTGATGATGATGAAACAATTTACAAGAGATGGCCCACATTCCCTAACAGTGTGTTCTGTTTGGTCCTAGAACAACAGACACACATGTGATCCTTCACTGAGTCATATTCTGAGTCTGCTTCATCTAATGAATTCATGAAAAAAAGTAAAAAGTCCCGTACCGCCACGTGGCGTATAGGGAATATGGTGTTAGTGACCATAAATTTTACAGACCTTCGGCACATGATTTTTGGGGTAATGTGGTCGGTATTTGTGCAGCTTTACTTTCCCAGAAACAAATCCGGTACCCATTTAAGACTGGGTGAACCCCGAAGTCGTCGGTTGGAATCGAACCCTATCTCTTGTCCTTTGTAGTCCAGTTCACTAACCACTGAGTTATCGCGGCTCCCTAATGAATTCATGTAATATTCTGTAATTACTTTACCTTCACGGTTTACATCTTTCCTTCTGCCAATTTATACATTGAGCAATGGATATAGTACACAAACCATTCTCATTATTACTATTCCACTGAGGGCTTTGCCACACTTCTGTTAGATCTTAACTACACAGGGCAAAATTATGGCGATCGATGAAGAGAATGGTATTCCTCTAATATGGTTCAGTGTTTATTTATATCGATTATGCCAAATCCCTTCTGTGATATATAAACACTATGTTGAGTTGACAAAAAGTACACTCAACAAGCATCTCATTTTACTAGTGCATAAGTCATACTCCTGTGTGTTACCGGGGCCTCATTATGAGGGAAGTAAAGAATAGTGACACTGTGACCTTCCAGGCATGTCGTAAGATGCGACTAAGGAGGTTGATCGATGGCTTGACAAGCTGTTATTGTAAAAAGTATTGTTATGGAAACAGAAGCAGTGATCTCTGCAATATGTGCCACTTTGGCACGCACGGTTTCTGTTTTTGAGATTGTGGTTCTGCCCTATGTGCCGTCTTCGGCTCGAAAGGACAATAGATAGATAGATAAGTCATACTAGTGCATAAGGCATACTAGTGCATAAGTCATACTAGTGCATAAGGCATACTAGTGCATAAGTCATACTAGTGCATAAGGTTACCGGTTGTATCCAAAATGGAGGAATTATTTTTCTCAGGCTTGGTATAGAACCGTTGATCAGAGGTTTAACAAGCCGCTATCGTAATAACGATTTTGTTAATGAAACGTAGACCTGATACAGAATGTGTAAATTAATCAAGAGCAGCAGGAATCGGCTGCCTCAATGAGATAGAGCTGCTTGCACAGAACAGAGACAAATGGCGAGATTTGATAAAATATCTTTAAAAGAATTGAAAACTGCTAGAACAAAAATTCAGATGAACGAGTATCTTGGTTATCTTGGTCTACGCCCTATGGGCCGGCTACGGCTCGAAAGGCCAGATAGATAGATAGATAGATAGATAGATAGATAGATAGATAGATAGATAGATAGATAGATAGATAGATAGATAGATAGATAGACGGACAGACGGACGGACGGACGGACGGACGGACGGACGGACGGACGGACGGACGGACGGACGGACGGACGGACGGACAGACAGATTGGACAGATTGATTAGATTGGATAGATTGATTTGATTGATTTGATTGATAAAGGCGTACCTGCAGTTCTTTTTTCTGCTAAATATGTTCTGTTATCTTCTGCTGCTCTTTGATGGGTCTAGTTCTCGACTACACAATTTGTGTGTGTACATCTGTACTGCATGACCTGGTGTGTTGTAAAGTATGGGAGTAAACGCCTATAGAAAAGGAGAATATAAAGGGGACAGAAATATAGAAATAATGAAGTGATTTAAGATAGACAAGTATAATTATATACCATTCCAAAATTTAGAATCAAGAAGAATACACAAAAGAAATGCTTTTATCTCTCATTTTTTCTGGCTGTAGTGCGTTTAATATATCTCATAGGTGTACTTTGATTTATATTGCTCTCTGCATTTATTCTTCAAATCTTCTCTTATTTTCTTCATAAAATTATTCTTATGTATCCTTGCCTTTAAAAACTGTATAGTATTTCCATGTTTCTGCTTCTATTCAGACCAAGTGCAGTTTCTTCTTTAACTTCATTATCCACCCAGGCTATTTTTGTTAACTTTGACTTAATTTCTTTCTCTGCCGTTTGTATTCTTTATCTTGAACTTTGCTGTTTTTAATAAATTCCTGTCATTATTATCTTGTCTTTTACTTGTGTTCAGTGCCACAAAGATGTTAATTGTTTCATGATATGTGCCCTTTCAAATCATTTAACTATGAAGATTTTTTCTTTGTTATATACATCCCTATGTTGTTTTTTATAGTCAGTTAAGTCATTTAAAATTTGAGATGACTCTAGAGTTTGTTAAATTTTTAAATATGTATTTAATGAGAATGTAATCAGCGTAAGAATGACTGATCCATGACAAAATGCTTGAACCATGTTGGCTCAATGGCTTTGAATAAGAACATTCATTATAACTCACTTTGTTCTCTCTATGTCCACTGGCACATTGGACCACCATAAGAGATCACCACTGTTAACTGTCTTGAGCCAGTCTTTCCAGCCCACCCCATTGAGTCCTTTATCTGCCGTTCTTTGCCATGCCTCTCATGGTCTTCCTGATGTTCTATTGTCAACTAGAGTCCAGCAAAAAGCTACATTAACTCTGACCAGTACCAAATAAAACTATAATTTGATAATTTTTTCATTGCTATAATTGTGTTATGTTGAAGTGTCAAAATCTATACCCATACTAGTCTCTCCAGTATTCTTTTTCCCTTTGGTAAAAAAAAAAAAAAAAAAAAAAAAAATCCCTTTGGTATCATTGAATAATTCTTCTTATTATGTGGAGAACTGAGCAGAAATTATTAATTTTGCTATAAAATAGTTATATTGAATATATATATATATATATATATATATATATATATATATATATATATATATATAAAATTGATGGAATTTTAGAAACACTAGGAAACGTAACAGCAACAGAAGACCAAAAGAAAACAATTATATCTCTCTCAAGCTGAAAGGCAAATGAGAAAGGCAAAAAAAGAAGAATGTGTTTACCTGCATGCTTATATGTATTTTTATTTGTTTTTCCAACTGTTTCATATGCACAGAATTATTTGTTAAAATTTGTTTTGTAATAAATTTTGTTGTTTTATTTTATTTCTTGTGAGACTGATTATTTTCTATAATGTGTGTTTTTTTTTTTTTTTTTTTTTTTTTAACATTTGTGACTGACCCAGTTCTTGTGTTAATATAGTTTTTTTTTTTTTTTTTTTTTTTTTTTTTTTTTTTTTTTTTTTTGTTATATTCAGTGCTTGTCTGCAACCCAGTAGCTTTGTTCTGATCGTTCTAAATTGGCATAATTTATTTTTGCAGTCTATCCTGTCACAAGTAAATGGCAGCATGAAATGGTGTTCTGACAGCTGCCATCATTCAGATCAGAGCTTAAACCTGGGCAAATGTCTCCTGCATGCTGCAAACCTGGAGTGTCAGAGCACAGCAGGGGTAAGTTTGCTCATAATAGCTGCATGTTTTTTTTTTTTTACGTACGTGCAAAATGTATTGTTTAAATGCGAACATGACTTTTACCATAATACTTTTTTGTTTTAATATATTGGAGGCTAGTTTATGTAGTATATATGTGCGCATGCATGCGTGTGTGTGTGTGTGCGTGCGTGTGTGTGTGTGCGTGCGTGCGTGCGTGTGTGTGTGTGTGTGTGTTTAAAATATCATTATAAGCATCATCATTCAGTGTCGACATCATCAAAGGTTGGCTAACATGGAGCACCATTCCATTCTGCCTCTTGCTTTGATGGTGCAGGTTGTCATAGGCTGACTTGTCCATCTTTTGATGTTACTCATCCATGTTAGTCTTGGTCTGCCTCTGCCTCTTTTACCTTGTATTTTCCTTTCCAAGATTACTTTTAGTAGGCTTCTGTGTCTTTTAACATGCCCCAAAAATTTCATTTGTCTTGTTTGAATAGTGTTTAGTAGTTCTCTTTTCATTTTTAGTTGTTTTAAGACTTCACTGTTTATTTTCTTTTCTTTCCATCCAATTCTTCCTATTCTTCTATAAATCCACATTTCAAAGGCTTCAATTTTCTGTTCTTATTTCTTATCTAATGTCCATGTTTCTTCACAGGAATGTTGAGAAGATTTAACATTTTGCTATTCTCAGCTTTAGCCTTGGTGTTATTTGTTTTGATGTTAGTTAAAATTACTTTTTGCCATTCCTATTTTTTGTTTATTTCAGTTTTACAGTTTCCATCACTGGTTATAGTATGTCCAAGGTAGTTGTAGCTCTGAGCTGTCTCCAGGTCTATTCCTTCAACTTTGATATCTACTTATAGGTTTTGGGTATTATCTTAGTTTATAATCATACTTTTAGTCTTTTTATTAAAAAATATTTATATCTAATCCAGATATAGAAACAAAGTTGAACGCATTCGAAAATAAATGTCTAAGGAAAATACTTGGTATAGAATGGAACGAATTCAAAACAAACGAGGAAATTAGAGAAATCGCCAATCAACCACTAATATCTTCAGTAATAAAGAAAAGACGATGGTCATACGTTGGACATGTGATGAGAAGAGATAATAATCGAATAGCAAAGCAAGCCCTCATATGGGAAACAACAGGTAAAAGAAAAAGAGGAAGACCCAGGGAGACACTGAGAAGAACATTGATGAGAGAGGCAAGAGCAGCAGGAATCGGCTCCCTCAATGAGATAGAACTGCTTGCACAGAACAGAGACAGATGGCGAGATTTGATAAAATATCTTTAAAAGAAAACTGCTAGAACAAAAATTTATATAGGAGAAGGTGTATCTTGGTCTACGCCCTATGGGCCGGTTACGGCTCGAAAGGTCAATAGATAGATATCTAATCCATATTTTTTGCTAGTCATGTTTATTTCATTAAGTGATTGCTGTAGATCTTTAGGCTTTTCTGCTACATGTTCAAGTAAAACATTGTCATCAGCATATCTTAGGTTATTAATTATCTTTCCATTAATGTTTAGGCCTGGCATCTCAGTCTTCTTCTTCTTCTATCCTTCCTCCTATGCTGTTGGCATTGAGGGGAGATGCAATCTGTGATTCTTTGCCCTTCTGTTGGCCTCTTCTGATGTTATCCCTCCTAGTGACTCTAGCATTCCTTTTATCCATCTTTTTCTCTGTCTTCCACTGTATGACCGCGATTGTTTCTCCACTATTTTGGCTCTGAGCACTGTTGTACATATCATCTCAGTGATGTTTTTAAAGATTTGCTCAGTTATGGAACAAGCTTGGTGATAAGATGCATCCCTTTCTTACTCCTCTTTTTATATCAATAGGTGCAGAGTTCTCTTTATTATATTTTATATGGTCTGATTAATTTCGGTTCTCCTTTGCACTTTTCTGCGTTAAAGTCAAAATGATAATATACTTATTACATCTGTGCCGCTAAAGCGAGGTCGTAGGCCGACAACAGTCCGTTTTTGACAAATCAAGTGTTGTGAATGAGACCTTCCACTGTCTAGACTTGATCTGCGTTTTACGTCACATTGGCGCTGTTCATGACCGTTGTTGGAATTCCTTGACGCAAGTTATTTCCATGTTATTCATTAATGTAAACTACTTCGTCAGCCGCAGTTTTGTCTCTTTGGGGAATTTGCTTCATGTTTTGTTTGTCGTAGGCTGCTTACACTATAGTAATCAGAAATCTAAAGGGAACGAGGTTGTGTGTTCGACTTGTTGTATGCTACATCATCGTAATGGTTCCCTAGACCGGCCATGTGTGGTCTGCTGTTTGATGTGTAACGGGGATAATTTGATGACTAATTGTGTGTCATGCATAGCCTTCATTTGTTCCCGCCGACCGAATTATATGTTCGAAATTGGAGTCAGCAACGATGGCCTAACATCATCAAGTGCTACAACGATCATCATTTTCAAGAGGACATGACTTACCGGTATATGGGGATAGTCGGCGGGAACAAATGAAGGCTATGCATCAAAAGTGTTCCTTGTTGCAGTTTCCTCATATTCCAAGTCGCGTGTCTGTGTTAGTCACCTCTAGTGACTCGTGCAGATGGTGTTCGTAAACCTGGGAGGGCCGACCATCTAAGGGCAGAATCCCCCTACAGAAAAGACCATCTGCTGCCTTGCAGGAAGATTGGGGACAATCAAAAGCTAAGGAAAGCAAACCTGAACAAAATGCTGGCTGAAATCAGATGCACTGGGCCGCTGGCGCAGAACACAGTGCAACATTTTAACAGGATTTCAAGCGGAGTGGATCTAACAGGCTTAAACAGACAGCTGTCTTCGTGTGAGAGTCTGGAGTCCTACTCTGATTGAGTCCTGATCGCAGAGCGTGAGAGAGATTATATTTTATTATTGCTGTTTGCGCAAAGTATAAATTACATGGTAATATATATATATAAATATATGTTTGTATTTTTGACTTGTACATATATTAGTCTTTCAAATATGATATATTAGGTGAAAATATTCTATTGAATTACTGCCATACACTTCCTCTAACTAAAAAAAAATTAAATAACTTTGTTATGACTTCTATCCCATTTCTGGAGCATGCCACAATTTTCAATGGAGTTGGAGAGTAAAGGTTGCATACCCATTACAGTTGCCATGAGGTGTTCATGAGATCTGATAGATAGAAAACCTTCCTGTGCTTTGAATACATATTTATCTTATTTTGATATGGATGTAAATGTAGATGACTTTTTAATGCACACAGAAAGACCATGCACCAATCTTGCATTTCGAGAAACATTTTCATGATGAATATGGAAAAGTAAATCTGAGGTGTATGTAGTCTACAGAGATTAAACCTATTGTTGATCAGCTACCATGTCATGTGAGGGTCTTGGTGTCTTCAATAGCAATTAATTCAACCAAGAGGAGGTTACTATTCTTTACAAAGCATCGCTGGTGGGAAATCCCATGAGAAGAGGCATCCACCCCAGAATGACCAGTAGCAAGCCCTCCCTCTCTTCGCCCCTAACTCTATGATATAGGATATTATTGATTTAAGCTTCTCTTAGATAGATCTTGCACAGTTACTTGTCACTGATACTACAGTTGATTTGTCCATTTGTGTCTTTCCAGGAAGATAAAATACACATACTTCTTACATTAAACATTAAAAGTGATTGATTGTATCTTAAAATTTAAAAACTTCTATGATTAAACTTTGAAAATTTCATTCCCGAAATCCTCAGCTTTGCCAATCTTCATGTTAGAAGCATTTACTAATAAAATGTTATTTGTGGAAAAATATTGACGTTAACTCTTTCTGTATGTTTCGCCACACTGTGTGCCAAGCCGATTTCGGCTGTGTGAATGTTTCACCTCATAGTGCGTCACTCTCAATTTGAATAATTTGAACTGTCATATAAACCATATTCTTTTTACATGTCTTATATCATCTTGGTATTGGTGAAATCTAATTCCTTGTTCAGTTATCTAAAATTTCATATATAATATGTTATATGTTAGATAAATATAAATATGTAGATTGATTCTTAAAACCATGAAAAATTTTGTCTCAGAAATCTCTTCTGTTGCTTTGATTAAAAAGCTTCCGTACGGAAAGAATTAATCCAAAAAAACAGTGTTTTGTGTGTGGTGTCTCAAGTTGAAACCACTTCTATAAAATATCAATTTAATGAATGTACCAGGCTCAGAACATCTTCATTCATAAATGCTGCACAATTTTCAATGTTAAAACTAAAATACCAGTTTAGTATTAAAACAAACAGCAGTGCTCCGGATAGTCCATTTTTTATGTTTCTGGCTTCTTCCTCCCCTCATGTAAGTGTTGAAACACTTTTGAGCTGAAAAAAGCATAGAAGTAAAGGTGCCGAATTATGCTATGACAAAATCAGTGTCTACACGAGTGTATATAAAAGGACATTCCAAATACAAGCCATTTTAGACTTCTGGCACCATGAAGAGGACATCAGTGTGCTGGGTTAAAGCTTAGACAACTAACTACAACCGGGTATAGACCATAGATTCGACCAGAAGTGTTATGTAAAATAAGTGTAGTTGTTTTTACTGAATATAGTGTAAGTTATAGAGTTTAAAGCAGCAGGATGTTGATGCATGGGAGTCATGATACCAGGTGGGCCAACCTCTCTTAGAGAGTCAAGAAGCTAAAGGGCTTAAATACTAGCTTGACAGGGAGTTGCTTCTGCTGATCAGATTTACCTCCTGCTACAAAGCTCTGTATAAAGAGTCTCCTATTAAGAACATTGGCGATTAAACTTATTCTGATCTACAGAGAGTTGGCGAAAACAGGGATTCTATAGTGATATGAACAGGTGGTCTCACCACCAATTTTTAGGTTAACTAGATATGAAATGATCATTGTAAAATATAATACTTTCATATATAGACATGTATGATATTACCTGATAATTTTATTGTTATATTCTTCCAGAATAAAGTTTACACTGTCTATCCAGTCAAGGACTTTGACTTTGACAAGGATATTGAAGCTTTGAAGGAGCAGTATGAATTCAACAAATCGCTGTCAGTTTTTCCTATGCCAGATGATGTTACTCACTATAAACTTCATAGGTAAGCTCCAGTGAATCACTTTAGTGACAGATGCTATAAAATTAACTTCATTACTTTAGCAGTTTCAGCAAATTTGATTAATTACTTTTTTTTTTACAAACTACAAATTTTACTATCTGCTTCTTTGGTAACCTGTACAAATTTTACTGTCTGCTTCTTTGGTAACCTGTACAAATTTTACTATCTGCTTCTTTGGTAACCTGTACAAATTTTACTATCTGCTTCTTTGGTAACCTGTACAAATTTTACTATCTGCTTCTTTGGTAACCTGTACAAATTTTACTATCTGCTTCTTTGGTAACCTGTACAAATTTTACTATCTGCTTCTTTGGTAACATGTACAAATTTTACTATCTGCTTCTTTGGTAACCTGTACAAATTTTACTATCTGCTTCTTTGGTAACCTGTACAAATTTTACTATCTGCTTCTTTGGTAACCTGTACAAATTTTACTATCTGCTTCTTTGGTAACCTGTACAAATTTTACTATCTGCTTCTTTGGTAACCTGTACAAATTTTACTATCTGCTTCTTTGGTAACCTGTACAAATTTTACTGTCTGCTTCTTTGGTAACCTGTACAAATTTTGCTGTCTGCTTCTTTGGTAACCTGTACAAATTTTACTATCTGCTTTTTTGGTAACCTGTACAAATTTTGCTGTCTGCTTCTTTGGTAACCTGTACAAATTTTGCTGTCTGCTTCTTTGGTAACCTACAAATTTTACTATCTGCTTCTTTGGTAACCTGTACAAATTTTGCTGTCTGCTTCTTTGGTAACCTGTACAAATTTTACTATCTGCTTCTTTGGTAACCTGTACAAATTTTACTATCTGCTTCTTTGGTAACCTGTACAAATTTTACTATCTGCTTCTTTGGTAACCTGTACAAATTTTACTATCTGCTTCTTTGGTAACCTGTACAAATTTTACTATCTGCTTCTTTGGTAACCTGTACAAATTTTACTGTCTGCTTCTTTGGTAGCCTGTACAAATTTTGCTGTCTGCTTCTTTGGTAACCTGTACAAATTTTACTATCTGCTTTTTTGGTAACCTGTACAAATTTTGCTGTCTGCTTCTTTGGTAACCTGTACAAATTTTGCTGTCTGCTTCTTTGGTAACCTACAAATTTTACTATCTGCTTCTTTGGTAACCTGTACAAATTTTGCTGTCTGCTTCTTTGGTAACCTGTACAAATTTTACTATCTGCTTCTTTGGTAACCTGTACAAATTTTACTATCTGCTTCTTTGGTAACCTGTACAAATTTTACTATCTGCTTCTTTGGTAACCTGTACAAATTTTACTATCTGCTTCTTTGGTAACCTGTACAAATTTTACTATCTGCTTCTCTGGTAACCTGTACAAATTTTGCTGTCTGCTTCTTTGGTAACCTGTACAAATTTTGCTGTCTGCTTCTTTGGTAACCTGTACAAATTTTACTATCTGCTTCTTTGGTAACCTGTACAAATTTTGCTGTCTGCTTCTTTGGTAACCTGTACAAATTTTACTATCTGCTTCTTTGGTAACCTGTACAAATTTTGCTGTCTGCTTCTTTGGTTAAAAAAAAAAAAGTAAAGTACCCGCGTCACGCCTAGTGGTGTTTAGGGAAATATGGTGTTAGTGACCCTATATTTTACAGACCTTCAGCACATGATTTTTGGGGTAATGTGGTCAGTATTACGCCCATGCTGCTTTACTTTCCCAGAAAAAAATCAGGTACCCATTTAAGGCTAGGTGAACCCGGAAGCCGTCGGTTGGGATCAAACCCTACCCCTTGTCCGTGGTAGTCCAATTCACTAACCACTGAGCTATCGCGGCTCCCTGCTTCTTTGGTACCTGTACAAATTTTACTATCTGCTTCTTTGGTAACCTGTAAAAATTTTACTGTCTAATAACATATCCAACATATTAGAGAGATACATTAGCTTGTCAAAAATAGATGAAGTTAACATCAGATTTTGAAGTGACTAATGTTGGAGATTATAGTACATGTTGATCAGTTTGAAATTGGTCAAACTGATGTGTGTTAGTCTGACATGATTGAATAAATAATAGAACATGCTATCTCAGGACTATTGGCTCCATGAGATAATAATAATAGTAATGGTAATAAAACAGCAACAACTACAGCAACAACAATGATAATAACATCACCTACATTAGCTGAATGACTAATGAAGTAGCAAGAATAAATGCTAGTGTGACACCCCCATTGCAAAGAACAAATAAAAAAGAAGATTGGAAGATTAACATACACATTTTTCTTCATGAACTCAATTTTCTTTAAATACCACACAACAATACAAAATAACTGTAGCCAAAAATGTGCATTATGCAAGTAGTCTCATAACAATAACTGTAATCATAATGTTCTTTCTTACTTAGTTCTTTTTATACCCTCTAGCTTTTCAGGCCTGCTCAACATGAAACTATTTTCCTTCAACTTCATATCAATCCATTCTACACCATATCTCTTTTGGTTTTCCCCATGCTACCTTCCCATCTGGAGTCTAGCAAAGAACTACTCTCAGTATAACCATCTCAGACATTTTGAGTACTGTCCAGTTCCATCTTTTCTTTAGGATCATTAATTATAATGTTCAGTAACTGAGTAATTGTGCAGTTAAAAGAGTACAAGTTAGTTACTTTTCTTTATAGATTCAGCTGAAATTAACAAAATTGTTACAATTAAGTTGACTATTTATCCCATATTTATCTTATTATCATAGAGCCTGTCTTTCATGTAAACTGAGGAAGGTGATATTTGCTGATTAGTGACTAACACGAAAATCTATTTCAGGTACTTTTGTGAGGTAGAGCTGAACTCAACCAAGCACCAGATTCAAGAGATGAAGGACAATATCTTGTATATGAGTCAGTTTGCCCCTGGTGGTAGAGACAGTATATCATGGCCAGTAGGTGAGTTACCCACTATTTGGCTGATAAACACTAAATTTTCATTGCTGTTTAATTAAGTACACTCTTATTTTGTCTTTTCAATTCCAAGAGCCATTGTTTTTATCTGTTAGTGCAGACATGCCTTGTCAGTGAACCCATAGAGAAAAAAGAAAACATGATGACCAAAGATTACATTAAGAAGGGACATCGTGAAACTCTTAAGGAGATTGACCTTGAGAGGAAATAGTGAAAATGTCCAGTAATATTGATGGGTGGAAAGAAGTTGTCCATGGTCTGTATTACCTAAAGAGACTTGAAAGCCTTTGATTGATTGACTAAATGACAGAATGAATATTTTCTATTTAACATCAGCATTTTCAGATGGTCTGACAATGCAATTACTTTAGCAATCCCACTTAATCCTGCACTGGTCTTAATCATTAGCATCTGCTTGCCAAAAACCTTAACTAGACTTTATATGTAATTAGTGTGAACAACCGCTAACAAATCAGTTCAATTTTACTATGTAAATATAGTTAATCCAGCTACAGCTTATAATCACTTCAGTAATTAATGATTTTGCCCCAATGGAGAAATACCACCTTGATATATTAGGAATTAATGAAACTAGATGGTCAGGAATAGGAACAAATCCTTCAACAACAAGACAATAATTTATTCAGGTACAGATAACAAACATGGTGGAGTGTGAATTATAATGAACATCTCCGTTGCTGACAATCTTACCACATGGGAGCAGGTGAATCATAGATTAATTAGAGCACGTTATAAAACCAAGTATGGAAGATTAACAATTATTCAATGTTATGCACCCACTAATGAAACAGAAGACAAAGTTAAGGATGAATTTTACTATCAGCTGCAAGATCTAATAAATAAAGTTCCTGAGCAAAGATATATTAATAGTGATGGGCGACTTTAATGTCAAAGTGGGAAAAGACAACAATGGAGTTATGATGGCATTGGGGAAAGGAGGAGTAGACACTGTCAGTCAAAATGGAGAAAGGTTAACTCTTAATATCTGTGTTTTTTCTACCCAGTCACTAGTGTTTTGCCATAATTTTTTCTTCCTGAAAAAAACTTCTTTCACTAAATTTGTCATATTTTCACTATAACAAGTCATAGACATATATATTAGGCATCAAATTGAAGGGAAAAGGACACAGATTCATAATCAGAAACAATATTTTGAAAAAAAATTGAAGGATAAGAATTTAAGCAATTCATCATCATCGAGTGCCTTCTCCGCAACGAAGATTGGCTACCATGGATCACCATTCTACTCTGTTTCTTGCTTTGATGGTGCAGGCTGTCATAGATTGACTTGTCCATCTTTTGATGTTACTCGTCCATGTTAGTCTTGGTCTGCCTCTGCCTCTTTTACCTTGTATTTTTCCTTTCAATATTACTTTTAGTAGGCTGTTGTGTCTTTTAACATGCCCCAAAAATTTCATTTGTCTTGTCTTAATTGTATTTAGTAGTTCTCTTTTTATTTTCAGTTGTTTTAAAACTTCATCGTTTGTTATCTTTTCTTTCCATCTAATTCTACCTATTCTTCTATAAATCCACATTTCAAAGGCTTGAATTTTCTGTTCTGTTTTCTTGTTTAATGTCCATGTTTCTGCACCATACAGGAATATTGAGAAGATGTAACATTTTGCCATTCTTATTTTCAGCCCTGCTGATATTTTTTTTGTTGTTAGTATATTTTTCATGGCATTAAAATTAATTTTTGCCATACCTATTCTTTTGTTTATTTCAATTTTGCATTTTCCATCATTGGTTATAGTATGTCCCAGGTAGTTGTAGCTCTGGACTGTCTCCAGATGTATTCCCTCAACTGTGATATTTAATTGTAGGTCTTGAGAATTTTCTTTGTTTATGATCATAGTTTTAGTCTTTTTGATATTCATCTCCAGTCCATATTTTTTGCTTGTTATGTTTATCACATTAAGCAATTGTTGTAGGTCTTTAGGATTTTCTGCTAGTAGAACAGTATCATCAGTATATCTTAGGTTATTGATTATCTTTCCATTAATGTTTAGGCCTGGTATCTCTGAGATGTTTTTAAAGATTTGCTCAGTGTATAGATTGGACAAGCATAGTGATATGATGCATCCTTGTCTTACTCCTCTTTTTATGTCCATGGGTGTAGAGTTCTCCTTGTTATATCTTATTATTGCTGTTTGCTCCCAGTACAAATTACATATTAGTCGTATGTCTGTGTCGTCTAGATTTATATCCTTTAGGCAGTCTATAAGTTGGTTATGGTGTATTCTATCGAAAGCTTTGGTGTAGTCTATAAAGCAGGCATATATTGGTTTGTTTACTTCTGTGTACTTTTGAATCAATGTTCTCATGCTGAATATGGCTTCTTTTGTCCCACTGTTTTTCCTGAATCCAAATTGTTGCTCATCTAATTCAGTATTGATTTTATTCTGAATATTTCCCTGTATAACTTTTAGTAAAATTTATGTTACCTGGCTCATTAGGCTTATTGTTCTGAAGTCACTGCATTCAACTGCACCATTCTTTTTAGGCAATGCAATGAAAGTTGATGTTTTTAGATCGTTTGGTATGTATCCTGTATGGTATATGTCATTGCATATGTCTGTGATCACTTTGATGCCAAACTCTTCTAGAGCCTGTATCATCTCTATCTGTATATTGTCAGGTCCTGCTGCCTTTCCCTTTTTCATTGTTTTTATAGCTTTTTCTACTTCACATTTCAGGATTTTATAGTTGTATGTACATTTTATGTCCCTCTCATCATGAAATAATTCTTTTATATATTCTTGCCATCTATCTATTATATCTTTGTTGTCTGTTAGCATTCTTCCCTCTTTGTTTGCAATACATCCGTTTCCTGCAGCTTTTTTGTTTTTATTAGTCATTCTCTTTATTTCTGTGTGCATCTCTCTTAAGTTTTGTTTACTTTCCATAGTTTCGACTTCTAGACATCTTTGGTTGAGCCAGTCTTCTTTAGCCTTTTTGCACATTCTCCGTATTTCATTGTCTATATCCTTGTATCTGGCAGTGTTTTTCGCTTGTCTTCTTTCTTCCATTTTTTATAAGATTTTGTCAGTTATCCATTTTTGTTTTTTGTTACTTTCCTTTTTGGGCAAGGTGTTGCAGGATTCTTGCATACTGTTTTTTATGCATTGCCATTTTGTTGTAACTTTTTCCTCAGGATTTTCTCTTCTGTACTGCTTAATCCCCTCTTCTAGTAGCTTCTGATATGTGTTCTTTACTTGTACAGTATAAGTTTCTTGTACATCTTTCTGGTTTAACGCTGTTATATCTATTGGTGTTGTTGCATTAGTTTTTTGTTTGTTTCTCTTTAATTTGATTTTCATTTTTATCATTACAGGATTGTGGTCTGAATTTATATCTGCTCCTGGGTAGGTTTTGGCTTTCTTGACACTGTTCCTGAATCTGTCTTTTATCATTATGTAATCTATTTGATTCCTCTTCCTATCTCCAGGGCTTTTCCATGTGTATAATTTTCTTTTCTTTTGCTCAAAGAAGGTGTTGCATATTATCAGTCTGTTTTCTTCACAAAACTGTATTAATCTTTCTCCTCTGTTATTCCTTTTTCCTAGACCATGATTTCCTATAATGGTCCTATATTTACCTTTTCCTACTTTAGCGTTCATATCACCCATTACAATTAAGATGTCTGATGATTTCACTTGCTTCATAACTGTGTTTAGATCTTCATAGTATGCCTCTATTTGTTCCTCTGTATAGTCTTGAGTAGGTGCGTATGTCTGTATTATTGCTATGTCGAATGGTTTTGCCTTCATTTTTAATAGTGTAATCCTATCATTGTATGTCCAGTGGATATTTGTATATATTTGTAGCTCTCATTTTATTAGAATGCCTACTCCTCTTTGATGTTATTTTGTGTTACCTGAATATATAAATGTATATTTATCGTCTTGTATGTATCCACTTTCCTTCCATCTTGTTTCTGATATGCCTAAGATATCTATGTTTAATCGCTCTGCTTCTACCATTAGATTTTCTAATTTTCCTTGTTGGTATAAGGTCCTACAACATTCTATGTAGCTATTTTTAATTCATTCTTAATACAGTAGTTAGAATTTCTCTCCATGGCTTTCTTTGGAGTGTTACATGATGAGGCTCCAATCTCTTTCACAGTGGTCTGCCATATTCGTCTTTTGTGTTCTGAATATGCCTCATGTGTACCACACACTTTGCTGTTTTCGCCTTCTGGGCCGTTGATCATTTTCAATTCATCCACCCCCTCCACCGACACAAACTTTTTATATTTGGGTTGAACATACCCAGCGGCGCCATTTTTTTGTCGAACCATGTGCTTTGACTATTGAACCGTGAACACACGACACAAAGAAGAATAAATCCTATTCCACTTAAATATCGGTAATCACAGTTTATCCACACGTCCGAAATAAAACATACTCCAAACGGGGAATAGCAACACATAATTTCATAACTCGACTGTCACGCAAATCATTTAAATATATCGGCAAGAGCCGAAATATAAAAACGACTGCATGTAGCCGCCATGACACCGGAAGCCGATTAAAAATACAAATATTGTAAAAAAAAGAAATTATTTAAAAATTGGTACTCACCTACCCAAAGTGGGGGTACAATCCAACAGTGCTACTAAAACTGAGCTACTAAGATTACTATTACATTTAAAGTTCTGAGAATATAATTCCTAGCTTTTTCTGCTGTTAATAATAATTCACGTTTAGGAGCAGTAGATACTTCACTGCTGCTAGCCATTTTTCACTTATAAACATGAATCAGCTGACTGAAGACTTTAGAAAACAACACAAAGTTTGACGATCTTGTGAACAAATTAAGCCCACGTTGATCGACCAAAGTGTGCCTAAAGACAGGAAATTCTATTAGAGTTATATTCCTTGCAGATGTGATAGTTTAAAATGTGTAGTATTTACTATAACGAAACAAAATGAAAGTAGCCATGTCAGCGTTCTCTTGGCAAAATATAAGTAAGTAAGTAACCATGATAGCATTCCCACGGACATAAAGAGTTAATACAGCTATGTTTAACAGAAGACCTTGTTATAGGTGGAACATTATTTCCACACAAGGAGATAGATAAAACAAGATGGATATCTCCAGATGATAAAATAGAAACCAAATCAACCACCTATGCATCAGTAGGATATTAAAAAATCCTTTGATTGATACAAGGGCTTATAGAGGATCTGATGTGTCGGGAAGATTAAACTTAAACTGAGAAGTCAACACAAGAAGTACGTCTTGAAGAATGTAGATAGTAACAAATTAATAGATGAAGATATCAAAGGAAAATTTAATCTAGAACTCAGCAATTGTCTTGAAGCTTTGGGTGCAATGGTGATAGCTCAGTGGTTAGTGAACTGGACTACAAAGGACAAGAGGTAGGGTTCGATCCCAACTGACGGCTTCCGGTTCACCCAGCCTTTAATGGGTACCAGATTTTTGCTGGGAAAGTAAAGTGGCACGGGCGTAATACCGACCACATTACCCCAAAAATCATGTGCCGAAGGTCTGTAAAATTTCTGGTCACTAACACCATATTCCCTATACACCACTTGGCGTGATGGGAGTACTTAACTTAACTTTGGATGCAATGGATGAATTGAATATATGTGAACTATGGGACATTCACAACACAGCAATATTGACATCAGCTGAATTAAGTGCTGGATTTAAAGAAACTGAAAGAAAAGCATGGATATCACACATCACATGGAAGCATATCCAAAATAGGCATGAAGCCAAACTAGTCTTGCTAAGTGTCAAGACTGACTTATGTAAAATACTAGCCAAAACAACATATAAGGTCGTTGATAATAGGGTGAAAAACACAACAAGATGTGATAAAAGAACTTATATAGATAATCTGGCAGTTGGAGCAGAATTAGCTTCTAAAGCTGGAAATAGCAAGGTATTATATAATATACAGAAACAACTAACAGGCTCCTTTACATCAAATGTTGGACCTGTTCTGAGTACAGATGCCACCTTACTAGCTTCTAGTGCTAATAATAAAGCCTGATGGGCTGAAAATTTCCAGGATATTCTTAACTGCCCACATCCCAGTCGTCTGATGCAGTTTGAAACAGATGAAGCATAAACCCCTCATCTAGACATCAATATAAAAGAAATCCCTATAAAAGAAATTGAATTATCAGTCAAACACATAGCTAATAATAAAGCCTATAAAAAAAGTAAGTAAAGTACCCCCCGTCACGCATAGTGGCGTATAGGGAAATATGGTGTTAGTGACCCTATATTTTACAGACCTTCAGCACATGATTTTTGGGGTAATGTGGTCGGTATTACGCCCGTGCTGCTTTACTTTCCCAGAAAAAATCCGGTACCCATTTAAGGCTGGGTGAACCCGGAGCCGTCGGTTGGGATCGAACCCTACCCCTTGTCCGTAGTAGTCCAGTTCACTAACCACTGAGCTATCGCGGCTCCCACTAATTTTTAGGGAATTAGTAAAACCCAGGTGTCCTCGCCAGGGTACGAACCCCGGCTGTTGCCGTGGTAAGCCAACCGAATAAAGCCTATGGCCTAGATAAAATTACTGCAGAGATGCTGAAAACGTTTAATACTCAAAACTTATTCCATCTAGGAAAGTTATTTAATAAAATTTGGAATGAAGAAAAGAGTTTCTACAAACTGGAAGAAAGGGATCATTATCAAATTACCTAAAAAAAAGGTAATCTTAAAGATTGCTTAGAACTTGAGAGGAATTGCGCTTTTATCACTCGCCTCCAAACATTTTCTGTAGTATCATGCTGAATAGAATAAAAGATGATTTTGTAGATAATTTTATGCATGAAGAACAAACAGGATTCAGAAAGGGGAGAAGCTGTCTTGACCAAATATTCACTCTAAGGATAATACTAGAAGAACACACAGAAAAACAACAGCTATTAATCTGCAATTTCATTGATTTTAAAAGTGTTTGACAGCATACATAGATTGTCCTTGTAGAAAATCTTGAAACATTATGAAATACTACCAAAAATTACTAACATAAAAGTCATATATGTCATCTATATTTGCACAGTTTGCACAGAGGAAGGAATGAGTGATTGGTTTTCAATTGAAACAAGAGTAAAACAGGGATGTATACATCACCAATGTAATTTGAAATTACCATTAATTACATAATAAGTAAATGTTGCAAAGGCAATAATGACATTAAATGGTACGACAAGAATTACTTGGAAGATCTAGATTTAGCATATGCTGTAGTGCTCCTAAGTGACAATATCCGCCCATGCGCTGCCAGAGTCTGAAAGGGGAGTATAGAATTGTAGCACTGTGCCCTACCAGGCATGTTCAAGGTGATTAAGGAGGGTTGGGCATGGGACTGGCTATCCAGTACTGTAAAAAAATTAGCCGCAAAAACTTCACAAACATGGACAAGTCAAAGTAGAGAAAAAAGTAAATCGCCATCCAGGAAAAATAAGGGCTCTCTGTCTAAGAGATGTATGACGCAATCTGGAGAAAGCTGGATAAAATGAGCAATCCGGATAAAATGAGCCTATATCATGAAAGACCACAACAGATGGGACTAAAAATAAATAGAGATAAGACCAAAATTATGAGAATTAATGCAGTTGGCAATAACCAAATAACATAGGAGAAATGTCTGCACTAGACGGACAATCTTTCATATGTATCTGGGCAGTAATATAGACAAAGAAGGAAGAACAGAGAGTTTTACCAAAATAAGGATTAAAAAAGCAAGAGGAGCATTCGTTGCACTGGAAAACATATGGAAATCCAAAGAAATTAGGTTAAATACAAAAATAAAAATGTTCAACTCTAATGTTTTATTATATGGCTGTGAAACATAGAGAACAACACAAATGGCAATCATGAAGATACAGACCTTCATTAGTAGATGCTTGTGCTGAATAAAATGATAGAAATTGCAAGACAAAATCACTAACATAGAATTATGGAAAAGTACCAGTCAAATACCAGTGGATAAAGAGATACAATGAAGACAGTGACACTGGATAGGACATACACTTTTGAAGCCAACTGAAAATATTACACAACAGGTCCTTTTTTTCACCAGGGAAAAAGACAAAGAGGAAGATCAAAATATTCTTGGAGATAATAGATAGAAGCAGAGATGAAGATGATGGGGAAGACATGGAATGATCTTCAAAGAATAGCAAGAAACATAATGGCTTGGAAAGTGTTTGTTGAAGACCTATGCTCCACATGGAGCTTGAAGGTAAAGAAGAAGTGACAATATCAACGAGATGCAAAGTATCATAGATACCTTATAATCCATGGCTTTTAAAAAATAGGATTTGAAATCAACAGGGATAAAACAAAAATAATGAGAAATAGCAATACTTCAGAGGCCAATATGTATCTCAATTGCCGGGCATTGGAAAGAGTAGAGCATTAAATATATCTTGGTAGTAATATAGATCAAGATGGTGAAATAAAGAAAGAGATCAGACGTAGGATAGCAAAAGCAGCAACGAATTTTAAAAAACTGTATAAAATATGGAAATCAAAATTACTAAGCAAGAAAACCAAACTTAGAATATTCAACTCAAACGTATTATGAACACTTACCTACGCATGTGAAAGCTGGAAAACAACAAAGAAGATTGAGAGAAAACTAAATACTTTTGAAGACAAATGCCTAATAAGAATACTCCGGGTACAGTGGAATGAATTTAAGACTATTATTAGATAGGAGAAATGGCCATGCAACCAACGATCTCATCTATAATTAGGAAGGGAAGATGGACATATGTCAGACACGAGGTGAGAAGAGACAAAACAACAAGAGAATTCCAAAATAGGCTCTTCTTTTAGAAACAGCAGGATACAGAAAAAGAGGATGACCCAGAGAGACGCTGAAAAGAACACTTATAAGAGAAGCAAAGTTGGCGGGCATTGATGGAAACCTTTTTTCTCATATTATATATCTCTCTCCCTCTTTCTCTCTCTCTCTCTCTATCTTAGTATATATGTACACTATGGTTCAGTAACCACTGGCTCTAGTGCAGCTCCCACAAGCAATATAAAAAAACCTTCGGCACATTATTTTTGGTGTAATGTGGTCGGTATTACGCCCGTGCCACTTTACTATCCCAGAAAACAATCTGGTACCCATTAAAGGCTGGGTGAACCGGAAGCTGTCGGTTGGGATCGAACCCTACGTCTTGTCCTTTGTAGTCCAGTTCACTAACCACTGAGCTATTGCGGCTCCCCCACAGGCAATATACCCAACCAAAAACTCTCATAGTATTATTTTCTTTTAATCTTTCAGGTGTTCCTGGACCTTATAAACCAAAGAACAGATTTGATGTCATTCGCTGGGAATATTTCACAGAAACACACATCTTCTTTCAGGATGATTTCACAAATATAAAAGAACTCATAGGTAAGTCTTTCCATATTTGTGAGGAGGTTGGTATGAATATATAAGGGGTGATCACATATTTTTGCACTTTACTAAGAAATTGTTATGGCAGATGAGAATGCCATCTCTCATATTAAAGACACACTATTGGTTACAATTTCAATTACATGGGGAGCTGCATGAAAGAAATATTGGTGGGAAACTGATACTGTTGTGTATCAAACAGTGTCACTGGTTAGTCAAAAAGTGTTGCACTTTTATGTGAAGGGATTAAGGCACCTAGGGACCTAAAAATATGTTTAACTTTTGAACTTCTCTAGGTATTAACACTCAAAAGGTGAATCTTTACAAAATGAGGTTGAGTGGCACAGATGAACGTTACATTAGAGGAGGGAGGGTTGGAGAAGGAATATTATAAAAATTATTGTTTAGAAGGGAATCACCCATTAAATAACAGCAAATAACTACCATTATACAGATGCTGAGGAGGTTGAGTACTTGGTTCACTCGCTGCTGGTGACCACAAGTGTTTGCATTCAATTCTCTGATGTGGCAGAATTTTTTTTTGGCACCAGCAAGGGTTCTGGGTTTGCGCAGACTATGAAAATGGGTACTAGAGATTCTGTGTGTGAGGGAGAGTAGGGTAGCTTGGTGTGATACCACATCACCCACAAAATGTGTCTTTGTAAAAATGCTGCTGTTACTATAGTTCCCATGCACCATAAGAAGAGAAAAAGAAAAGAGCGCATTCACGCTGTGTGGTGTATAGGAAATATGGTGTTAGTGCCTATATCTTTTTATAAACCTGCGGCACATTATTTTTTAGGTAATGTAGTCAGTTTTACAGCTGTGCTGAATTTTCCTCCCAAGAAAAAAAAAATTCAGTACTCATTTAAGGCTGGGTGAACCAGGATTGAACTCGACATCATATCCTTAGTAGTCCACTGAGCGATTGCAGCTCCTTTATACATCATAAAGTAAGGAGAGAGTCCATACCCTTTACCTGAGCTCTTGTTCTAGTGTGGGTTTCTCTTTTCTTTAATAATAGCATTTTATAACTGGTATGTGCATTTGTTTTGAAAATACCAAGTCTAATGTTGGCTTGGTTTCCAGTTATATCCAAAATGGAGGGATTATTTTTCTCCGGCTTGGTACAGAACCGTTGATCAGAGGTTTAACAAGCCACTATCGTAAAAATGATTTTGTTAATGAAACGTAGTCCTGATACTGACATAGAAACAAAGTTGAACGCATTCGAAAATAAACGTCTAAGGAAAATACTTGGTATAGTGTGGAACAAATTCAAAACAAACGATGAAATTAGAGAAATTGCCAATCAACCACTAATATCTTCAGTAATAAAGAAAAGACGATGGTCATATGTTGGACATGTGATGAGAGAGATAATAACCAAATAGCAAAGCAAGCCCTCATGTGGGAAACAACAGGTAAGAGGAAGACCCAGAGAGACACTGAGAAGAACATTGATGAGAGAGGCAAGAGCAGCAGGAATAGGCTCCCTCAATGAGATAGAGCTGCTTGCACAGAACAGATACAAATGGCGAGATTTGATAAAATATCTTTAAAAGAATTGAAAACTGCTAGAACAAAAATTTAGATAGGAGAAGGAGTATCTTGGTCTATGCCCTTGGGGCCGGCTACGGCTCGAAAGGTTCAAGAGAATGTTAGATTGAGTTATTGAGTTATTTGCGGGTCATCATCATTGCACTCCGAACATGTCCATAGATGCTCAGATCCACTCCTCAGCAATTCCCTCAGTGTCCAGCGACTGACGACTCCAGTTCTATGTTGGTTGATAAGTCTTCTTACATGGCCACTAAGTGTCTCATTTCTGGCTGTGTCCAACTTAACTCCCATTTCCATCATCCGGAGAAGTGACATGGATCTGTGTTTGTCGAAGTCCTGTGCTCTTCCCACATCTCGGAGGGCATTGATGATGTCTGCCCGATCCATTGGTTGCCCGTCCTCAACGACAGTGCAGCTAGCCAACCTGTCCGCCCTTTCATTTCCCCGTACTCCCGCATGTCCAGGGACATAGACAAAGGTGACCTTACGTATTTAGGATTTCTGCAACGACTCTACCCATTGCATGCGTACAGAGCCCGCCTCCACTTTTTTTTATCATGCTCATCGAATCACTCAGTATACATGCATGGGTGTAGTCTTGTGACTTTAACCATTTGAATGCCTTCGTCACTGCCATCACCTCCATTGTCATGCTACTCGTGGTCACGACGTATGCACCAGTGTCTTCGTAGACTATTCTGCCTGCCGAGCGTGCTGTAAATGCCCATGCACTTCTTTGGTGTCGTCTTACAGATCCGTCTGTATAGATGACTGCATCTTTCTCATCGATGTTATGTTAGATTTGTCTGTATACCCCTTTCTTGAACCTTTCTAAAGTTTACAATTTGTTATTAAATATAATGATTCTATTATTCACTACAGAAGTGTCAGGAACTGACTTCTTCACTATTATTTGTATTGCAGACCAACACAAGTAAAAGTATTTAGATTTGAGAAGATTAACTTCAAGGGCATATGAGTACCAAGGTTTTGCTATATTTGAAATGCTTATTTAATGAAATATTTATCAGAAGATTATTGTAATATTAAATTTATCATTTATTTTTTCACTAGGTGCAGACAAGCTTGACATTCAGGATGTTATTAAAACTTCTATGGAAAAACTAAATAAAAAATATAACAACAAGTACTTGTACTCATACCTTATCAATGGGTACAGACGGTTTGACCCCCAGAGAGGAATGGAATACATGCTTGATCTGGCACTTGAAGATACATTACTTGCCCCAGAAGATGGTGGTGAGAATAATAATCGTCATATTATTGAAAAGCGGGTTTTTCTTGTACGACCACTTGGAGAGGTAGAGTGACTCTATTTTCATTTTTTAAAATGCTCACTTTAAAAGTGACATTTTTATACATTTATTATTTTGAAAACATTTTTATTTTATTTTTATTCTCATATTGATGAAGAACGTTTGTTCTCTTGTAAAGTGATATAGACTTGATAGATAGAACAAACACACAGAAAAGTAGAGATATAGTGTGGTTTGGTCATTCATGTGAATGGAGGTTAACCAGCTATAGCAAGACTGCCTAACAGCTGGTAATGCAATAATAAAGGAAAGGAAGCCAAGAATCATATGGATTGATATTACATAAATCCTGCAGCAGTATGTGTTGTACATAGCTAGTATGCCTCATTGTCATTGAATAGAAAGCTGCTGCTACTGCCAACAACATATATATATACATAAGCTTCTTCTTATTCATCATATAAACCTGGGGGTTGTTTGGGTACTACTTAAGTCTTCATCAACCTTCTTCATAGATATCTACAGTCACTCTTTGGGACTTTGAAAAGTTGAGGCTTGCCTATTCTTCAATGTTATATTCCCATCTCTTTCTCTGTCTACTTCTCCTTCTCCATCACTTCACAGTTCCCAGCTGAAAGTTCTTTGCCAGGCCAAATAAATGGGATATGTGGCCAAATTATTCAATTTGCATTTCTTTACAAAAGTCAAAAGATCATCATGTACACAGATTACTTTTTGTATCCTTTTGCAAATTTTTTCAACAGTGATCTAATCTGTGTAAGAGTTGGCCAAAACCTTGAGATAAAATTTCATCTCCATGGCTTGTTTATTTATCTGTAAATCAGCTAAGAGGCTCCATATTTCTCAAATAGAAAAATTGACATAACCAGGGTGCACATCAGCCTGATTTTAGAGCTAAGAGTGATGTTCTTATTTTTCCAAATACATTTTATACCCTTCTGGGTTGCTGTAAATTTGTACTGTTCTAGCCAATATTTGATGTATAATTGAATGGTATATGTAAATGGTATGTATGAATATATGAGATAAGACAAGTAAACTCATTTCTTGTTTGAAAATAGCACACTTGCTAAATTACTATAACCACAACATGAGTTATTAAAGAGACTTATGCTGCATATGGAGGAGTAATATACAGAGATGAAGTAATATAATTCAATCAGAATGTACCTGTAAAACAGAAAATAATTGCTGATCTCTGCAGCCTGCATTTTATGCATGAAAGGCACATGTCCTAATCTGACATTTTGTTAGGATAGTTTGAACAGAAATTCTGAGGTAGTGATGAACACTATCAGTGAAGTTGAAGGCTTCACTGACCCCGCTGGTGGCCTTTTGAGTCAAAACTTTGGTTTCCTATCTGCAAGGCTGAAACATCCTATCTGTGGGGTGTGGGGAGGAGGGTGGGCAATCTAGTCTAGAGGTAAGGTGTCAGCTGGACAAAAAGATCCTGCTGGGTTCATTACCCACCAAAGGCTGTGGAAAATTTAAAAACAAAAAAATGTAATCTATAGTTTCTTCATGGCTTTACTCTCCCCTGGTCTCTGGATAGGAAAATCCAAAATCTAGCCATCTTGGACGATGGCAAAAATCAAGAGGACCTGGATGCATTCTTCTAACGTTAGTGAACCCTTAGTAGTTGGAGATTGAAGAGTAGGCCACCGCCCAGGCAAAATTAATAGGAAAAAGTCTACCCAAAATGTTAAAACTCTTGATGATAAAAATGAGAGTACCTCTGAAGTCAGAGAATATCTGCCTGCATGATGAGGGGCACCTGAGCACATGGCTTCTGGTGTGAAAAATAAGAACAAATTATATTCATGCCAAATTCAATCCCTTGGGACTTTGTTAGAGATATAAAGCAGCATATGCAAACAGAAAACAACAAGCATCCTATTTTTAGTTATTTTATTGTTACTATAGCTCATCTTGTTTTATTTATTGTTCTGTACTGCTTGGATGTAAAATATGGAAATTATTTACCCAGGGTAACAGGGTAGTTAGAATAGATGCATGACTGAGTTGAGGAAACAGCCAGGAAGAGTACCCTCCTCCTTTTCATATTCATAAAATTGTTGCTGAGTACAGGGAAGTTTAATAATCCACTCTCCTACAGTGTATATGTTACAGAACAGTCTATTTTTGCTGTACATTTGTGCTTCAGTTCAGTGTTATTAAGTATTGTCATAGTTAAATCAAACAGTATCATTCCTGGTATTAATGTGAAGTAATTAGCAACATTAAATGAAATTAATGACTATTGTATGTAGCCATCTCTGAAAATATCTGGAAATTAAGGAAATGGGGATATGCTGTAGAAAAATATTCTAACAATATAAATATGGTTACAGTTGAATGGTGCATGCAGGAGTTGTTGATGTAATGCCATGAGTTGATGCGGACAGGGTGCCCTTTTACTCCTTGATGTGGCAAGTCATAATGGCTTTCTTGACATTCCTGGCTCTTATTTGAGAGGATGGAGTTTGTCTGTCCCAGACTATGCTGGGAAACTACTAATCCAGGTACTGCAATACTGGGTCCTCTATATCAGTAACAGCCACCACTACAGGGAACATGGTAATCCTAGCTTCTGTTAGCCAGCCTGTTTTGACACAGACTGTTACTGGGGGTGACCACGAAGAGGTGGAACTGCTGGGGCTTGGTCAGCTGATGGTGCACTGTCTCTGCTATTGGCAGGTCACAGGTGCTTATACTTCCCTATGCAAGAGAGAAAATGTAGGAAAACAAATGCTAAATAACAAGCAGTACAAGATGGGCAAGTTTGAACAGCAAAATCGTCATTGTTAAATCACTGTAGAAGATACACAAAATATAATCAGTAGCTTGTGACATGTTTCAACTACATTCTCCAAAGGTGTAAAAAAAATTGTGGATGGATTTAGCACATCTGGCCTTCCTCCAAGCCGAAACCATATTCCTTATCAAGAAGTTTAACACACTGCAGAGTATCCATTTTTTACAAATTGTAAAAAATTTGAAATAACAGCAAGAAAATAAATGAACATTTTTCTAAAGAACATGGTTTGTTTGGACAATTTGCTCAGGAAGTTGGAAAAAAGGTTAAATAAGAGAATTACAAAGTTTTAGTGGAAATAACTGGTGATGTCAGTAAATTAAAAGCAACAGAAACTGACTCCAGAGTTTATCATGTCGATAGCTAGAGCAAGTTTTTGCAGTTCGTGGTGCGGAATGTGGGAATGGGGGATATAGTCTTAGAGTCCATTTATTTTTATCGGCCACCAGCGCAATCTATGGATGGTGTGGTCTGCTTCATGCTATGCTGCCCTTCAAAAAAAATATCTATTGTACCTATTTTCAGTGACTGGGGAAACCCTGAAGCTGTGTCAATCGGGGAAAAAAAAAATTACAGTTTCTGGAAATTGAACCTGCACACTTCTATTTAATAGTGAGCATGCTAACCATTCAGCAACAGTTGTAAATCAACTTTAAATGGTTTCATCTAATTGTTTGATAAGAATATATGAAAATATAAATCTTTGTAGACATCATCATCATCATGTGCCATACCGGTTGGCATAGGTGATCAAGTCCCACCACAATCTTCTATCTACAGTGCATCGTATCAGTTCTGTTGTTGACTGTTTTCCATGCCATGACACCAAGCTATCCAGTATTTTCTCTCTTTGTCGCCCACGATCTCTCTTTCCTTTTATTTTGCCAGTTGTAACCAAGTATTCCAACTTTCCTCTTCTCATGATGTGCCCGAAAAACGTTGATTGCTTCTTTCTGATGCTTTTTAAGAGCTACCTTTTTGTGTTGGCCTCTTTGAGAACTTCCTCATTGGTCTTTTTAGCTGTCCAGGGAACTTTCAACATTCTTCTGAGAAATCCCATCTCTGTGGCCTCTAATAATCTTTTCATTTGTTTGTCTACTGTCCATGATTCGTTCCATAGGTCAGAATTGGTTCTCTATAGCACCGATGAACTCTTTCTCATTTTTATTGACATAGATTTGTTGCATAAGATATTTTCATTTTCTGAAATGCCATTTTGGCCTGAGCTATTCTGCTTTCTATTTCTGTGGTGCATCTCCCATCTGATGTTATTATTGTGCCCAAGTATTTGAAACGTTGCACTTGTTTCAGATTTGTCTCGTTTATTTTAATGCTGCATGATGGTGGTGATTGTTTCTTCGATATAACCATTACTTCTGTTTTCTTACTATTCAGACTGAGACCTTTCTTGTTGCTTTCTTTTACGATTATGTCTATCATTTCTTGTAGTTCAATCTCATAAGTTTCACACACTTATCTTGTTTCTACTAGGTGGAGATAATTCCCATGCCTTATGTGACAGAGTTAACAAAGATCACTATAACCCTGCCTATCACATTACGTGATATGGATGGGTTGGGTGCTTTCTTGGAGAGTTATGCTCGATTGCAAGTAAGTATGTTTATATAATGATGATGAAGTTTAGATTAATTTTGTTTTCAAACTTATCTATTATATTGCCATTCTATATAATGCTATTATCGTTTCCAGAATATGAATTCTATAATAGTAGAGAAGTAACATATATATATATATATATATATATATATATATATATATATATATATATATATATATATATATATATATATATATATATATATATCATCATCATCATCATCAAGTACCAGGTCTGCTGCCATAGGTGATCATTTCTCTTCACAACTTTCAATCTCGACAGTTATTTATCATTTCTATTGTTGACCTTCTGCCAAGCCATTCTCTTAAGTTGTCTGGTATCTTTTCTCTTTGCTTCCCTCTATCTCTTCATCCCTTAACTTTCCCAGTTGCTACAATATATTGCAGCTGTTCTCTTCACATTACATGGCCAAAAAATGTTGATTGTTTCTTCCTAATATTGGAAATTAGCTCTCTTTTTGCTTTGGCCTCTTTCAGAATGTTTATTATATTTATATTTATACACGCACATGAGGTGTGTTCAAATGAAACCTGTCCAAGTTGCTCCAAATGGACATATGTAGGAGACATGATGATGTCACACCTGATGTAATAAACACACACCAATATGGTGCAATTGTGTATGGGGTCATCCTCCACGTAATATTCATTGGTTTTGCTGAAAATCATTGGAAAAATGGCAAATATGATATGGAACCTGTATGCAAATTTTACCATAACAGACTTTTTGCAGACTTTAAAGAGCCTGGTGTAAACATCAGTGCCATTCACTTAAAAGAAACACTAGACAACCTACATACAGCCATCAAGAATGGGGTTAAAGCAAAGGAATGCATAAAAATGTGAAGCTGCAGTAAAACTAAATGTGAGGGAGAATTGAAAAAAATATTTAGAAAAAATGGTATGGTAAAAGCTTTACGTGATTGATAGATGACCATATTGTTTTCACATGTTTTGTATCATCGTGATATTGGTGAAATCAAACACCTTGTTCAATTACTTACAATTCATATATAATATGTTATATGATACATAAACATAAATATGTAGATTGATTCTTGAAACCATGAAAAATTTTGTCTCTCAAATCTCTTCCATTGCATCGATAAAAAGCTTCCGTATGGAAAGAGTTAATTGCAAAGATTGTCATACATGGAGAGTCTACAATTTCTGTTCTATGTGCCATCTTTGGATGGGTATGACAGTAGATATAAAACTATTGTAATTTTGTAGTTTATTTTAAATTGTAGAAATACCATGTGAACAAAGGGTACAATTTTTCTATTGTTTTTATTCACGTAGGCAGAAGCAGGTGAAAATTTGGCTCTTGTTCTTGTATTCGTGTACCAACATCTTCCAACATCAGGCGAGGAGGATGTATTTTCAGTTCTCAAATCTATGTCAAAGTACTATGATGAAAAAAGTAAAGGCGGAGTCAAGAATGTGATGATGAACTTTGCCAGCAATGAGTCTTATATACCAGAATACAAAATCATAGACCTAGTAAGTAATAGTATGTTTGATGTCATAGATTAGTCAAAAATTAATTTGCATGGATGACTATTCTCATATGCACTCATCTTAGGCTGCCTTTTTTGATTAATTGTGTATGGTGATGTAATAGTTTTCTGTATCATGTTGGAGATGTGAAAATGACAGTAATAGGCACAGCATTTGTAGGTCATACATAGAAACTTTCTCTGCCTCGTGTTCTTCATCGCTGTGAGGCTGATACCAATTTTTGTTGCTGAATTAACTGAATTTTGTTTTGAAGAAATGATCTTTGTGTTGTGAAGCTAGAACTCATCTGCTGTTTGGGGAAGTAGGTGGTTTAGAGGTAAATCATCGGCCTCTGGACTGGAAGGTCCTTTTTTTTTTGTTCGCCAGCTTTCACCTCTGGTGAAGTTCCTAGAGACTAGGAACTGAATTTTGCATGTTAATCAGTTTTTCTCTTGCAGCCATGTGCACAGGGGTCCCTTGCTGCACAAGCAGATAACTCTGTCTTCGAAGATACTGATAATTTTTTCCGTTAATAAGTAGTTGACGTTTAAAGTCAGACCACGCTGCTGAGATCAGGGGTGGTTGCCGCAGAGAGAAATCACAAATTAAAATCCCAACTTGTGCAGTCAGGACTTGAACTCACAATTTCTCTGTTACGAGACTGGCATTCTGCCTCATGACCAACCAGTTCCCTGGACCCGGGATTGAATCCCGCCACAAGTGGCGGGAATTTTTTTCACTTCAAATCTATGGTTTCTTCATAACTTTACCATCTCCTGGTCTCTTGGTAGTGAGATCCAAAGTGTAGCCCTCTTGGATAACAGTGAAAAAGAGGAGGATACATGTTAGTCGCACGCATTAAAAAATCCATGGCAGTTAACAAGTTAAAAGGAGTAGGCCAAAATGTTTGCTGCCCGGACAAAAATTGTTAAGTAAATCTGACCATGTCAAGGATGGGATGTATCGGGTCAGATGTGCAGATACTCTTTCTTCTTCTTCTACCTTTTTAGCTCCCAGCGGAGCATAGGTCTTCAACAAACACTTTCCAAGTCAATCTGTTTCTTGCCATTCTTTTAAGATCATTCCATGTCTTCCCCATCATCTTCATCTCTGCTTCTATCTGTCTTATCCAAGAATTTCTCCAGCTTGCGTTATACGTCTCTTAGACAGAGAGCCCTTATCTTTCCTGGATGGCGGATTTACTTTTTCTTTCTTTGACTTATCCATGTTTGTGAAGTTTTTTCGGCTTATTTTTTTTTTTTACAGTATGGGATAGCCAGTCCCATGCCCAGCCCTCCTTTCTCGCCTCTTATGAACATGCCTGGTAGGGTGCAGCGCCGCTATTCTTTACTCCCCTTTCGGGCCCCGGCAGCGCACGGGCTGTGCAGATATTACAGCCTTGAAATAACTAGTGACACAATATATCCAGGCCTATTTAACAGGTGAATACTAAGGAGAAGAAGTAGACCTGCTGTGCCTCTTCTAACATAGGATGAAGTGTTTTGATTAGAAACTACTGTGTGATGTAACATTCTAGAACTTATTCGTGGGAAAATACACTTATACCAGATATGTTCTGTTTATATCTATTGACCTTTTGAGCCGCAGCCAGCCCATAGGGCATAGACCCACATACTCCTTCTCTTATCTAAATTTTTGTTCTAGTAGTTTTCAATCCTTATAAAGATCTTTTGTCAAATCTCGCCATTTGTCTCTGTTCTGTGCATGCAGCTCTATCTCATTGAGGGAGCCGATTCCTGCTGCTCTTGCCTCTCTCATCAATGTTCTTCTCAGTGTCTCCCTGGGTCTTCCTCTTTTCCTCTTACCTGTTGTTTCCCACATGAGGGCTTGCTTTGCTATTCGGTTATTATCTCTTCTCATCACATGTCCAGCATATGACCATCGTCTTTTCTTGATTACTGAAGATATTAGTGGTTGATTGGCGATTTCTCTAATTTCCTCGTTTGTTTTGAATTCGTTCCACGCTATACCAAGTATTTTCCTTAGACATTTATTTTCAAATGTGTTCAACTTTGTTTCTATGTCTCTTGTTGTTTTCCAGCTCTCACATGCATACGTAAGGGTTGATAGTACATTTGATTTGAATAGTCTTAGTTTTATGTTTGTGCTGATGAGTTTTGATTTCCACAACTTTTCAAGGCTTCTGAAAGACATTGCTGATTTAGCTATTCTAATTCTAATTTCTTTACTTGTATCCCCTTCTCGATCAATGTGACTTCCAAGATAGATAAAATAATTTATCTCTACCACTGGCTTGTTTTCCATGTATATTTTGTCGTCTGTTGGAATTAAGCTTTTCATGACCTTAGTCTTTCCATGATTGATCTCAAGCCCAATTTTGCTGACTATTGATGATAGTTCATTTGTGATTTCCTGCATCATTTTTATCTGACTGCTGATGAGATCTACGTCATCAGCAAATTCAAGGTCCTCCAAATGGTCTCCTTGTATCCATTCGATGCCTTTATTACCAGTGCAGCATTTCTTCATTATGAAGTCCATAACAACTCCAAATAACAAGGGTGATAAAATACACCCTTGTTTAACCCTAGTTTCTAATGGGAAACATTCGCTCAGTCCTTCCTCTGTTCGAACTGCACATATCCACTGTCTATAGCCACTATTTATTTTTATTAACCTTCAAACTGAAAAAAAACATTCCAGTTGTAGGATCCTGTTAAAATTTTGAGGAACAATGGATTTAGTAACTGCTGAATCTTATAGGAGGCTGCTTTTTCTTTCATATTGCATGTCTAGAATCATAGCTTATCTCAATTTGACTGTTTTCATACCATTCATAACTTGTTACCTCTCTCTAATTAGATTTTTTTTTTTTAATTGTTAATTTACTAGTCTAACTGATGCAACAGTAAACTTCTCAGAAATTTTAAACTGCTAAATCTTTCTGCCAAATCATATCACAAATTTACTATTTAGTTTGGCCCTCTCTTCTAAACATTTGGAGCTTTTACATTTTACTTGTAAGTGTAACCACTGGGCATGAGATTGTAAAAATATATCAATACATGTTCAGGTCAGATGTTGTCCTCCTCATTAAAGATTAACTGCAAAAGATCTCCATTATTTTTGTGGCATGTCTTGCTGGTACAGGCTTCTGTTTGTCCTTCTCTTTATTGTACTTTTCTGTTTGTAGTTCTGCTGCCCTTCCCCCCACCCCTGTCACCCTCCTGCCGTAACCTTACATTACAATCATCATCATCATGTGCCATACTGGTTGGCATAGGAGATCATGTCTTTCCACAATCTTTTATCTACATTGCATCATATCAGTTCTGTTGTTGAATGTTTTCCATGCCATAACACCAAGCAAGTAAGTTCCAACTTTCCTCTTCTCATGATGTGCCTGAAAACTGTTGATTGTTTCTTTCTGATGTTTTTAGGAGCTCCCTTTATGTGTTGGCCTCTTTGATAATTTTACATTACAATACATCGTCAAATTTTTCCCCTCAAAACACAATCTCTTTAAATTTGACACTTTGCTCCATGCAAATATACCCCCCTCCTTATTCCTCCCTAATTACTACTTCTGGTGACCCCTGAGTGTTAGATTTGTTTCCGTGGGTGTTGGATTAAACAGAAACGTGCACACTGTAAAAATTACTAGCCTGGCGTACAAAAGGGAGTGTTTTTTTAATATCACTAATTTTCAAGAAATTCATTTTTTTTTCTTATGACAGGGGAAATCTCCTCAGTTGTCAGCACAGAGGCCAAACAAACCTTTATAAATGGAATAGACACCAAACAAACTTTTGTAAATGGGATAGATACCAAACAAACCTTTGTAAATGGGATAGATAGCAAAGAGACCTGTGTAAATGGGATAGACAGCAAACAAACCTTCGTAAATGGGATAGAATTCAAACAAACCTTTGTAAATGGGATAGCCAGCAAACAAACCTTTGTAAATGGGATAGACATCAAACAAACCTTTGTAAATGTGATAGCCAGCAAACAAACCTTTGTAAATAGGTTAGACACCAAATAAACCTTTGTAAATGGGATAGACAACAAACAAACCTGTGTAAATGGGACAGACACCAAACAAACCTTTATAAATGGGATAGACACCAAACAAACCTTTGTAAATGGGATAGCCAGCAAACAAACCTTTGTAAATGGGATAGACAACAAACAAACCAGTGTAAATGGGACAGACACCAAACAAACCTTTATAAATGGGATAGATACCAAACAAACCTTTGTAAATGGGATAGACAGTAAAGAGACCTGTGTAAATGGGATAGACAGCAAACAAACCTTCGTAAATGGGATAGCCAGCAAACAAACCTTTGTAAATTGGATAGACACCAAACAAACCTTTGTAAATGGGACAGATACCAAACAAACCTTTGTAAATGGGATAGACACCAAACAAACCGTTGTAAATGGGATAGACACTAAACAAACCTTTATAAATGGGATTGCCAGCAAACAAACCTTTGTAAATGGGACAGATACCAAACAAACCTTTGTAAATGGGATAGACACCAAACAAACCGTTGTAAATGGGATAGACACCAAACAAACTTTTGTAAATGGGATAGACACTAAACAAACCTTTATAAATGGGATCGCCAGCAAACAAACCTTTGTAAATGGGACAGATACCAAACAAACCTTTGTAAATGGGACAGATACCAAACAAACCTTTGTAAATGGGACAGATACCAAACAAACCTTTGTAAATGGGATAGACACCAAACAAACCTTTGTAAATGGGACAGATACCAAACAAACCTTTGTAAATGGGATAGACACCAAACAAACCGTTGTAAATGGGATAGACACCAAACAAACCTTTGTAAATGGGATAGACACTAAACAAACCTTTATAAATGGGATCGCCAGCAAACAAACCTTTGTAAATGGGATAGACACTAAACAAACCTTTGTAAATGGGATCGCCAGCAAACAAACCTTTGTAAATGGGATTGACAGCAAACAAACCTTTGTAAATGGTATAGCCAGCAAACAAACCTTTGTAAATGGTATAGCCAGCAAACAACTAAGAGGAAGCTGAACATATGGCTGGATTAATGGACTTATGGCTGCCGTGTTAATAGGCAATGTAACACCTCCGGTAGCCATGGCGCGTCAGTGCTGAATTTAAAGCCATAAATTTAATCTATGACCAATGATGGAAAATATAAAATTGAAATAAACAAAAGAATAGGTATGGCAAAAAGAAATTTTAATGCCATGAAAAATATACTAACAACAAAACAAATATCAGCAGGACTGAAACTAAGAATGGCAAAATGTTACATCTTCTCAATATTACTATGTGGTGCAGAAACATGGACATTAGACAAGAAAACAGAACAGAAAATTGAAGCCTTTGAAATGTGGATTTATAGAAAAATAGGTAGAATTGGATGGAAAAAAAAGAAAACAAACGATGAAGTTTTAAAACAACGAAAATAAAAAGAGAACTACTAAATACAATTAAGACAAGACAAATGAAATTTTTGGGGCATGTTAAAAGACACAACAGCCTACTAAAAGTAATATTGGAAGGGAAAATACAAGGTAAAAGAGGCAGAGGCAGACCAAGACTAGCATGGACGAGTAACATCAAAAGATGGACAAGTCAATCTATGACAGCCTGCACCATCAAAGCAAGAAACAGAGTAGAATGGCGATCCATGGTAGCCAACCTTCGTTGCGGAAAAGGCACTCGATGATGATAAAATTTAATCTAAACCAGGAAATGATTGCAGAATGATTCCTGTGACTCTGCTAGGGTAAACCCACAGCTGTGTAGCAAAAGTTCAAAGAAAATTTTATTTTTTGAACTCCAAATGCAACAATTAAGTCGAAGTAATTTTTACAGATGTTTCGTAAAAATGTGACTCACAGATAGGTATTGTAATCTTGGGTTAACCTCATGTATGGTGTGCTCTGTCCTTTTTAAAAAAAATAAAACTATAAGTATTTTTTCATTAGTCAAATTGTTATAACTTCAGCAGATGTTCATACATTTCATATATTCTCTTTCACCAGGTGAGCTCTCAACTAGGGAATGACGCATTGATTCTGATGGGCACAATTGGCATGCTTTTGAATACTGAAATGCTTAACAGAGTGCGCATCAACACCATCACAGGTTGGCAGGTGTTCTTTCCTGTTGGTTTCTGGCAGTTTAAACCAAATCTCATATTTGAAAAGAAACCATACCCTACAGATATTGAATTCAGCAACAAGATTGGTCATTATGATGTACTGTCGTATGAACATGGAAGCTTCTATAACATGGATTATAAAGAGGCTCGAAAGTCTATGGCTGAAGAAGAAATACAAAACTATGACATTTATGAAATGTTTGTTAGGTACGGAAAGATTCATGTTTTCCGAGCTGTGGAGCCAGAGTTTAAGCATTACTATATGCAGCTGGAGTGTGTACAAAGTAGCCCAAGTGTGTTGTATGAACGTTGTGTAGAGAGGCGGTCACAAAGCTTAGGTACAAGATCTCAGTTGGCCAAGCATATATTTCAGTACCAGGCTAAAAAGAGTGCACAGCAAAAACAAAGCAAGGAGGATACAGCACAAGAGAAACATGAGCAGACACAAAACAAACAGAGCAAGCGTGAGAAGTCAGTCAACTGAAATAATTCAAATCAGAAATCAGAGAAAGAACACAAGACAAAGCTGAAAAACAGATGTATAGTACGGTGTTGCAGACTTATAAGTAATATCCATACAACATGTTTTCTGTGCACCTGCCTAATGGGAAACTTACACATATTCTTCGAATCCCCATCCCTTACTGACTTGTGGCAGAAATATCTTCCTTCATCTCAAATTATCAGAAACACTCACTACATTGAAATACAAAACAGTTTAAACAAATATATACACTTTGCCATGGCTTCAGGTTGAAGAGCTCATCTCAAATGACTGATGGTTGAGAAATATAAAATAAGATAGGGTAATGTAAGGTATGGTGAGGTGAGGTGGGGTGGGGTGGTACAGTCATATACCGACAGTCTATGTTCCTACTGAATGGGATGAAAATGAAAGCATTTGAATAATTTTTGGCATACTTGTAATCAATGTCGCGTGGTAGTTTTCAAATTTCAAGATATTGGATTTGTGATTGAATACAGTTGGCATGTTAGGTGTGCTTTTTTCAATATTTTCAAAATTATTTATTTGCTTGTGCAGAGTTCTGAGACTTTGAAAAAAACAATGAATTAATTTTTTAATTCAACATCCATTGCATTTATTTATCATCTAAATAAAATTACTGTGGACAGCTCTGTGCTTATTAAAGTTAAAGTGTTTAAGTTTCAATTAAATGATTTGATCTAATCTTAAATACTTTAACTGTATACACAGAGTTGCCAACAGCGATTTTATTAAAATTTAATTTGACGTTTATTTTTGCCAAATTTGAGTGATCTATTAATTGGCGTCTAAATAATAAAAAAATTGTAAGGAAAGGGAGCATCTCCGATTCTCTGCTAAGAAAGCAGGGCACCAGATCACTAGTTTCTGTCAATAGTGATAAATAATTTATATAGTAGCTCTGCATTAAGTTGTAACTTCTTGCATAAACTATCAATTAATTATTATTAATATTTAATATTATTAATAATTTTTATTATTGTTATAAATTAATACATGTACATTTTTTCCCCCATTTGTACGGATTTTTTTGGGTCTGATGTACAGGTTTGCCTAAAAAATATATGGAAGTTATGAAACAATAATGAAAACAGTTATTTCATTAAGTTGTCTGTACACACACATATTTAAAAAAAGAAATGAAAAAGCATTCTCATATTAAAGTGTATACTGTGGAATGTGATCACAGGAGAAAAGAATGTTCTTTTTTCTACAATTCTCAAACACATCTCTTTCTTTAATATTAAATAAGTAGTAATCGATAAAATTATTTTAACATTTTTAAAAAGTTTTTTGTCTGAAGATTTTAATCCTTACATTAACAAAAATTAAATGTGTTTTTTAAATATTTTTTGTACCCAATATCTTTTGTAGTTTTTACCAGCTCTTGTTGGACAATGCTTAACAAAACAAACATCAAGGAAGTTTGTATGTTCTTTGGGACTATGAGAGTGTTATAGTGTAGAGGTACTACTCTCTTTCTTTCTTCATTTCCTTTTGTGCTCATTCGGGTGTTTTAAGGAGATAGAAAGTTCTAGTACTTGCCCTTTTGACACCTTTAATCATTGTCAACTGATGCTGTTGTAACGTTACTTTGATTATTTCTGTCAATCTTACTCTGGGTCTGCATCTTGCTTTTTTCTCTTCTCTTTTAATATATGCTTTTATTGTAAGAAACCAGATGGCATTCTTGCTAGATGGTCAAACCAGTTTATTTGTTTCTGTATGTAGCTTAAGACTGATTCAATGCCTTTTCTATTTCTTATAATATCATTTATGATTCTGTCTTTTCTGGTCACTCTAAGTGCTTTTCTCAGACATCTCATCTCCTTGGTGACAAGCTTTCTTTTATGCTTAAGTGACTATGCTTGACATTGGTAGCACACTGTGGGAATGAATATACTCTGTGTAAGATGTTTCTTTGTTGTAGTAGATATTGCTTTGTGTTGAAATATAGGGGATAGCTGTTCCAAAATTTACCTTGTTGCATGAGATGTCTGTTTCTTTACTATAGCTTTGTTTAATGACTTCTTTTGTTTTCCTATTGATATAACTTCTGCTTCTTTAATGCTTATTTTCATGTTAGTTATTACACATTCCTTATTTATAGATAGTTCTGTTTCTTCGAAAGCTGGTAGGGTCAGATCGTTTAATATCTTCACTTTGTAATTTGGCATCTTTGCATATTTTGTCAGTGTAGGCATAAGTGATAAACAAGAGTGACAATACTCACTCTTGTCTTAATCCAGATGTTACAGTGGATGGTTTCGATGTTCCTTAATTCTCTCTTATCACATTTTTGCAATTACTATATGAGCTCTTGCAAAATATAACAATGTGGTCATTATGTCCTTAATGAACCAGTGTTTGCCATAATACATTTCTATTCACCTTATCAAAAGTTTTCGCTTGGTCCACAAATACCGTGTACAGATTCTTTTTTATATTCTATGTTGTTCTCTACTAGCTACCTCAGTGAAGTTATCTGTGAAGCTTCTATTTTATTAATGGTACCACTGACTTGGTGAAAAGGGACAAAAATGTGTTAGATTATATTATTTATTTTCTCTAATCTGTCAAAGGAAATGGATACCTTGCTTACTAAGTTGGAAAGATAATAATAGTGAACAAGAGCACTGGCTCCTCCACCTCCAAAATTATGTGGCCTAGTGTGTAATAGCTCACTACCTGAAATATTTGACTTGTTACAAGACAACTTTTACCTGGGTCTGTATATGTGAAACCATTTGCTGAATGTTCTATAATGACAGTATTTTCAAAGATAACTGGAAGAACTGAATACGTTATCATCACCAGGTGCCAAGCCAGTTAGTGTAGATGATCATCTCTCTCCACATCCCGATCCTTGAAACATGTCATAATTTCAGTCAGTGATCCTTTAAAGATGACAGCACAATCAAAATACATAGCTTTCACAGACCAAAAAATGCATTTAATTGAGAAAACAGAGAACAACTATAGGAGATACTAACAACATACAGAGTAAGTCAACATCTAACCAACCTAATTAAAAGTCTGTACAGCAACAGCACAGTCAGAACAGCAGCAGGTTGCACACACCACTTCGTAGATAGGAGGAAAACAAGATATGTACTATCTCTCCTTTTGTTTATTCCCTACATGGACTGCACATGTAAGATAGCCAACCCATCAGAGACAGAGGAAATTAATGGGTTATTATTTGCACATGATCATGCACTAATGTATGAAGTAATAGAAGACCTACAAAAAGACTTAAATCAAATTAACAGCACAGGCAAACAATACAACATGAAAATCAACATCAATAAAACAGAAGTCATGAATATCACAAGAGAGAAATAGAACATCAGTATAATGATAGACAGCACTCAATTCAAACAAGTGGAGGAATTTAAATATCCAGGAAGTGTAATGACAATCACAAGCACGAGAAATAAATTCAAGATGAAATGAAGCATGTCAAATCATCGAACAACTATCACCACTATTGTCCAATGAGGAAATAACTCTATAGGCAAAGCACTCTATGATTACAATCTTCATTCCAACATTGTGCTACCAATGTCAGACTTGGATACAATATCCAAGAACAATAAGAAAAATAATCACAGCCAACGTGAAATGTATTAGATGAATGATAGGAAACAGCCTATGAGATAAGATCAGAAATGAAGAACTGATAAAAAAAAAAGCTAGGAATAATTCCTGCCATTGAATACATAAAAAACAACAGATAAAATGGTCTGGCCACATTATAAGACAGAAATACTAAAACACAATACAACAAACCTTTAATAAATGTGAGAACATGAGACCCCGGGCCGACCATTAAAAGATGGATTGATGGAAAATTAGAAACACTAAGAAACATAACAGTAGCAGATGGAAACAGAAGAGCAAAAGATTTATATCTCCCCTCAACACTGAAAAGCAAATGAGGAAGAAAGAATATCTTTTATTATGCTATTTGGATAAGCTGTTCAATATTTGTTCTCTTGATTTTTCTGTGCTCTTCTTTCAATTTATTTTGCAATTCAGTTTAAAGTATTCTCAATGTCTTCTTTTTGCATGTCATATCCAATAAATGTAGACTGTCTTTTTCTTATCATTCTGATTATATATTTCTGGTTTCTCCAGCTTGTTTCAAACATTCTTCATTAATAATCTTTGCTATTCGTGGAATTCTTAGCATTCTTTTGATAAACCACATCTTAGCTAACTCCGATGTTTTTTGTATTGTCTTGCTTATCATCTATGACTCACTTCCATATAGCAGAACAGGTTCTATATAGCTCTTAGGACACATTTTATACCATTAATTGACAATGATTTGTTGCACAGGATGTTTTCCATTCAATGGAATTCTGTCTTTGCCTGTCCAATTCTACTTCTAACCTCTGCAGTTCATCTGAACATGAGCCACCTCTAATAAACAATAATCATTTCATATTTTTTTAAACCCTAAACCACTTTCACTTTGGATAGAATCAAAATTTACTGACTAGATTCAGTAGGAAAACATAGAAACAAATATAATAATCAAGTAGAAATATAAAAGACAAAAATACAATCACTTTGATTAATGCTGTAGACAGGAGATTGTGGAAGGACATGATCACCAGCCCCAGCTGACATGGCACTTGAAGAAGAAGGATCACTATTCCCAAGTCCATTCAAGAAGGATCACTCTTCCTAAGTCCATTCAAGAAGGATCACTCTTCCCAGATCCATTCAAGAAGGATCACTCTTCCCAGATCCATTCAAGAAGGATCACTCTTCCTAAGTCCATTCAAGAAGGATCACTCTTCCCAGATCCATCCAAGAAGAATCACTCTTCCTAAGTACATTTAATAAGGATCACTCTTCCCAGATCCATTCAAGAAGGATCACTCTTCCCAGATCCATTCAAGAAGGATCACTCTTCCTAAGTCCTTTCAAGAAGGATCACTCTTCCCAGGTCCATTCAAGAAGGATCACTCTTCCCAGATCCATTCAAGAAGGATCACTCTTCCCAGATCCATTCAAGAAGTATCACTCTTCCTAAGTCCATTCAAGAAGGATCACTCTTCCCAGATCCATTCAAGAAGAATCACTCTTCCCAGATCCATTCAAGAAGGATCACTCTTCCCAGATCCATTCAAGAAGGATCACTCTTCCCAAGTCCATTCAAGAAGGATCACTCTTCCCAGATCCATTCAAGAAGAATCACTCTTCCCAGATCCATTCAAGAAGGATCACTCTTCCCAGATCCATTCAAGAAGGATCACTCTTCCCAGATATATTCAAGAAGGATCACTCTTCCCAGATCCATTCAAGAAGGATCACTCTTCCCAGATCCATTCAAGAAGGATCACTCTTCCCAAGTCCATTCAAGAAGGATCACTATTCCCAAGTCCATTCAAGAAGGATCACTCTTCCCAGATCCATTCAAGAAGTATCACTCTTCCCAAGTCCATTCAAGAAGGATCACTATTCCCAAGTCCATTCAAGAAGGATCATTCTTCCCAGATCCATTCAAATGCACATGCACTCAAACTGGCTGACAGATTGACTTTTTTCTTGGAACAACCTCCATTTTATGCATGAACATCTCCTTCTTTTCACCTGATGATGACTCCTCTTATTGTCCACCCTAGAAAGGACATTTATTGGACATGGATAAGTTGGGTTGTGGTTTACAAGTTGTCATATTTGTACCTTTTGGCCCTACACATCCATCATCAGTCTGGCATTTTTGGGTACCAGATTGCTATCCTTCAGTTCTTTGTCATCTAGCTAGTTTCCAGGTACACTGCTGGAAAATGGAGTTGAATTTTGATTAGCTGTGCCACTGATTCTGATTGAAGAGTTAACTGTGAGTCACTGACAACTTCCAGCCTGAGTACTGAAAGGAGTCTTCTTTACGAGATCATGCATGAACATTTTCATCAAAAATATTCATGACCCAATTAGGCAACTGTATTTTTTGTGGAAACAATTTTCATTTTGTGCTTCAATAATTTTCTTCAAGAATATTCTTGAGACAGCTAGTCTGTGGAAAGCAAAAAAAAAAATGTGAAAGAATGTAATGGAGCAGTTTTTGCCAATTTACTTGGGTCCCCCTGGGTTTTAAATTGGGCTAGAGTCAAGGTCGCATGCCTAGTGAAGTCACCAAGAGATAAATAAAGCTCAGAGACTTTTCATTTAGACTGTAAAAGAGAGAACTTTATTTGTAACCTTACCATTGTTTAAACCAGCAATAAACGTATTTGGAAAATAGCAGGTTTTCATCCAATCAACCACCATCTGTTGTCCTGTGATGAAACAGTGTGAGATAATCAAGAACAAAATGTAAAACATTACTTGCTTACTTTTTTACCACATCTCTTGCCCGTCATTCTCAAGGAAAGAATGAAATGTTCAGGTCAATACTTTGAAGCATGTCTCATGAATGGTGTCCATCTGATATATGATGTTGATCCATCATCTTTAAATTTTCTGACTTGCCTTCCTTTTCCCATTAATTCTGAATCTTAATACTTTGGAGAAAATATTTAGTACCAGTTCTTGTATTTATTCTTGTGTGTAGGTAGGTTTTGTATAAATGACTGTACTTTGTTAAATTTGATACCAATATACAAATATGATTGAAGAATTATTTGTTGGAGCATGCAGTCATTCCTCAGTGTTGAATAAACATTCATTTGTTTATTGTATGCAGTTGTTTATTGTTATGAAATTATTTATAGTGCATTTTATTTTGTGAAGTAACATAATTTATTCATTGTACAATTTTGTGAAATTATTTAGTTCCTCTTTGGACCTAAGATTGATTCAGTAGAGAACTATCCAAGTCTTCAGATCACTGCTAGAACTTGTAAATATTGTTTTCTTCTTAAGCCCATAGTTGAATCTGCTGTGTTGTTCTATGTAGACTAAAAATTGCTTATTACACACAAAATGTTAATCACATAAATCTGTGATCAATTTTCATTTCATTCATTTTCCTCTGGGGACAAAGATGGCACATAGTGCTGAAGTCATAGTTCTCTACTATTGACGATTTGCTGCTAGTTCTTGTAGTTCTTAGTTATTTCTTAGTCACATGGTTGAACCTTCCCTAGTAATTGTTCTGTGAATTGATTCTCTTGGTCTGCCTTGTTTTATTTTACATGATGGTTTCCACATGAATAACGTGTGGGGGAAGAATTTCTTCATTCATTCTCAGTACATGACCGATGTATTTCCAATCCTTTCTTCTTATAAAGCTCAACACATATTATTTAGATTCGCCTCTTATCTGTTTATTTGAAATTTATTCTTTCCAGCTTAATGTTTGAGATCCAACGAAGATATCTGTTTTCAAAAGCATTTTTTTTTCATTTCCTATCTAAAATATTGGTGGATCTCCAACTCTCACATCCACATCTCTGATTATCATTTGGTATTTAAATCTATAAGAACATTGTAGACCGACAGTAGGCCACTGACCATAAGTTAAGAACCACTGCTTTACATTTATTTTCCACGTAATGATCCATTTTAGAGCAAATAAAAATATGCATTTTCAGTAAGATGTACATTTATGTTTGTTTATTTTATACATTCAGTTTATATTAATGCTTTTGCTAATGAAAGCCTGCAAACATATTATGTATGTATGTAGCACTCTGTAAATTTTGAAGTTTTGTACAAAAATATGTGCCAATAATTATTATTATGTGATGCTTGAAAATGAATAAAAGTCCTGATTATCCGACAAATTACTGAATTACACCCAGAAATGTTTGGTAATATATAGAAAGAATGGGGGTTAAAGTGACTGGATCTCAGACTGAATGTAACTACAGTATTAATATTAACTCTGTTTAAATAAAATGTAAAATTTTTTATAAATTGAAAGAACAATGAAAGTATTTTTTTTTAAATGAATAAAGAAAAATTATTGGACATAGTACTTAAGAAGTCTAAAAAAAAAATCTTGTGATTACAGTCTTAATCTTAATTAACCCTTTATTCATTAAATAAACTACCATCTGTGATTTTAATTAACTTTCTTGGACAAATCATTGATGTTCCATGGTAGAAGTATGCTTTTATTCCTGTTCAGTTCTTTTCTGGAAAAATTGTTTTATTTTTCCAAAAGACTTTTGCGTTAATTTAACATATTGTATAACATATTTTTTTCAGAACCAGCATAATAGTTACCAATGTTAATCCTTAAAGGGCAGTAAGTAATTTAAGTTTATTTACTTGACACAAGCTAGTACAGATTTATAATGACAAAATTCGGAAGGGTTAATTTTTTAAAATAACAAAATGCTTTTCCATTCTTATTTCTCCATCTGTTTGTGGTGAGTACCACTCACCCTTAAAATAGAAGTGGGGCATGCAGTAAAGCAGATGGTCTCCTGTATTAGAATATCTATCAGAGCAATTATTGTGTATTTCAGTTCCTGTCTTCTTCCAGTGGCCATATAGAACTTACCGTATGCTGAGTCTAGATGTAATTTGAAAAAAAAAGTAAATTAGTAAAAGATAATGTAATTAAATTATTTTTTAAATAATTGATTTAGGGTGCTGATAACTGTAGCTCTTTCTAGTTGGAGTAATCAATTCTTTTGTCTTCAAAAATGTTGAAAAATGCTATGGCTTTGCTTTCTATGTATGATCTACTGTCTTTTTTTTAGCTTTATTGACAGAAGCTTCCCATTTGCATGGAACAAAATGGAAGTAGTACATATTTTGACAGTGAAAGAAAAACTGACTAGAAACAGAACAAGTATGTTTTAGAATGTGGTTCCAGAACCAATATAAGGGAGGAAGAACTGTTCAAGAATGTATTCCCAGAGGCTGAGCCAACAAATAAGCTTTACAGTGCAACCTTTTAAATTTAAAAATGTTAAAGAACTAGATGTGACTTTGGTGGTTTTTATCTCAGGCCACAATGATCAGTTATGGCCCTTTGTGGTTTTGTGGAGGGACAGTTTAACATCATCTATACAGCACATTGATTAATTTGTTTTAAGGCTCACTTTGAAACATTTGAGCAATATCTGAACTCATTAATTTCAGTTTGTTCTAGTCTGTACATATACTTATCACAAGTGTCAGTGTATGCCTAGATCACCATTTTATTTTCCTCAAAGAAATATTTAATACAACAGCCTGTTTTCTCATTCCAAACAATAGTGTTAGATTTAACATTTGTAACATGTCACAGATTAAATTATATTATTTTTTAAAAAAACGTCTATACAGTACAGCATTATCCTATCACTGGGCCTACCTGGACCAAGGAATAAAGGCCACTTGTCCTGAGCACTCACTGTGATGTGTTCAGATCTGAGTTTTTATTTCACTCCCTGTAGAAAAAAACTTTTTACCTACCGAAATTCAAACCCACGTTCTTCTGATTTGGAGCACGACAAGTTATCAGTTTGGCCACATGGTCTCCTAAATTTAGTTAAAAAAAAAAAAAATTATATTATTATTTGTAAGAAATTGATGCGTGACAAAGTAATGACATGTTCTGCTAGGTCTACCCAAAATTGTATCTTCCTAAAATGTCATCAAATTAAATAAAGTTCTTTATATTTGCTTTGCACTTTAGCACTAATTATTTCAATGTAAGATTGCATGCTTGATGTATGACTCTCAATTTACCTTGGAAATGGAACAAATATATTTTATAAGTCAGTTTGTTTTTTCATTGATGTATTTAAATGCCATTTTAAAAGAGGTGTCATTAAGCTCTGTGCTATTAGTGATGTCATATAATGTCACATTTATAGTTTGTTTTTAAAATTTAAATAAATAATATTTTGGGTGATCTATTTCATTTTTATGGTGAATGATGTATAACGAAAATATACTCATATGTATCTATTTTCGATGGTGGCATTTTAAAATGTTTTTGATTGTATCATTTGTTATAGTGCAAACATGCATTTATGTCTGTAAAGCTGTTACTGTTTCTAGTAGTATATTATCATGTCCTTTTAATTTTTTATGTATCATTGTAATATGTCTGTTTTTGTTCATATCAGTGTCTTGTAACAACTGCTAATGTTCATATAATTGTTGCACAATGTCTGTATTTATTTATATCATTGTTTAATAATATTTGTTTTGTCCATATCATTATCATATATTGTCTTTTTTGTCCATATCATTGTCATATATAGTCTGTTTTTGTCCATATAATTGTCATATGATGTCTGTTTTTGTCCATATCATTGTCATATAATGTCTGTTTTTGTCCATATAATTGTCATATATAGTCTGTTTTTGTACATATAATTGTTATATAATGTCTGTTTTTGTCCATATAATTGTCATATATAGTCTGTTTTTGTCCATATAATTGTTATATAATGTCTGTTTTTGTCCATATAATTTTTATATAATGTCTGTTTTTGTCCATATAATTGTTATATAATGTTTGTTTTTGTCCATATAATTGTCATATATAGTCTGTTTTTGTCCATTTAATTGTTATATAATGTCTGTTTTTGTTCATATAATTGTCATATAATGTCTGTTTTTGTCCATATAATTGTCATATATAGTCTGTTTTTGTCCATATAATTGTTATATAATGTCTGTTTTTGTCCATATAATTTTTATATAATGTCTGTTTTTGTCCATATAATTGTTATATAATGTTTGTTTTTGTCCATATAATTGTCATATAGTCTGTTTTTGTCCATATAATTGTTATATAATGTCTGTTTTTGTCTATATAATTGTCATATAATGTTTGTTTTTGTCCATATAATTGTCATATATAGTCTGTTTTTGTCCATTTAATTGTTATATAATGTCTGTTTTTGTTCATATAATTGTCATATAATGTCTGTTTTTGTCCATATAATTGTCATATATAGTCTGTTTTTGTCCATATAATTTTCATATAATGTCTGTTTTGTCCATATTGCTGTTATATAATGTCTGTTTTGTCCATAGAGCTGTTATATAATGTCTGTTTTTGTCCATATAATTGTCATATAATGTCTGTTTTTGTCCATTTAATTGTTATATAATGCCTGTTTTTGTTCATATAATTGTCATATAATGTCTGTTTTTGTCCATATAATTGTCATATAATGTCTGTTTTGTCCATATTGCTGTTATATAATGTCTGTTTTGTCCATATCGCTGTTATATAATGTCTGTTTTTGTCCATATAATTGTCATATAATGTCTGTTTTTGTCCATATAATTGTCATATGTTTGTTTTTGTCCATATAATTTGTCATACATAGTCTGTTTTTGTCCATATAATTGTCATATAATGTCTGGTTTTGCCCATATCGTTGTTATTTTTTGTCTGTTATTGATCATGTTTTTGCCAGTTATTTATCGTGCCATTGTAATTTACTGTCTATACCATTGTCTTATATTGTCTGTTTTAGTCTATACCACTGTCATATATTGTCTGTTTTTGTCCATTTAATTGTTATAAAATATTTCTGGCAGTGCCAGACGAAAATCATATGATGCTTTTGTTGATAACATAATTGTCATGTATCTTTCATATAATGACTTTTATAGACAATATTGCCATTGTTATACACATGATATTTGAAAAGAAGACTCCTATTTTTTTAACAATTTGCTCAAGTTTACACATTAGTTTGTTGGTAATTGGTTGAACTAAAGATGTGAAAGTAGCACTGTAATGATGATTTATAGGGAAATCCTTATATAGAGAGCATTGTAGAAGGCAGTAATCTGACCATCTGAAGATTTCTTCTCCCCTCCCCCTTTTTCCTATTGCACAAGTGTTTCAACTACTTAGCTTCCTAAAGTCTTGGGTGTTTACTTCTGACTCCAAAAATGATGGACTAACCTGAGTCATGACTCACACGTGTGCCCTTCTAGCTAACTTTTCTGAGTCTGAAAACTTGCATAAAATGTTTTAATTGAATATACGAGCTAATAATAGTTTAAACTGTGAATAGACAGAAACTTCCTCATGTAACCAATTAATTACGGGGAAACAGGCAAATAATTGCAGTGCTGTGGTTAAGCTGATAGCAGGAGCAAGTGTGGGTTGTGACGTACACTTCTACAGGGTATGGTGACAGCTTTACAAAAAAGAAACACAACAAAAAATTGATGTTTCGGCCTACATGCGGCTTTCCTCAGAAAACGAGAACAACACAAATGAATAATGAAATAAAGTAAACTATACTTCATCTAGGATAGGCGGGGACAGGTAAATCAAGGAGAAACAGAGGGATAAGAGATGAAATGATGAAACAAAAGAGAAATGAGGAAACATATCAGAGGATAAAAATAGATAATATGTGAAAATTAGTAAGCTAAAATATATATAAAATTAAAGCGAGACTTAAACTGAAGCAAAATCCAAACACTCCCTGTGAGATGACTATGAATCAAGTGATAATCAGTCACGAGATTGGACAAGATAACCAGGTCTGGGATAGAAGTGTGAGAGGCAGTCAAGTGTGACACAGGTAATCGCTAGAGGTAGGGAAGTGTATATATGGAGTGAGACAGGCAAACAAAGCCAGATATTATTCAGACAACATGGTCATGAGGCATAATAGAGGGATTATTAAGGACTGGTGATGCAGGGTAAAAAAAAAAAACTATCTTTACATCACATAGTACCATTGCTGGTGTATGACGGGGGGTAATGATAGAACCAGAGGGATAAAGGCCGTTTGGTCAAGCAGTCGCCACGACGTGTGAGACTCAAGATTTTTATTTCACCCCCGATAGAAAAAATCCTTTTTGTCTACCACGGGCTTTGAACACCGAACGTTGGCTTTTCAGCCAGCGGAACAGTGGTTTTAGCTGCACGGCCATGCGCACCTGGTGGTGCAGGGTGATATAATAATATAGACCCTGAATATTATCAGGGGAGATCACGTCAGGGTGTAGGAACCAGAACAAGATCAGGGGTGGGAAGAAGGGAGATGGGGGGGGGGGGGAAACAGATAGGAGAATAGAGTGAAGGATGGATAGGAAAGGAGGGGGGGGGAATGGAGGAGAGAGAGGGGTAATAGATTACCTGTGAGACAGGGATACATTGATGCCCCGTGGGGTGAGGCAACCCACTACGGGCAATCAGATGATTCTTTAAAGTGAATTGGCTTTAGCTGTCAGAAGAACATGAAAACAGACCAGTAACTTGGACATCTGCATTATCCTGATGGTCCTTTGAGTGAAGTGGGATGCTATTTGGATGTCTGCATCTTGTGTGATATCATATAGATGTTCCCAGCAATTATCTCAGAGACAGAGTTCTGCTTCACCTATGTAGATCATCTTACATCACTTACATATGATGACATAGATAATGTTACACGATGTACAAGTGAATACTTCTCTGATCTCAAAAGGACCATTAGGGAAGAGAACCTTCCAGTCCAGAGGATGTGGTTGCAAATATTACAGTGCAATAGTGCCCCAATGGCTGTGGAGGGAGGCAAGAAGGCGACTCCTGACAAGTAGGTCACGGAGGTTGCGATCATACTTAAAGAAACTAAAGGAGGGTGAGGGAAGAGTAGACGGGTAGTGGAGTCGGAGCGAAGAATGGGGAGGTAGCGGTGAATAATTCTGATCACCACATAGTAGTGAGGGTGATGGGTGTGGTAATTACCATTGACAGTCATTTGTCACAAACCCTACCATTGATAGTCAATTATCGCAAATCTACCTTTGACAGTCATTTGTCTTAAACCTTGATTATAACCCCCCCGATTGTCCAGGTATTTTTCAATCTTGGTAATTAAACCAGATGTTCATGTGATGCTCACTCTAAGTAAAACATTGGTGTGCACTCCCGTCTGCAGATGTAGCAAAAAATTGATGTGTTAAATGTTTTGTAAATTCTACAAATGTAGCAAAAATTTGATGTGTTAAACGTTTTGTAAATTCTACAAATGTTGCAAAAAATTGAATGTGTGAAATGTTTTTTAAATTCTACAAATGTAGTAAAAATTGAATGTGTTAAATGCTTTGTATATCCTACAAATGTTTGTCAGGTAAGATAAAACTTTGTTATAAGTTCTGCATAAGTAGTTAAAGCTTGTTATCAGTTCAGAGGATTTCTACATCTCCCATGTTTTGCTATTGATAGCTGATTGTTTGGGCATCAAGAGAATAATATTGTCTCAGTAGAATTTAAGGTACCAAAAACGTTTATCTATCTTGCTTTTAGACAACTACAAATTTGTTTCATGAATTTCAAATGTGACACCTTGGTAAGTTACATGCTATAGATGTTTTACTGTAAAGTTAAGTGTAATGTTTTAAAATCTGTACAACCTCTCAACAGTCTTTAACCCAAATCTGTGCAAATGCCCTATTATTTAGTATGCATGCACTCTGTTATTTGGTAAGAATTAAAACTGTTCTGCACATGTTTGGAGCCAGGAGACAAATTGTGCTGTTTTCTTATGACTGAAACTCATCACAGAGGCACAGTGGCTGGAGACCAGAGTAGCCAGAAAGCAGCTGCTAACTTATGTTCTATATTGAGATGATAGTCTTAAGTAGCCAGAAAGCAGCTGCTAACTTATGTTCTATATTGAGGTACTGAAACCCCAACATGAAAATATTCCTGTCGTTCATAAAACTGAAAAAAGCAGTTACTTTGTTTGTGGTAAGTCTTACATGCCTTGTAGTAAAGTTTTAAATTTTTCCCCACTCTCCCATGTCTGGCTTATGTAATGAAAAAAACCAACATTGATGTCATTGAACCAAAGGGCAGTGATCCACAGGCTGCTTGATCAATAACAAAGCACCTAAGTAGACTTTTGCCATTGCCATTCAGTTTCTGTGGTCACTGACCAAGCAACTTCATGACTTAGACTTTACTTATAACATAGCTGCTCTCCTATCATATAATCATCAATAGATGCAACATAAAATGAGCATACTTTATGAGAGATCGCAACAGCTGGGACTGAAAATAAATAGAGATAAGACCAAAATTATGAGAATTAATGCAGTTGGCAATAACCAAATAACATAGGAGAAACACCTTTAGTAGACTAACAATCTTACATATATCTAGGCAGTAATATAGACAAAGGAGGAGGAACAGAGAATGATACTAAAATAAGGATACAAGAAGCAAGAGGGGCCTTCGTTTCACTAAGAAATATATGGAAATTCAAAGAAGTTAGGTTAAATACAAAAATAAAAATGTTTAACTCCAATGTTAAATCAGTCATATTATATATATGGCCCTTTTTGTCTTGTCAGACGGTCTAGTGGAGGCTATTGCGTATTTTTTTGAGGTATTGTTTTTGCCGAACAGCTTCTCTCGTGGCTAATTCTACCAATGTTTGACAAACACACGCGGTCACATAATGAACAGGTCAGGCTCGCTGGTCCACAGGGTTTACCATCCTTTTTCATGAGTCTCTTCTCTTCTAAGTCCTGTCTTAGAACAGTCTCAAATGTTGTTGTACCGTTCCTTAAACGTGCTCTCCATGATGTGCGATCACTTGCCAGATGTTGCCAGTCGTTTTCACAAATGGAGAAGTCTTTCAGAGATGATTTGCAGATATCTCTATATCGTAGTTTAGGTCTGCCGATTTGTCGTTTTCCGTGTTTTAGCTCGCCATATAGTATTTGCCTAGGAATGCGTTTTTCTTCCATCCGATGGACATGCCCCAGCCATCTTAGCCTTCGACTTCTGAGCATCGACATGATTGTTAGGGTCTTAGCACGTTGCAGGACAGTTAAGTTGGTTATTTTGTCCTGCCATTTGATGTGCATTATTTTGCGGAGACATCGCATGTGGAAGACATTTAGTCTTTTTTCTTGGTTTGAGTATGTTGTCCAGGTTTCGGATCCATATAGTAGTGTGCTAAGCACACAAGTTTGATATATTAAGAGTTTATGGCTGTGAAATATGGAGAACAAAAAAAATTACAATCATGATGATACAGACCTTCATTAATGGATGCTTGCGTAGAGTAAAAGGATGGAAAGGGCAAGACAAAATCACTAACGCAGAATTATGGAAAAGTACCAGTGAAATAAATACTAGTGGACAAAGAGAAACAATAAATATGCTGGCGCTGGATAGGACACACACTGCAGAAGCCAACTGAGAGTATTGTGCAACACACCCTTTTTTTTAATCCCCAGGAGAAGAGACAAAGAGGAAGACCAAAATATTCTGGGAGAAGACAGGTGAACGCATAGATGAAGATGATGGGGAAGACATGGAATGATCTTAAAAGAAACAGAATGGCTTGGAAAGTGTTTGTTGATGACATATGCTGCACAGGAAGTTGAAAGGTAGCAAAAGAAGAACTCAGTTTGTCACTTACACTCAATGTAATTAACTTAGTAGAATTGTAAATGTTGCTCTTTAAAACACTGTCTTAAAGCTTCCCTAGTTTTATGGATCCCAGGCCGTGCAACAGAGTTCATATAGGTGGGTCAGGGTTTTCTATGGAAGTTCACAGTATTTTTTTTATTTGATGGGAACACCTCTGGAAAGACTAGTGGCATGCCCATAACAATACTAGGAGCAAGTATTGGAATGTAACGTACGCTCCTACAAGGTATGGTGACAACTTTACAAAAAAGTAGCACAACAAAATATTGACGTTTTGGGCCTACATGCGGTCTTCCTCAGAAAACCAGAACAACAAAAACGAACAACAAAATAAAGATAAACTCTCCTACATTTAGGATGGACAGGACAGGTAAATCAAGGAGAAATAAACAAAGGGATAAGAGATAAGAGATAAAATTAAGAAACGTAAAAGAGAGATACTACATATTGGAGGATACAAATAGATAATATGTGAAAATTAGTAAGCTAAAACATATTTAAAAATTAAAGCGAGACTTAGGCAAGATCCAAAAGCTAACAAAAACTAAAGCATAACAATATTAGTTCAGTTTTCAGGTAGTTGAAGAAGTTATAAAATCACTTTGCATATTCAGTCAATTGATAGATTGAAAATTACTGGTGTGACTATTCATAGGAGTAATCTAAAATAACTTAATTAAAGGATCCAGCTTTTTTAAAAAAGTATTAAAGTCTGTTGATACATTCTATCTATCTATTGACCTTTCGAGCCGTAACCGGCCCATAGGGCGTAGACCAAGATACACCTTCTCCTATATGAATTTTTGTTCTAGCAGTTTTCTTTTAAAGATATTTTATTAAATCTCGCCATCTGTCTCTGTTCTGTGCAAGCAGTTCTATCTCATTGAGGGAGCCGATTCCTGCTGCTCTTGCCTCTCTCATCAATGTTCTTCTCAGTGTCTCCCTGGGTCTTCCTCTTTTTCTTTTACCTGTTGTTTCCCATATGAGGGCTTGCTTTGCTATTCGATTTTTATCTCTTCTCATCACATGTCCAACGTATGACCATCGTCTTTTCTTTATTACTGAAGATATTAGTGGTTGATTGGCGATTTCTCTAATTTCCTCGTTTGTTTTGAATTCGTTCCATTCTATACCAAGTATTTTCCTTAGACATTTATTTTCGAATGCGTTCAACTTTGTTTCTATATCTCTTGTTGTTTTCCAGCTTTCACACGCATACGTAAGGGTTGATAGTACATTTGATTTGAATAGCCTAAGTTTTGTGTTTGTGCTAATGAGTTTTGATTTCCACAACTTTTCAAGGCTTCTGAAAGACATTGCTGCTTTAGCCAGTCTGATTCTAATTTCTTTGCTCGTATCCCCTTCTCGATCAATGTGACTTCCAAGATAGATAAAGTGATCGATCTCTTCTACTGGTTTGTTTTCCATGTATATTTTGTCACTTGTTGGAATTAAACTTTTCATGACTTTAGTCTTTTCATGATTGACCTCAAGCCCAATTTTGCTGGCTATTGATGATAGTTCATTTGTGTTTTCCTGCATCGTTTTTATCTGACTGCTGATGAGAACTATGTCATCAGCAAAGTCGAGGTCCTCCAAATGGTCTCCTTGTATCCATTCGATGCCTTTATTACCAGTGCAGCATTTCTTCATTATGAAGTCCATAACAATTCCAAATAACAAGGGCGATAAAATACATCCTTGTTTAACCCCAGTTTCTATTGGGAAACATTCGCTCAGTCCTTCCTCTGTTCGAACTGCACATGTGTAACCATCATACATGTCTTTGATAATATTTATGATTTTTGATGGTAAACCATATTGCTTCAGAATTTTCCACAAAGAATCTCTATGAATACTATCAAATGCTTTTTTGAAGTCGATGAAGTTAAGTACAAAAGGTTTTTGCTTTTCAATATGTTCCTCCAATATAAGTCGTAGAGTGAAAATGTGGTCAAGACAGCTTCTCCCTTTTCTAAACCCAGCCTGTTCTTCACGCATTACTGTATCTATTGAATCCTTTATTCTATTTAGGATGATTTTACAGAATCAAATGTTGATACATTGCCAACTGTTTAATAAGAAATAACAAAAAATTTAATTAAGTAAATTCACTTTGAGAGATATAATTTTCAAGGCATCTTTTTACTGTTTAGAAGCTGAATTTAATTTAAAATACATAAGCTATTATATACAATCTTACTGCACTGTGTGTGGACATTAAAATGATTTGTATTGCTTGGCTGTTTAGCTGACTCCTTGACAAATGTTTTTGACAACTCAAATGTATTGTGACCAAATATTACTATTCCACACAAACAGTATTTATATGTTGTATAACATTATCTTAATTTATACTTTGATAAATTTTAATTAAAAACAAAATTAATACAGAACTTGATGACATCAGGTAATGCAGAATTTCAAGGACAGATGAAAGAAGTTAGTAATGGTTTTTCTAAATCTTCTTTTCACTTTATGTATTCACTGACATCCTTTCTTCCCCACCCACCTCACTCCCTGGGCAGGTGACTGTGCCCACTTTGGAAAACTCTGGTCTAGACTGAAGGCATGATTCAGTTCAATGTTATCTAAGGGAATTAATTCTTATCTGTTTTAAATGTTGACTTATTTATGAAGACAGTTATCCACTTTGTAACTGATTATTTATGTATCTGAAACCAGTATTGATCACTTAAATCCATTATTCTGTAAATCATCCTTCATATATATTTATTATACTTAGACCTCTGTGTTAGGTCACTTCATTATTATTTGTGGTGCATAAATATTTCATTTTTTAAATTGCCATTGGTTAAGTTAATTTATCAAACTGTCATGTTCACAAGTTCCATATGTGCTAAATTTTCTATGTTATAAGCATTTCTTGTTATTTTGAAATATGATAAACTAAAACTTAGTAAGTAGGTTTATTACACTTGATTGATGTATATTGCACCAAACATGAATGCAGGTCAATTAAAATAGTTACTGTTTTATGAAATATTTAACTGTATATTTTTGTATTCTATCAAACTGAGCAAATCAAACTTTTCCATTCAAATTATTTCATGCTTTGAAATTAACATGTGATGTTACAAAAAGCTGACTATATTTACCTAATATTCTCATACAGCTAGAAATTTATTTTTAATAATTTTTCCTTTGAGAAAGCGTTTTGGTCACATTCTGATGTTTTACAGTTTAATTAACAAGCTCTTTCTATTGTTACCAAATATGGACAGCTGAACCTTTGTTATTTCTTAGAAACAAAAAAGCTATTTATGAAATTGTAACAAATCTTCCTATTCCTTTGTGCCTTTTGTAAAATGCAAGTGTTATTTCATAATCTCATGTGCACTTTTGTGCCAATCACTGGGCCACTTTTATGGTCAGAACCTGTTCATATTTGCCATGCATGATGCACTCACTCTGAATAGTTCTTTGGTGTTTGAAATCAGAAACTGGCCATAAGGTTTATTAAGAAAATATTTATACTCGACTCAATTGATGCCTTTAATGAACAAAATAATTGCCATTCTCACAAATCACTATCATTGGATGTTTTTTAAACAAAATATTATAATGAATATAAGCAAATTTATTTTTTGTCCTTTAACAAATCCTGGATTCACTTTCATCAAAATGTGATACTGATGATTTATAAAGCTTTACAATAATTGTGATCAAATCTTGGTATTAATTTCTTTCTGACTATATTTTTGTGCATAATTTGGAGCTGATTTCTCCTAAAATCAGATATTCTGTTCTCTCATAATTTATGTTTCTCCCAAACTTGATATTGGCTTCTCTAATAAATGGACATTCATTCCCTGCATAACTCAGTAATAGTTTCACACCAAATGCTGTTATTGATTCATTCAAAATTTGACATTCTCTTATAATTTTTCATTCATTTTCCTTATAACTTTGTATGAACTTTTCACATAGTTTCATATTAATTTATCACTAACTTGACATTCAGTTTTCTCAGAATTTCACATTTATTCCCCTAATTAGACATTAATTTCTCTCGGTGCTAATTTCTCTCAGAGTTTGACATTTAATTTTTCTAATTTGACATTAATTTCTCTCATTACTAATTTCTTCCAAACATGATATTCATTTTCCTCATAACTCGGTATAACTCATAGCCTGAAGTTAATTTATCCAAAACCTGATGTTCACTTATAATTTCACTAGACATTTCCTTCTCTGGCAGACTTTAATTGTATCAGAACATGAGAGTCAAGTTTAATCTGCCACAGCTGCCACTACTTTCCTTAGCTGTCTTTGATATCTTATGCCAGCTGTACCGCATGTGGTCAGTGGATAACCAAGTGGCATTTTCTAGAAGAGAGACTGCAATTAAGATGCCACCATTTTGTCATGTGGCTGTTTTGTTGTGGAAGTTGATGGTTAATTTTGTTTTTCTAAACTAAATCATAAGTTTGATTTTGCTTAAGAATTTTGTAAGAACAAAACTGTTTGGATTTTTAAAAATGTGAATTTTAAACTATTTTTAATACAAAATTCATGTTTCTTAAAATTGTTAGTTTCACATGATTGATACAATTTGTAGATTATTTGAACTATGTCAATTTGTTTGGTTTATTTAATTTGTTTGTTTATTTCAGCTGTTTGATGTACCATGTTTTCTGGAGTATAAGATACACACCTTTTCTGTACACATTTTTAGGGAAAAAGCTTTATCACTAAAATACTGAATATTATTGTACAGCTTTTCAAATATAAAGTAAAACATCAGTCTTCTTCTTCTACCTTTCAGCTCCCTGTGGAGCATAGGTCTTCAACAAACACTTTCCAAGCCGTAATAAATACCTAATCTACATAGATCTACCTTGAATAAATACCTAATCTACATAGATCTACCTTGAATAAATACCTAATCTACATAGATCTACCTTGAATAATACCTAATCTACATAGATCAACCTTGAATAATACCTATTCTAATAAAAGAAAACCTCTTATTCGTCGTCACAGCCCAGATATTCATCTTGAGAGCTGAATGAGGAGTCACTTTACCTTTTGTTAATCAGATCCTGAACCTTTATACAATAAGTTGTCTTCTGTACCATCCAGTCACAGTCAGTGAGTACATTACCAATGCCACATTTCTAAGAAGTCGATGGTGGCAGAAATTGTGTCACATCAGCGCAACAGGATAAAACATGTTCTATTGCACACTCGAGCACACAGAACTTGTACACCATGTTATTTGTTATAACAATGTCGACATTTTTGAGCCATAACTTGCCAGCAAATTTAACCAAATTTAACAATCTAATATGCTTAATTGTTCAAAACGATTAGAACATTTAAACAAACATATCTGAGATAGTCGATGCCAGCACATGCACTAACATTTTCAGAAATAAAAGTAATCAAAAACTGACCTATATTTGAAGCCTAAATTTTATTTTAAAAAAGTGTATATGCACTAACATTTTCAGAAATAAAAGTAATCAAAAACTGACCTATATTTGAAGCCTAATTTTACAGAAAAAAGGTATCTTATATTCCGGCAAATACGGCATTTTACATGTTAAGTTGAGATTTGTGGTTATGTTTCTTTGTTTATAGATATTTACTGTCATTATCTGCTGAACAAAAAATAAAGGAAAACAAAATGAGTAATTGATTGTTAAAAGAATGTTTTTTTTTTCTCTAAGAAGTTTGAATAAGCCACCATGTTTACACATAGAGAGTGATATGATTATGAGATTGCCCTAACATGTGCATGCACGAAACCCTTTAAGACATACAATAGGCAGTATCTATATAAGACCCTGCTGTCTGCACAATTGCTTTTCTAATTGTTATTTCAGAAGACTTATAAATACTCACTGACAACTTTACACGTACATGTAGTGAGTTATGATTTAATAATATTAATAGTGATATGATAGTGACTATGAACCAGTAGTTGGAAAAATGAGAATAAAACTGCTGGAGACAGAAATCCCAAGAAATATAAAATAGAACTAGATATTGCTTAGAATAGATAAACATATGAGTGTTAAGTACGATAATACAAACATGATATAATGCTATTGAGAAAATACAGAACACAGAGGAGCAGTGGGAAATACTGAAACAATCGATTCAGCAAACATTAAAAGATGTATTACTAGTGACTAAATGAATCAACAAAAAGAAATGGATGACAGAAGAAATACTAGAACTAATGAACGAAAGACAAAAACATAAGAAAAAAGAATGAACATACACTCTATTGCACAAAGAGATCCAAAATAAAATGCAGAGAAGCAATGGAAGGATGGTTAAAGCAAAAATGTGAAGAGAGAGAAAAACAACAAAAGAAAGACACTCAATTTATGCACAATCAGTTAAATGAATTAACAGGAAGAAAAGAAATCAAAGTTTCAGGATGTGTGAAATCAAAGGAAGGAAATATAATAATGAGGAGTAAAGGCATCAAGATTCACCAAGATGCATAGAGATACGAAGCTGCTGTAAAGCTGATGATAATGACAATTTTAAGAAAAAGAAGAAAAAAGTGGTATGGTAACAAGCCTTACGTCGGCATTTTGTCCAAGTAGGCCTTCAGCTAGAACAACAAACTACAACATAAGAATATTTATATAAAGATATATACACAAATATAACTACATGGCGATAATATATTAGATACTAAAGAAAGGAATTACAAAAAAGGTGACTTCCCTGCGGTCCAGAGCTTGGTCAACCAATCTGATCAGGTTTTACTTCTAGTCAGAAGCTGACCAATCTCTTGACCGCAGGGAAGTCACCTTTTAAAAATTTTCTTTCTTTAAGATCTTGCATATTATCGCCATGTAGTTAGATTTGTGTAAATATCCGTATATATATATATTCTTGTGTTGTTGTTTGTTGTTCAAGTTGAAGGCCTACTTGGCCGAAACGTCAACTTTTGTTTTGTTACTTACCTACGTAAAGCTGTTATTATACCACTTTTTTCTTCTCTTTTACAATTGTCAAATATAATAATGGGACATGATCATCATCATCATGTGCTATACCGGTTGACGTAGGCGATCATGACCTTCTTCGCATGTCCAGATACCACGTTATATAAATCTGAAAATTAAAGGACAGTTTACGGAAACGATCAAGATTTTCGTTACTCCTCCAGGCAGGAGAACAAGATGTTCTCACTGTGGTCTTGACTCACACTGGGAAAACCGGTGCCCCAAGAGACCAAGCCTGAGAGTCAAGACAGTCGAGGAACCAGTCCTTACTAAACCGGTCCAGACCATCGATCCAAATACAACTACTGCAGCACCAGCAGTCAATGACACAGCCCCGCTACCTACAAAGAAGAAACGTAACTCCAAACAAAAAGAAACAGTACAAGTATCAAAGGATGACACACAGCAGCAGATTCACAGAACAAAAACCCAGACGCCCACATCCACATTTTCCAAAGACGAGCCTAGAAGACAGAAACTCCAAGAAATACAAAAGTACAACGCACAACCAGCACAAGAATTTCCACAAAACGAACACCAATGGACAAACACAAACTACTATTCAGATACAGATACAGAGTACAACGACTGGGAAGTGCAGTTTGCACCACACTTCCCCAACCCAGAGGACAACTATCAGTGACACCCTCATGCCCTTCTGAGGGCAACAAACACAAAATATCTTATGAAATGGTTCCCCTTTATGAAATAAATAAAATTCTGGAAAATAAAAAATTCCCCAAATAAAAAAAAAAAAAAAAAAAAAAATCTATACTCTTACTACTACTACTACACTCAGTACTACTCTATTACTACTACTACTTCTACTACCCCCCCCCCCCCCCAAAAAAAAAAAAAAAAAAAAAAAAAATTCTATCCATTGTGTATCATATAAATTCTGTTGTTGACTGTTTTCCATGCCATGACACCAAGCTATTTTGTATTTTCTCTCTTTGTTGTCCGCGATCTCTCCTTCCCTCGGCGTTTAACTGTGACACGTCAAGTTATCTCTCAAGATATATATATATATTATTATTATTATATTATTTCGGTTCCTTCTTTCCTTCCTTCCTCCTTCCCTCTTTCTTTCTTTCTTTCTTTCTTTCTTTCAGACACAATTTTAAATTTTCTGTCAATGCAGGCTGTTTCAGTCTCCTCTTTCTATCCAGTATGATACTTTATTTCTCAATGAACTTATACAGGAAAAAAGAAATGGTATAGCTTTACAGGCAATAGTTGGAGTCTCTGAAGAGGTCAAGGCTAACAAAAATCTGCTTTCATTTAGTGACAGGTTCTCTAGTGTAAGGAGAAATAAATGAACAGGTACGCCTACTGGCATTGGTGTTGTGGAGAGTGGACGAGCTAAGAACCGAGCTGACAATTTAAATACTAAACTATGTAGGCAGAACGATTAAGTGGTCCAGTCACTGAATGCGAATCTGCAACCTTAAATAGGCAGCAAGAACATTAAGTCAATATGGGTGATGTCAACAATAACGATATCAACGAGCCAAAGAGGTTATATTAACACAGAATTGAGGTTGTCAGTTGCCTTTAAATGATGGATAAGTCAGTTGCTACACTTTGATGGATACACCAGTCGCTACACTTTGATGGATAAGTCAGTCACTACACTTTGATGGATACACCAGTCACTACACTTTGATGGATAAGTCAGTCACTACACTTTAATGGATACGTCAGTCGCTACACTTTGATGGATACGTCAGTCGCTACACTTTGATGGATAAGTCAGTCGCTACACTTTGATGGATACGCGTATAACGAGACGGAGATTCGATTCGATTCTTATGGAGCTATTCGATGTGTAATGATGATGATCTGTGACAACTATTATCAAGTATGATATGTTTGCTGAGTTGCCTTTATCATCATTCCGTGCCATACAAAACTTGTGCTTGTGTTTCTGTTTCTTACTTCAGTTGTGTTTCGTTGTTCCTCTATAATTAATTCGTTGTTATAATATACGTTGTGTTTGCTGAATTTATTTCATCACCATCATCTGCAGCATACCTTGTGCCTTTGATGCTTCCTCATTCAACAGCTGCCTGTCTTGATCCTCTCAGTATTTAATCTGACCCAAGCACAATCGCTGCTGCTGCAAAGGTACCACTATGATCGAGATTTCTAGAATATTCCAAAATGAGATATTCTGATCACAAAAATAATACGCCCCCTTCGCTTTCGAGGAATTACTTCAGTCCTCCCACCCCCCCCCCCCCTTTTTTTTTCTTAGCTTTAACCGTTAAGTGGGTGTGTTGTTTCGCTAGATGACGGCAAGCCGAGAATCAGGGATCTTTCGGCCCGACACATCCATCTTCAGTATTGGTAGATTTGTAATTTAATAATTTTTTATCCCGGCCAGCTGTCAATTTAAGCCTGCTCTCTTTTCGAATATTAACTGGCAAGGGTTCTTTAGCGTGCGTTGAATGCGTACTGGCCCTGATCTTGGTCCGTTATTCGAGAGGGTAATACCTCGAATCTCACTATCTAGAGACTAAAGGAGCCACTAAGAAACCACGGCTTCGAAAAGAATATTTTCAACGGCTTGTGGCAGGATTCGGACCCGGTATGTCCCTGTCCACAAGTCTTACATTTAGACCGAGTATCACAGGTAGAAATGGCGTATTTGGTGTGGCAACGTCACGAGATCAAGGGTGGCGGGGGCCATGCGTAAGGACGCAGATGTATGTAGAACACAACGCTTTGATATACAGCCATCCCTCGCTACTTCGCGGTTCATTTATCGCGGCCTCAGTACATCGCGGATTGTTCAAACATTTAAAATTGAGGAATTATTATTTTTAAAAATCCATTATTTTATGTATGTTATTTATACTATATTTATAATATTTTATTTACATGGTTGAAACTATTCTTTAGTGTTCTAATGATAACATATGCACTTATATGGTTTCATATACACTTATTGATATTATACATACACAAAAAAATGTACGTATGTTAAAAATGAGAGGGTAACACTACTTCGCGGTTTTTCACTTATCGCGGCCGTTTCTGGTCCCTATAAACGCGATAACAGGGATTACTGTAACTGTTTTTCCACTTAGTGATTTTTTTTTTCATAAGCTGCAACAATAAGACAACCGCACTTCACAAGTATTTGTCACTTCACAAGTATTTGTCACTTCACAAGTATTTGTCACTTCACAAGTATTTGTCACTTCACAAGTATTTGTCACTTCACAAGTATTTGTCACTTCACAAGTATTTATCACTTCACAAGTATTTGTCACTTCACAAGTATTTGTCACTTCACAAGTATTTATCACTTCACAAGTATTTATCACTTCACAAGTATTTGTCACTTCACAAGTATTTATCACTTCACAAGTATTTGTCACTTCACAAGTATTTGTCACTTCACAAGTATTTGTCACTTCAAAAGTGACCTAACAGGATGGACGGATGGCCTTTGAACTTTTCAGCAACATTGTTTTCTTTTCTTACTTCTCTCTCTCTCCCCCTCTCTACACCCAACTTTTCACTACTGCACAACCTAGCTGTCCTGTTCTCTTCAGTCATATTAATAAAAGTGTGTAGACGAACTTTGGAGTATAAATTAGACTAAAACGTTTGTCAATCCGAGCATTAACTCTTTCCATACGTTCAGCCGCACAGTGCGTCACTTTCAATTTGATTAGTGTAAAATGTCATCAAACCATATTCTTTTTGTAGATCTTGTATCGTCTTGGTATCTGTGAAATCTAATTTCTTTTCCAGTTATCTAAAAATGCATATTTAATATGTTAAGTGTTAGATAAATATAAAAATGTAGATTCATATTTAAAACCATTAAATATATTTAGTCTCTGAATCTCTAAAGCTAAATTGATAAAAACTGTCCGTACTGAAACAGTTAAGAACGAAGCATTTGTCATGAATACAAAATAGAACTAGATATGCTTAGAATAGATAGACAGATGAGTGATAAGTACGATAGTACAAAATTGATATAATGCTATTGAGAAAATACAGAACACAGAGGAGTAGTAGGAAATGCTCAAACAATCATTGTTTCATGATCGATGCGTTTCATTTCATAGAATTGTCTTGACATTTGACACAATGGAGAGAGGTAATCTTCCATCACCCCTCACAGCATTCTAGCCAGATTTAAAACAGCTTGTTCCTGGCCATGAAGAACAAGGGTCAAATTGTGGAGAAATATTGTAAACAGATATTTCTATGTAATTGTAAGTAAGTAATATAGTATATATATAATACTATATATATAATATAATAATATATAATAATATATAATAATATATAATAATATATAATATATAAGTAAGTAAGCATACTAACAACAAAACAAATATCATCAGGGCTGAAAATAAGATTGGCAAAATGTTACATCTTCTCAATATTCCTGTATGGTGCAGAAACATGGACATTAGACAAGAAAACAGAACAGAAAATTGAAGCCTTAGAAATGTGGATTTATAGAAGAATAGGTAGAATTGGATGGAAACAAAAGATAACAAACGATGAAGTTTTAAAACAACTGAAAATAAAAAGAGAACTACTAAATACAATTAAGACAAGACAAATTAATTTTTTTGGCATGTTAAAAGACACAACATCCTACTAAAAATAATATTGGAAGGAAAAATACAAGGCAAAAGAGGCAGAGGCAGACCAAGACTAACATGGACGAGTAACATCAAAAGATGGGCAAGTCAATCTATGTCAGCCTGCACCATCAACGCAAGAAACAGAGTAGAATGGCGATCCATGGTAGCCAACCTTCGTTGCGGAGAGGGCACACGATGATGATGATGATGGAGTAAGTAAAGAGCCCCGTCACGCCAAGTGGCGTATAGGAATTATGGTGTTAGTGACCATAATTTTTATAGACCTTCGGCACATGATTTTTGCTGTAGTGTGGTCGGTATTACGCCCGTGCTGCTTTACTTTCAGATAAAAAAATCCGGTACCAATTAAAGGCTGGGTGAACCTGGAAGCCGTCAATCAGGATCGCACCCGACCTCTTGTCCTTTGTAGTCCAGTTCACTAACCACTGAGCTATGGCGGCTCCCTCTATGTAATTGCATTGTGTTATAAATATAGATCTATTTGCAAACAAAACGTTTAATTAATCTTTTTGACGAAAGGACGGAGTGGGGGAGGGAAACGGGGGGGGGGGGGGGGAGAGAGAGAAGGGGGCAGGAAGAAAATATGATCGGAAAGATGCCACGGGAGGAAAAAAAACATGATGGGAAATACAGCTCTAGACCACACAGTTCCTCACTTCACTCCTTTAGTTTCTTGTCACTAAAAAAATGGTGTGGCAGTGGCGGGCTCAGCGGCGCCGTAAGTCAGCCACCACGATAATAATGAGAAGAAATAGGGAAATAAGCTCCGATGAAGATTCTAAATTAGGCTGTACTGACTTTTTCCATCCTATCTACACAGGAAGTATTGTGGAAGGTACAGTTTTTTATTATGTGTCACGCGTGTTCCAATGCCCTATGTTAGTTCTTACAGCTGTAGAATTTCTGCAATAATGGCTCTGAATCCTGGTTTTCTGGAAGCCATTAAACTGGAACGTTGTAGATTGCAGTTGATTAGGTTCTATTCTTATAAGATTACAAACCTTATGTTTGTGTGTGTTTGTGTGTGTAGGTTCTTTAGTCAGATTCTAAATAATAACTCTGACCTGCATACTTTTTTCTTGGTCACTTCGTGGTTATGTGGTCTTTATTCTCCATCCCATATTAAATTAATTAACTATGTAAAAGCACTGTATAATTTTTTTTAATCTGGTCTTATTTGCTTTGATGTAAATATATACTATATGTTAATTAAAATGCTTTTTGCTGTGCCTAATCTCTTGTTTATTTTTGTATCTCATTTTTGTTCACTAAAGCGGCTTCTAAAGTCCAACAGGAACTTTAGGCTAAAGGATGTCACATAGCAAACGTAATGCTATACGTGGTGGAGTACTAAACTTCACCGTGCTAGATCACAGCATGTGGAGGGGATGAGGGGGTCTGTGTTCTTTCTCGATGTCATTATCTTCCCCATATCAGTGAACCAAGTACCAACTTATTCAGCTGGGTAGTTTGGAGAGCGTCGAGCTTGGATCGAACCCACTTTCAAGCCAGGCCGTTACCGCTACGCCACTGACGGTTTCTTAGTGAAATAGTCTTTATTGTTTTAGAATACAAGAACACGAGAAAAGGGTTGGAGTGGGTAAACTGTAGAGAGAACAAGAAGCCAAATGTTCAACTCTGACTGACGTTCACAAGTGGGATATTGATCGAGACTGCAGACACCGGAGACGGCTGGCACGTGTGCAGTAAGTGACATCAAAGATTAAAGTCACTGACATGTGGCCTAGAACAAATGACGGACCACGGTTTATGAATTAATGAGAAAGATAACTGTGATAACATTTAGTAGAATGCGTTGGTATGTGTGTTAATCATGAATCTACTATCAATGGCCCCATTGTATGATGACCTACTCCAAAGCCACTTCTATTGTTTTTCTGCTTGTTGACCACAAAAAAAGAGATGTGAAAATTAGAGGCATGAGTTCTTTGTTGTCTATTTTGTCCATATTCAACGACATACCGCACATTTTAAAACACATATAAACAGTATCATGGTTGATAATTAATGGGAAAATGATAAACATTATGAGCGCCCATTTACACTCTCATCGCTCAGTTTTAATGGCTGAGAATCAAGTTTTCAAGATTTTGTAGGATACACCACAAAAACAAGTAATCAATACAGCTGGGACTTGAACATTAATTAAACACGAACTTTCAGAATGAACTTAACAAATGGACAAGCTACTGGGCGAAGAATGTTTTCTCAGATGATTGTTGAAAGTTCCCTGGACAGTTGAAAAGACCAACGAGGAAATTATCAAATCAAAGAGAATAGCACTAAAAGGGAGCTTCTGCGAAACATCAGAAAGAAACAATCAACATCTTTCGGGCACACCATTTGAAGAGGAAAGTTAGAGTACTTTATTACAATTGCCAAAATACAGGGAAAGAGAGATCGCGGACGACAAAGAGAGAAAATACAGGATAGCTTGGTATCATGGCATGGAAAACAGTCAACAACAGAACTGATACGAAACAAGGTAAACAAAAGATCGTGGAAGGACATGATCGCCTAAGCCAAACAGTTTGACACATGATAATGATGACTGGACTTAAGTGCAAATTAAGTGCCATTTATATGTTGGGTATAAGATAATAGAAGCAGGCATTTGTTTCTGGGCCTATTTAAATGTGATAATAAACACAAACATCCCTAACATTTGGAATTAGGTACGAACAAGGGCAGGCTCAGAAAACCATGGATGACCGAGGCGGAAGAGTCCGTAAGAAGAGTATGTGATCTGAATGAAGTTAAGGATGGCAAGGATTGTATTCTAATAACAGCCGGAAAAAGGGAGGATAACCAACATAATAATTCAGCACGACATTGAGTGACACAACTGGACCTAAGGAGCTATCGACGCCACAAAAATGGAATCCATCGAATCATCTCAAGACCCTAATCATCTACACGGACGATTCTGTATCCTGCGAACAGCGCAGCGGTGTCATGCCAACATGGCAGAGAAGTAGATGGGGAATCCGGCTGTTGTAACATTAGCACTCGGAAAAATTGACAGACAAACAACAATAGAAAAAAACGAAGAACAATATATGGTCCGAAGTGGGATCGAACCCGTACTCAGTGGCACCGCGCCTTGCCACGAGAAGCCGAACGCTTGGTACACTGCCACACAGCCAACTAAAAAATTGGCTATTGCAGTAGTGTCTTCCACGAAAGGCGATCTCAATGACTATAGCATAGGGTAACGATCACAGACCGGAAATAAATTGTATATTTGTACTTTCCTATTAATGCAAGTATCTCCCAGTAGGGCTGAATACTTGTGTTGTAGACAAACATTTATTGGACGAAACAGCACGAATAGTAGTTCCCAGTGGTTATATACTGGGTACAAATAATAATACATAAATATTATTATATGGGGAACTTCCGAGGCGATAATAGGGAATAATAGAACAAAGAAGTATGTGTTAGCACTCGGAAAAATTGACAGACAAACAACAATAGAAAAAAACGAAGAACAATATATGGTCCGAAGTGGGATCGAACCCGTACTCAGTGGCACCGCGCCTTGCCACGAGAAGCCGAACGCTTGGTACACTGCCACGCAGCCAACTAAAAAATTGGCTATTGCAGTAGTGTCTTCCACGAAAGGCGATCTCAATGACTATAGCATAGGGTAACGATCACAGACCGGAAATAAATTGTATATTTGTACTTTCCTATTAATGCAAGTATCTCCCAGTAGGGCTGAATACTTGTGTTGTAGACAAACATTTATTGGACGAAACAGCACGAATAGTAGTTCCCAGTGGTTATATACTGGGTACAAATAATAATACATAAATATTATTATATGCGGAACTTCCGAGGCGATAATAGGGAATAATAGAACAAAGAAGTATGTGTTAGCACTCGGAAAAATTGACAGACAAACAACAATAGAAAAAAACGAAGAACAATATATGGTCCGAAGTGGGATCGAACCCGTACTCAGTGGCACCGCGCCTTGCCACGAGAAGCCGAACGCTTGGTACACTGCCACGCAGCCAACTAAAAAATTGGCTATTGCAGTAGTGTCTTCCACGAAAGGCGATCTCAATGACTATAGCATAGGGTAACGATCACAGACCGGAAATAAATTGTATATTTGTACTTTCCTATTAATGCAAGTATCTCCCAGTAGGGCTGAATACTTGTGTTGTAGACAAACATTTATTGGACGAAACAGCACGAATAGTAGTTCCCAGTGGTTATATACTGGGTACAAATAATAATACATAAATATTATTATATGGGGAACTTCCGAGGCGATAATAGGGAATAATAGAACAAAGAAGTATGTGTTAGCACTCGGAAAAATTGACAGACAAACAACAATAGAAAAAAACGAAGAACAATATATGGTCCGAAGTGGGATCGAACCCGTACTCAGTGGCACCGCGCCTTGCCACGAGAAGCCGAACGCTTGGTACACTGCCACGCAGCCAACTAAAAAATTGGAAAAATACTTGCATTAATAGGAAAGTACAAATATACAATTTATTTCCGGTCTGTGATCGTTACCCTATGCTATAGTCATTGAGATCGCCTTTCGTGGAAGACACTACTGCAATAGCCAATTTTTTAGTTGGCTGCGTGGCAGTGTACCAAGCGTTCGGCTTCTCGTGGCAAGGCGCGGTGCCACTGAGTACGGGTTCGATCCCACTTCGGACCATATATTGTTCTTCGTTTTTTTCTATTGTTGTTTGTCTGTCAATTTTTCCGAGTGCTAACACATACTTCTTTGTTCTATTATTCCCTATTATCGCCTCGGAAGTTCCCCATATAATAATATTTATGTATTATTATTTGTACCCAGCATATAACCACTGGGAACTACTATTCGTGCTGTTTCGTCCAATAAATGTTTGTCTACAACACAAGTATTCAGCCCTACTGGGAGATACTTGCATTAATAGGAAAGTACAAATATACAATTTATTTCCGGTCTGTGATCGTTACCCTATGCTATAGTCATTGAGATCGCCTTTCGTGGAAGACACTACTGCAATAGCCAATTTTTTAGTTGGCTGCGTGGCAGTGTACCAAGCGTTCGGCTTCTCGTGGCAAGGCGCGGTGCCACTGAGTACGGGTTCGATCCCACTTCGGACCATATATTGTTCTTCGTTTTTTTCTATTGTTGTTTGTCTGTCAATTTTTCCGAGTGCTAACACATACTTCTTTGTTCTATTATTCCCTATTATCGCCTCGGAAGTTCCCCATATAATAATATTTATGTATTATTATTTGTACCCAGTATATAACCACTGGGAACTACTATTCGTGCTGTTTCGTCCAATAAATGTTTGTCTACAACACAAGTATTCAGCCCTACTGGGAGATACTTGCATTAATAGGAAAGTACAAATATACAATTTATTTCCGGTCTGTGATCGTTACCCTATGCTATAGTCATTGAGATCGCCTTTCGTGGAAGACACTACTGCAATAGCCAATTTTTTAGTTGGCTGCGTGGCAGTGTACCAAGCGTTCGGCTTCTCGTGGCAAGGCGCGGTGCCACTGAGTACGGGTTCGATCCCACTTCGGACCATATATTGTTCTTCGTTTTTTTCTATTGTTGTTTGTCTGTCAATTTTTCCGAGTGCTAACACATACTTCTTTGTTCTATTATTCCCTATTATCGCCTCGGAAGTTCCCCATATAATAATATTTATGTATTATTATTTGTACCCAGCATATAACCACTGGGAACTACTATTCGTGCTGTTTCGTCCAATAAATGTTTGTCTACAACACAAGTATTCAGCCCTACTGGGAGATACTTGCATTAATAGGAAAGTACAAATATACAATTTATTTCCGATCTGTGATCGTTACCCTATGCTATAGTCATTGAGATCGCCTTTCGTGGAAGACACTACTGCAATAGCCAATTTTTTAGTTGGCTGCGTGGCAGTGTACCAAGCGTTCGGCTTCTCGTGGCAAGGCGCGGTGCCACTGAGTACGGGTTCGATCCCACTTCGGACCATATATTGTTCTTCGTTTTTTTCTATTGTTGTTTGTCTGTCAATTTTTCCGAGTGCTAACACATACTTCTTTGTTCTATTATTCCCTGTTGTAACATTACCGTGTCCAGAATAAGAATAGAGATTTAAGCAGTAACAGGAGCGATAACATGGTTGGTTACATAAAGCGTGGCTTACGCAGTCTTGGTGACGGACTCGCAAAATATGCTACAGAAGATTAATAAGCAGTCTCTGCGATAGGAGCTCTTTGATGACTCTAAAGTGAAAGCGTTGACCTGAGTTTACTGTCCTGCACGCTGGTGTGTACGGCAATGGAATAACCGAAAAGTTTTCTGACAGCTCTGACTCTAGAGTGTGACCTGATATTGAAAAAGAGGACAAAAGCAAATTTGTGCATTCCTTGAGTGAAGCGATGGAGGATGTATGGGACAAGGATGCTCATAACTGATGAAGTCAGAGGTGGGAAAGTGGTCTGGTCGATAAGGAGAGTTGGAAAAGCAGATCCATCTACAATCAACGCCTTACAGGACTAATCAGACCGTATATGTTTCGATAGAAAACTGTGACTGGCGGTTGAGCGGATATGGGAAATGCATCGACTGCAATGAAACTTAATTCCATGAACAGAATAAAATAGGCAGTTGTAACAAAGTTGACACCCGCAAAAGTAGCTAGCATATGTGATAATGTAACATTTATAACGTATGGACTTCCAGTTCCATGATGGTGGGATGAAGTTCATGTTCTCTCGACCGCTGCAGGAATTGCATTTGGGGACTGATTAATTTCGGCTCTCCAATGCAGTTTTCTGCGCTAAATTCAAAATGATGTTCCACTTAACAAATTTGTGCCGATGATGCGGAGTCGTACACTAGACAATATACCTCTTTGACAAGTCAATTGTTGTGAATGCGACCTTCCCCCGCCTAGTGTTGATATGTGGTTTACGTCAACACATTGAGTGATCGTATATCTCTAGACCGGCCGTGCACTAATGATAAAAGGCGACATGACGGAGCTTTGTTCATGACTTTGCAGCAAAGGGGTGACTCCCGGAGTTTCATGTTAGTCAGGAGGGATGTTGTCTAGATTCAAGAGGGCTACTGTGAGATAGAGGGTAGACATGTGAACTGGTTTATAATGTCACAAATTCACATTGCAGGGAGATCTTACGGTCTGTTGTTTGATGTGCGATGGGGATAATACGATGACTAACTGTGTTTCACGTGTTCGGATTTGGAGTCATAAACGATGTCCTAACATCATCAAGCGCTATACATAAAAAAAAATTAATGACGATCATCATTTTCAGGAGGAGGTAACTTCAGGTCAATATGGTGGATAGGCGGCAGGAACCATTAAAGGCAATGTCTGAAAAGTGTTCCTTGTTGCAGTTTCCTCATATTCCAAGTACAGCTTGTTGCAGCTGTTTTAGTTGTGTTTCAATATTCCGATTGTTTACGATGAATGATTATATCGTATGACAGGGAACAGGCCGTTGTGTTCACTTTCTGTACGGTTTCGCCTTATGTCTTTTGGCGTGTGCTGAGACTGCTATGATGGGGACTACAGCTACCTTTCTTTGTTTGGGAAATGAGATAATAAATCGGATGATTCCACTGGCACGGGCGATTTTTGGCGAAATTTTGGATTTTAATTCGTTTGGAGTGAAACCGGGGCCTTCCATAACCATAATCATAATAACAGATGCCAGAAGCTGAAAACTGTAACAGAAGCCATAATAAAGCTAACTGTTGTAACAGAAGGCAGAAGCTGACAATTATATCATAAGACAGAAGGTGACATTTGTAACAGATGCCAAAAGCTGACAATTGTAACAGAAGACAGAAGTTACCAATTGTAACAAAAGCTAGAAACTGACATTTGAAACATTAAACTGAAGCTGGCAATTGTAACAGCAGTCAGAAGCTGACATTTGAAACATAAGACAAAAATTGACAATTGTAAAATAAGACAAAAGATGGCAAATGTTACAAAAGACAGAAGTTGACATTTGAAACATAAAACGGAAGTTGACAATTGTAACAAAAGACAGAAGCTGACAACTTTCGCAACTTAGCTGTAATTGTTTGGCTGAAAAAGTGAAGGTAAAGGCGTGAGATGCGAACCATCATCATGTATGGCAACGATAACACTACCATACGGTGCTTCGATGTCCATCTAGTGTTGAAAAGAACCTCCCGACTGGTGTTGTCTTCAGCTCAAATTCTGCAGCGGTCATCTTTCGACCTTTCCAGATGGTTTATTCTGGTTTCCATTTCACCCATTGGATGGGTCTCAACTACTGTGGCTTCCAATTGTTCCAATGTAGAGATATAACTTTCGATCCGGAGTTCTACTTTTAAACTTAGTCAGTGTCTTTAGAAACGTTTACGCCAAGCAAGGCAACTTTGATTGCACGTTTTGGTACACGGTAGTTCTCTCTAGAAGGATCAACATTTTTTGGGCACATCGAGAGAAGAGGAAAGTTGGAATACTTGGTTACAACTGGCGAAATGAAAGGAAAGAGAGATCGTGGACGACAAAGAGAGAAAATACTGGATAGCTTGGTGTCATGGCATGGAAAACGTTCAACAACAGAATTGATACGATGCACTGTAGATAGAAGATTGTGGAAGGTCATGAAAGTCTACGTCAACCGGTATGGTACATGATAATGATGAGTTCTCTCGCAGCAGTAAGGTAAAGGTTAAGGTAAAGTACGAGACTTGAATCGGCGTCTTAGCACGCGAGTTTACACCCATATGTGCTCGGCCGTCTATCCAAAAGTGTTCGGAGATTTCTGGATAGTGTCGCTTCAAGCATCGAAACTCACGATATGATGCGAAGTGGAAATCCTCACCTTCCCAGAGTACTACCCTGGTACCCATTTCTGCCAGCGGCTTAGTCGACCGTTTTGGTATTTTTTTCCCAACCACGAATACAAATCACACCGCTTCCAGTGGAAATCTAACACGTCACAGCAGTAGTAACACGTGAACTGACACGTTTGTGGAACATACTAAAACATCTGGGTCCCGCAGGAGAGCTGGACAACACATATTAAATAATTACCTCTGGTCCCTTTTTATACATACTCAATGCCACAGATAAAAGCCATATTCATCCCCAAAATGGTGACCGAAACGTATAAAACCAGTTATTATGCGTGGCCGTGCGGCTAAAACCACTGTTCCGCTGGCTGAAAAGCTGACGTACGGTGTTCGAAGCCCGCGGTAGACAGAAAGGATTTTTTCTATCGGGGGTGAAATAAAAATCCTGAGTCGCACACGTCGTGGCGACTGCTTGACCAAGCGGCCTTTATCCCTCTGGTTCTATCGTTGCCCCCCCCCCCCCCCCGACATACACCAGCAATGGTACTATGTGTCGTAAAGATAGATAGATTAGATGCACCAGTTTTAAAATCTTGACTCCCTGCCTGTTTCTACCCTTTATTCCCCCCATCTATCTAAGTCTTACCTTTCGACCTGCTGTGATATAAGACTTACTGTCTTCTTCTTTCCTTCCTCATTTGTCTTTCTTCGTCGAGGGGTGATATAGTTTGCAGCCTTTTGATCTGTTGCTCTCTGCTGTTGTTATGTTTCCTAATGTTTCTAATATTCCGTCAATACATTGTTATCTCGGTCGGTCTTAGGTCTGGTGTTCTCGAAACGTTTATTGAAGGCTCGTTGTGTTTTGATCTTTCCGTCTTATCACGTGGCCAAACCGTTTTATCTGTTGTTTCTTTGTGTATTCAATGGCGGGAATTATTCCTAGCTTTTTTCTAATTTCTTTATATTTTATCTTATATCTCAGGCTATTTCCTAACATACGTCAAACAAATTTGGTAGTGGTTGTTTTCTTAATGTTCTTGAGTCCAATGTCTAAGTCTGGCGCTGACAGTGCAAAGTAGGACTGAAGATTATGTTGTAGAATGGCCGTGTTGCCGCTAGTGTTACCTCCTTGTTGGCCAGCAGTAGTGACAGTTGTCAAATTATTTGACAAGAACCGGAGTGACCGTGGCACTGAAAATATGACAGCGGCTTTCCTGTTACAGCAGGGGCAAGCTAATCAAGAAGGAGATAACGTTGATATAACAAGCATGAAGTATCTCTCTCATACACACACACATACACACACAAACATACACATACACACAAACATACACATAAGCACACATAAACATACACACACACAAATATACTCATACACAAACATACATAAACACACACAAAACACACACACACAAACACATACACGCAAACGCACACACAAACATGCAACCCAAACACACCTACACACAAAAAGAAACAAGCGCGCGCACACACACAAACACACACACAATCTATTTAGAGACTGGACTTAGCACTGTTTTATTCAATTATATTGAAACTGACAGTCGAAAGTGTACACAGAAAAGGCTTATTTTAAAAAAATGAGAATATAACATTTAAGAACAAGAAATAAAAAAAACATGAATAACAACATAGAGAAGACCAAGAAGATAAAGAATCAAGAGAAGATCAAGAAATAATAATAATTAAAAAAAATGGCTTGAACAAATGGAACAAGGTCCAGAACAGGATGAACAAAATAGTCAGAAATAATAAGGGAGAAAAAGTAATATGAAAAAGAGGAACCAATTCAAGAAGAGCGATGACAACAGGCACAAGAAGGAGAACTGGAAGAAAACAATAACACTATCTAGAAACGTTAATAGAGGGCTAATGGGTTTTACACAGACACGTCCCAAATACATTCTCGTTGTTAAAACTGTAGGGGATTGGTTCGACATGGGCGGAGAGCCAAGAACAACACGATGAGCTTTAACTGAACTCGTTGTACGGCTCGACCATTAGGTAGATGTCACCGTGATCTGTTTCCCATCATTGTTAACTAATGCTGTAAACATGAGACTGAAGGCTTCAGAGGTTCTGCTTTTCGTGGCAAGGCGCTGTGTCACTGAGTACGGGTTCGATCCTGCTTCGGTCCATATATTGTTCTTTGTTTATTTTTCTGTTGTTGAGTATTTGTCATATTTTTTCAGAGTGCTGTAAACATACCTCTTTCTCTGAATTGATTCGCTTATGTAGGCCTACTTCGTCAAATTGTTTTGACTTTATTTTCGAATTTAACCCAAATTATTTCGAGACTTTTATTTTGTATAATCAGCAGCAATAATAATAATAATAATAACATTTGGTAAACTTTTAGAGCTTTAGCGGTATCAAGATGTATATTTATTATTTTATATTTTATTGAAAATTAGAGATGTCGAGTGTGTTGGTAGCTGACAGCGATAGTTCAAATGAAAACCGACAAAAGCTTCAGGGGCCTGGTATTTTGCGATTTTTTTCTTATTTGTGTAGCCAGTTGGGCTATTAAAAATAATCTCCTTCCTACTCTTTTTTTTTCTTTCATAAAAACATTGAAAGCAACAAGGAACCACCGGGTATCGACTTGACCTACTCAGAAAGCGAAAATCAGAAAAGTTGCTTCCGTTAAAGCAACTATTTATAAATGATGCGTATTCATTTTGCTTGAATTAATACATTTCGTATTTCTTTCTTTCTTTCTTTTTTTAAGTACTGTGTTGTGCTATTCACCCAGCCTTAAATGGGTACCGGATTTTTTTCAGGAAAAGTGAAGCGGTACGGGCGTAATACCGACTCATCATCATCATCATCAAGTACCGGGCCTAGTGGCGTAGGTGATCATGTCTCTCCACAACTTTCGATCTCGGCAGCTATTTATCATTTCTGTTGTTGATCTTCTGCCAAGCCATTCTCTTAAGCTGTCTGTTATTTTTTCTCTTTGCTTCCCTCTATCTCTTCGTCCCTCAATTTTTCCAGTTGTTGCAATATATTCCATTTGTTCTCTTCTCATTACATGGCCAAAAAATGATGATTGTTTCTTCCTAATATTGGAAATTAGCTCTCTTTTTGCTTTGACCTCTCTCAGAATATCTTCATTACTCTTCTTAGCTGTCCTTGGTACTCTCAACATTCTTCTGTAAAACCACATTTCTACAGACTCCACTGATTTTCTTGTCTGTTGTCCTATTGTCCATGATTCGCATCCATATGTTAAGACGTAACATTTCAGAACTCTTTTTCTTGCTTCTATTGTCAAAAATGGATTGTATAGTCTTCCTCATTTTTTGGAAAGCTGCTTTTGCCTGAGCCATTCTGCATCTCACCTCTTATGTACATCTTCCGTCTGAGGTTAACAAAGTTCCCAAATATTTAAATTCATTTACCTGTTTTAATATTATTCCACTTGTCTTTATTTTGCACTGAGGTGATATCTTTTTCTTTGTTGTTACCATTACCTCTGTCTTTTTGCTTTTAAGGCCGAGTCCTTTATTTTTGCTTTCTTGCTCTATAATGTCCAACATTTCTTGTAACTGATTTTCACTCTTAGCGATTCAGACTGTATCATCAGCATACCTTAGATTATTTATATTATGACCTCCAATTGTTATTCCAGGCATGCCCCTAATGGATTTTAAAATAATCTCACTATAAATATTAAACAAATCTGGTGACAGCACACAACCTTGTCTAACACCCTGTTTTATTTGTTGAAACATTCCCAATTGGTTTCCAGTTCTTATGGCCGCTGTTTGTTGCCAGTACTTTGTCAAATGCCTTGGTGTAATCTGTGAAACATAGGTATAGATCTGTTTTCACCTCTATGGCTCTTTCTACTAAAGATCTTATGATATAAATGGTATTGCTTGTTCCTTTATCTCTAACAAAACCATACTGTTCATCGCTAATTTCTGGATTGATTTTGTTTCGCACTCTTCGCATGATGATTCTTAGTAATATCTTAGTCATATGACTCATAAGGCCTATTGTGCGATGATCATCGCATTCAATCGCACCCGATTTCTTTGGTAGGGCTATGAATATTGATTTGAGCATGTCGTCTGGTATATATCCAATGTTGTAGATATCATTTAATATTTTTGTTATTATTTCTATTCCAAAATCACACATGGCTTCAATCTCTTCTTTAGTTATATTTTCTGGTCCAGGAGCTTTGCCTGCTTTCATATTGCGCAAGGCGTCTTCCACTTCTTCTCTGAGTATTTCTGGTCCTTCTCTATTATCCTTAATATTTACTTCCGTTCGTTCATCATTATAAAGATCTTAATGTATTCTGTCCATGGTTCCCTTATGTTTTCTTGATGAATCAACAGTTCTCCTTCCTTTGATCTTAGACATCCAGTTTTTGATTGCGTTTTTCTTCCTGTTAATTCCTCAATTTGTTTGTATATAGCTTTATCATCTCCTTTTTGTTGCATTACAATCTCATTGAATCTCTCTTTTAGCCATGCTTCTTTTGCTTAATTGCATTTTACTACAATTTCTTTATTTAATCTCTTATACTAATCTTTATTTTTTTTTATTTCTTCTTCTTCTATCCATTAGCTGCAAAATGTCATCTGTCATCCATTTCTTTCTTGAATGTGTCCTCACTGGTGGTATGAACTCTTTTGATATTTGTTGCATTGATTCTTTTAGCATTTCCCACTGTTGATCAATGCATTGTATCTTCTCTATTGCATTTTACCGGTTCTCAATTGTGATTTTATATTTGTCTTGCAGCTTCTTGTCTGATTTGAGCAATTCTAAATTTAACTTGATGTTAACTGAGGCTCGTTTTGCTGCTTTTAATTTTACTTTTTTCCCACAACTGGTACATGGTCACTATTGCAATCTGCCCCTGGTCTAGTTTTCCCACACACAAAACTGTTTCTAAATCTATTGTTTATCATTGTGTAATCAATTTGATTACGTGCGTTGTCTCCTGGGCTTTTCCATGTCCACAGACGTCTTGGATGTTGATTAAACCAGGTGTTTCCTATCATCATGTTGTGTGTTCTTGCCCAGTCAATAAGTTTCTCACCTCTTTCATTCCTCTCGCCTAAGCCATAATATCATGTTATAGACCATACACTGTCTCTTTGTTGTATTTATATCTTGATGTTATATTATATTATATTATAACTTGACAGCACAGCACATTAATTTTTTTAGTTTATCACAACAGGTAATTCATGACAGACTCTTTTTCTCTCATTATAAAATCATAATCAGTTTATAGATTTCTCTGTTATCAATCTTGGCTCATGATCGTCCACATATCTTAAATTAATCTTAGTTAATTCAGGACACTCAAGAGACTATCGTCGGTGACTATTTGAATGTCCGTAACTGCATATCTTTCATACAACATTATTCGTTTGTTTACTTACGAACTTGTAAGAAAATATTGCAGCACAATTATATGAATCTTTCACAACACTTTCACAGCTTAAGTTCATAATGCTCTCTATCAACTTCTACTAATAACTTCTAAACTGACTTGAACTACAACTTGGAGATTCTAACTTCCTAACTAACTGGCTTTGCTACATCAAGAAAACTTACTAACTAAACTTGTGTTCTAACTTGCTTAGCTTCTTATTCTAACACTTCTAGTTCTACTTAACTTCTGACTAACTGCCGAAGGCAGTTCGGCCGAAGCCGGACTAAGCTTACTTAGTCTACATTCTGACTTCTCTCTCTGTCTATCTCTATTTTTTACTAACTTCTTTTGTGTTGAAGTTTAAATACTTCAACCACTCTTTTCACCTGAAAATCAGTAACCAATCAAAATCGTCGCGAAGTGACAATTTGTGACTCCCTCCTGATCACTTGCAGTCTCGTGTCCGAGACTTGAACTCTACAACTGACTTGTGTCTCAACTGTCCAAGACTTTAACAATAACAGATTATTTTCGTGACTTCTATAACCTATTTAAAATAATATTACTTCACGACTTCTGACACCTTTTCTGGTAGCTGTTTACTGGACAGTAAAGTCATGAGGTCAACGCATGCTATTTGTTATTTCCCCAACCTGCTGCTGGTGGAAATCTGTATCTCCTCTCACTCACAAACTTGTTTTGAAGTGGACATTTCCATGGACCTAAATTATTCATTGTGTCGTCCAGTAATTCTGGACATTTCCTCCTTAGCTTGGTGGGTGTCCTTGTATAGTCTGAGGACCCTACCACTATGTGAACTTCTATTTCTGGCTGGAAATTTTCCATTCCCCAACTTCATGTCATAACTCTGCTGGTCGCTACTATTTGTTACTGCTATTATCTATTGAGAAGCGGGTAACAACTAAGTTACCTGCCCCCATGCTCTCACTAGCTATACTCTATTACATGACCAACTACTTTCTCAACTCTTTCCTTTTATACTTTTGCGTTAAAATTCCCTAGAACTATGGTGTTTTCATGTGGTTTGTATTTATGAAGTGCCTCATTTAACTCGTTGTAAAATTTATCAATTGTTTCCTCTAGACTGTCTGCTGTTGGTGCATAAACTTGTATAAGATTAATGTCTATTGGCTTTCCATTCAATTTCACTAAAAGGACTCTGTCAGATATTGGGTAAAAGCCTTTCACTGTTCTTGCTCTTTCTGCATCCAAGGTGATACCTACTCCTCTTTGGTATTCAGTACTTCCAGAATAGATTATTTTATATTTATCAGAATATGTCTCCCCTGATCCGGTGTATCTCATTTCGCAAAGTCCTAGTAATTGTAAACCCATTCTTTTCATTTCTTGTATGATGTTTTCTAGTTTACCCTTCTGCATGAGTGTTCTCACATTCCAAGTATCTATCTTTAGAGTTTGTTTTATCTTTATTTTGCTTACAGTAGCTTGATGACGATCGGGTATCACCTGTAGCACATAATGTCCCCTACCGAACGAAGGTTTTCCATTGGAATCCTCCTTTACGTTGTTGTCGTTATTTCTATTGCTGTGGCGATTCATGATTGCACAAAGAAGTTACGACGGTGTTTTTCTGTTGGCTTCCGTCGGTTTGTTTACAGTTATATATTATACCGACTACATTACCCCAAAAAGCATGTGCCGAAGGTCTGTAAAATTTATGGTCACTAACACCATATTCCCTCTACGCCACTTGGCGTGACGGGGGCTCTTTATTTTTTTTTTTTAATTTTTACTTATGTTGTACTTACAGTTGTTATAAATTTTGCTCAATTCCTTATTCAACCATTTAACTGACTGTGTACCTGTGATTGCCTTTTTCTTAACTTTAAATTGCCACAAGAAAGACTCTCGGTGCGCCCTAGGTCAATAATGCGTATTGTATTTTCATATAAAAATAATGCACATTAAAAAACAAATGAGATAACATCTTAGAAGGACGTGCTAACACAACATAAATTAAAATGAAATTGTTTTATAGCACAAAAGTCATAACAAACCATACAGGCCCAGCGGTACGTGTTCACAGATTAATAATAGAAGCTTTCTCTAGAGCCTGTAACCTCCTCTTTAGCGCAGATAACGCTTTCTGCTGCAGATAACTCACTTTGTGGTCGAAACGAGGGGAGGATTCTGTATTCAGGGATTAACTGCGCAAGTACATAGTCGCTACCCGTTCTTTATCTGTCCTTGATAACTTACTCTTGAGTTCACACTTCCTGGGCGCTGAACACACATCTTAACGTTATCTTGTCAATCATTTTCTAGGTCGGCACACAAGAACTAATACTTTGATCGTCTGATATATTGTTCTTCGTGTTTGCATATCATCACAACCACATCGTTTTATAACTATGTTTCTTAAACCACTACGGTGAAAGTCACATTCTGACGTGGTCAATTTCCAATACAAATTTTATACGATGCAAGCTACACAAATTTAATTATATATTTTCTATCTTTCTTTGTTTGGTCATGTATTGTATATAAAAGTGTTCAGGGATGACTGTTTTTGTGTGTGTGTGTATACAATAGTATTAACATCCGGATAAAGAAAGCAGCACGCACAATTCACACACAGATTATCAAAGTCGTAAACGGGTTTACATGTGACCAGCTCTAAGCTGCGTGTGAGCCCCTTCAAACCATTTAACCTCTGAAAACAATTACTAAATATTGTGTATAGGAAAGTAGGATTGCCTGGTGTCACATATAAAATGTGCTGTGGTCATTGAAAAATGTGAGCATTAAAACAATATTCGCTATACGCTTTATGTGCGCCCTACCCTTTGCTCGGCAAACATCTAGCTCGGACTAAACTCTCTGCACTATATCCGACGTAATAGAGTTTACAGCTTCAGTAATGCGTTCCTCAAACATGTATGTCCGGTAATCTTGGTAGCCACTTGCAGAACACCTGGTCATGTTGTCCAGCACGGCTGATCAATATAAATTTGCGGACTACGGTTGTGCTCAATCTTGCTGATGAAAGTAATCACCACCCTGGGCTGTTGGTTTGGGAATAAACCATTTGGTTGCATTTCCGGGTAACTTGGAGATCAATGAATGCTTTTTATGCTCACCCTGTTTGATATATATATGTACTAACATCCCTAGGTTTATTACTATGGCAATGTGTTTAGATTATGTGGTTAACATTAAACACAATTGTTTTCTTTTTATCTCAAAGTGACGTGCAATCAGGACATTCACAGCGTTAATGGTTGAAGATGTTCTGACCCCAGTCAAACCCCTTCTTCCAATTGGTAGTTCTTACAATTGGTATTTTATGGGCGTGGTTTCAATTTGTGACATCAGACACATAACGTAACATTTTAAGTTGAAGTCAATATTCATGTATGGATGATATAGTAGTAAGTAAAGAGCCTCGTCACGCCAAGTGACGTATGGGGAATATGATGTTAGTGACTATCAATTTTACAGACCTTTGACACATGATTTTTGGGGTAATGTGGTCGGTATTACGCCCGTGCCGATTTACTTTCCCAGAAAAAATCCGGTACCCATTTAAGGCTGGATGAACCTGGAAGCCGTCGGTTGGGATAGAACCCTACCTCTTGCCCTTTGTAGACCAGTTCACTAATATCTATGTATGGATGATATTATTGTAGTTAATTCACATTTATGTATGGATGATATTATTGTAGTTAATTCACATTTATGTATGAATTATATTATTATAGTTAATTCACATTTATGTATGAATTATATTATTGTAGTTAATTCTAATTTATGTCTGGATGATATTATTGCAGTTAATTCTCACTGAAGAAAAAAATATGAGCAAATCCGAGAGTTTTGGAGGGTGCCATTTTCCGTTTGTTACCACAAAGTTTTACAATGGTTAGCTCTTCTCATCACTTTCAATGTATTACTGAAGTATATATATATATTGTATTTCTGGGGGGGGGGGGGAACATGCGAATATTAACTAAAGTATCTCTGAAAAACAACAGTGTAGGGTAGATCGTTTTCTCCAGGAAACAAAAAAAATCAGAGCTCATTTAAGAGTGAGTAGGTGGACCTGGAAGCCAATCTGGTTGGGAAATGTGCCCAACTCCTGGTCCACGATAGGTCAATTCACTTAACCGATGACTAATATTGCAGTGTTATAAGGTTTTGGAGGCTGGGTTTCTCGCTACTGACCAAAAGCTTCCTGGTTCAAATACCAAACGTGGCTACGGGAGTTTACTCAACCTGAAAATGGGTACCAGCGATTTTGCTGGGAAAATCAGGGAGCCCTGGCGTGATAATGATTTCGTGTATCGGGACATTGGAGAAGGGCAATAAGGCCCCTTCCCCTGCCCACACACACATCTGAAGACGTAGTGGAGGAAACCTTTTTTAAATTACCTTTATTTTACGTGGGAGGTAGGAGGCAGAGGGAGGGGGGACGCCAAGAGGTAAACAATTATCGATTAGTCGAAAGAACGATTACTAAATTATCATGCAAACTGTTTTATATCTGAGAGAGAAAATGAACTTTTAGATAAAGTTTGAAGTATGCTCATACAATAGATTATGACCATGATTTTATGATATCTCAAAACTTGTATAGATCGATTGAAACAATAAAACAAAGCCGGTTCTGACCCAATGATCGAAGATTGCATCTGTGTAACATATTTCGTAAAATACAACAACACAGTTTAATAAAAACATGACCGTAGTTTTAATAGTAGCGACATGTAAACTGTAGTTATATGTAAATTATAGGTCCATTTATCATCCAGGAGGACTGGAATGTTAAGATCGATGTAGATTCTCACAGGACAGGAAGATATTGTTAAGATCTATAATAACACAACTAATGAGAGCGATCTAAGATGATTTATTTCAGTTTGCCTTATAAAAAAAAGTAAAGATTTCTGCCACGCCAAGTGGCGGATAAGGAATATGGTGTTAGTGACCATAAATTTTACAGAGCTTCGGCACATGATTTTTGTGGTAATGTGGTCTGTATTATACCCGAGTCGTTTTAATTTCCCAGAAATAAATCCTGTACACATTTAAGGCTTGGTGAACGGAAGCCGTCGATCAGGATCGAACCCGACTTCTTTGTCCAATATAGCCAAGTTCACTAACCACTGAGCTATCGCTGCTCCCAGTTTGCCATATAATTCACATTAATTAATTCAAACCAACAAGCGAATGAGCGCAGCACTCTTCCAACTACTAGCAGCATTGTTTATAATTGAGAAAATCCTGATTTCAGCCCAATATCAATCTAGCTGAATCATAATGAACACATTTCCTGGGGGCCAAAGCTGGCAGTGAACACGTCTTTGTCATGATGACCTTGTCAAAACATAATTAGAGATGTGTATCATTTCACCCTCCCGTCTCACACTAACAAACCTGCTATTAATCCTTTCTATCCCACACTAAAAAACCTACTAATATACCTTCTCAAACCACACTAACAAATCAGCGACTGCACCGTGCTAAGCCACACTAACAAACCTGCTACTATACCTTCTCAAACCGCACTAACAAACCTGCTACTATACCTTCTCAAACCGCACTAACAAATCTGCTACTATACATTCCTATTCCACACTAACAAACCTGCTACTACACCTTCCCAAACCACAATAACAAACCCGCTACTATACCCTACTATCGAAAACTAACAAACCTGCTACTATACCTTCCCAAACCACACTAACAAACCTGCTACGACACCTTCCCAAACCACACTAAAAAAACCTGCTACTACACCTTCCCAAACCACACTAACAAACCTGCTACTATACCTTCCTAAACCACACTAACAAACCTGCTACTATACCTTCCCAAACCACACTAACAAACCTACAACTATACCTTCCTATCCCACACTAACAAACCAGCTACTACACCTTTCTATCCCACACTAACAAACCTACTACTATACCTTCTCAAACCACACTAACAAACCTGCCACTACACATTCCTATACCACACTAACAAACCTGCTACTATACCTTCCTATCCCACACTAACAAACCTGCTATTAATCCTTCCTATCCCACAAAAACAAACCTACTAATATACCTTCTCAAACCACACTAATAAATCTGCTACTATACCTTACTATCCCACACTAACAAACCTGATATTAATCCTTCCTATCCCACACTAACAAACCTGCTACTATACCTTCCTTTCCCACACTAACAAACCCGCTATTAATTCTTCCTATCCCACACTAACAAACCTACTAATATACCTTCTCAAACCACACAAACAAATCAGCTACTGCACCGTCCTAAGCCACACTAACAAACCTGCTACTATACCTTCTCAAACCGCACTAACAAATCTGCTACTATACATTCCTATCCCACACTAACAAACCTGTTACTACACCTTTCCAAACCACAATAACAAACCCGCTACTATACCTTCCTATCGAAAACTAACAAATCTGAACTATACATTACTATCCAACACTAACAAACCTGCTACTATACCTTCCCAAACCACACTAACAAATCTGCTACTACACCTTCCCAAACGACACTAACAAACCTGCTACTACACTTTCCAAAACCACAATAACAAACCTGCTACTATACCTTCCCAAACCACACTAACAAACCTGCTACTATACCTTCCCAAACCACACTAACAAACTTGCTACTATACCTTCCCAAACCACATTAACAAACCTGCTACTACACCTTCCCAAATCACACTAACAAATCTGCTACTATACCTTCCCAAACCACACTAACAAACCTGCTACTATACCTTCCCAAACAACACTAACAAACCAACTACTATACCTTCCTATCCCACACTAACAAACCTACTAATATACCTTCGCAAACCACACTAACAAATAAGCTACTGCACCGTCCTAAGCCACACTAACAAACCTGCTACTATACCTTCCTATCCCACACTAACAAACTTGCTATTAATCCTTCCTATCCCACACTAACAAACCTGCGTTTAATCCTTCATATCCCACACTAACAAACCTGCTACTATACCTTCTCAAACCACACTAACAAATCTTCTACTATACATTCCTATCCCACACTAACAAACCTGCTACTACACCTTTCTAAACCACACTAACAAACCTGCTACTTCACTTTCACAAACCACACTAAGAAACCTGATACTACACCTTCCTAAACCACACTAACAAACCTGCTACTATATCTTCTCTAACCGCACTAACAAACCTGGTGCCACACCTTCCCATCCCACACTAACAAACATGTTACTACACCTTCCTATTCCACACTAACAAATCTGCTTCTACACCTTTCTAAAGAACACTAACAAACCTGCTACTAAACCTTCCCACCCCACAATAACAAATTAGCTACTACACCTTCCTATCTCACACTAACAAACCTGCTACTACACCTTCATATCCCAAACTAACAAATCTGCCACTACACCTTCCTATCCCACACTAACAAACCTGCTACTACACCTTCCTATCACACACAAAAAAACAGCTACTACACCTTCCTATCTCACACTAACAAACCTGCTACTGCACCTTCCTATCACACACTAACAAACCTGTTACTATACCTTCCTACCACACACAAACAAACATATTACTACACCTTCCTATCATACACTAACAAACCTGCTACTACACCTTGCTATCACGCACTAAGAAACTTGCTACTACACCTTCTCAAACAACACTAACAAACCTGCTACTACACCATCCTATCTCACACTAACAAACCTGCTACTACACCTTCCTATCTCACACTAACAAACCTGCTACTACACCCTACTATATCACACTAACAAACCTGCTACTACACCTTCCTATCTCACACTAACAAACCTGCTACTACACCTTCCTATCTTACACTAGCGAACCTGCTACTACACCTTCCTATCTGACACTAACAAACCTGTTACTACACCTTCCTAACTCACACTAACAAACCTGCTACTACACCTTCCTATCTCACACAAACAAACCTGCTACTACACCTTCCCAAACCACACTAACGAACCTGCTACTACACCTTCCTATCTCACACTAACAAACCTGCTAATACACCTTCCTATCGCACACTAAGAAACCTGCTACTACACCTTCCTATCTTACACTAGCGAACCTGCTACTATACCTTCCTATCTGACACTAACAAACCTGTTACTACACCTTACTATCTCACACTAACAAACCTGCTACTACACCTTCTCAAACCACACTAACGAATCTACTACTACACCTTCCTATCTCACACAAACAAACCTGCTACTACACCTTCCCAAACCACACTAACAAACCTGCTGCCACACCTTCCCATCCCACACTAACAAACATATTACTTCACCTTCCTATCATACACTAACAAACCTGCTACTACACCTTTCTATCACGCACTAACAAACTTGCTACTACACCTTCTCAAACAACACTAACAAACCTGCGACTACACCTTTCTATTACGCACTAACAAACTTGCTACTACACCTTCTCAAACAACACTAACAAACCTGCCACTACACCTTTCTATCACACACTAACAAACTTGCTACTACACCTTCTCAAACAACACTAACAAACCTGCGACTACACCTTTCTATCACACACTAACAAACTTGCTACTACACCTTCTCAAACAACACTAACAAACCTGCGACTACACCTTTCTATCACACACTAACAAACTTGCTACTACACCTTCTCAAACCACACTAACAAACTTGCTACTACACCTTCTCAAACCACACTAACAAACTTGCTACTACACCTTATCAAACCACACTAACAAACTTGCTACTACACCTTCTCAAACCACACTAACAAACCTGCTACTACACCTTTCTATCACACACTAACAAACTTGCTACTACACCTTCTCAAACCACACTAACAAACTTGCTACTACACCTTCTCAAACCACACTAATAAACTTGCTACTACACCTTCTCAAACCACACTAACAAACCTGCTACTACACCTTTCTATCACACACTAACAAACCTGCTACTACACCTTCTCAAACCACACTAACAAACTTGCTACTACACCTTCCCAAACCACACTAACAAACCTGCTACTACACCTTCCCAAACCACACTAACAAACTAGCTACTACACCTTCCTATCTCACAGTAACAAACCAGCTACTACACCTTCCTATCTCACAGTAACAAACCAGCTACTACACCTTCCAATCTCACACTAACAAACCTGTTACTACATCTTCCTGTCACACACTAACAAACCTGCTACCACACCTTCCTATCTCACACTAACAAACCTGCTACTACACCTTCCTATCCCACACTAACAAATCTGCTACTACACCTTCCTATCCCATACTAACAAACATGCTACTACACCTTCCCAAACCACACTAACAAACCTGCTACCACACCTTCCTATCCCACACTAACAAACCTGCAACTACACCTTCCTATCCCACACTAACAAATCTGCTACTACACCTTCCTATCTCACACTAACAAACCTGCTACCACACCTTCCTATCTCACACTAACAAACCTGCTACCACACCTTCCTATCCCACACTAAAAAACTGCAACTACACCTTCCTATCCCACACTAACAAACCTGCTACCACACCTTCCTATCTCACACTAACAAACCTGCTACCACACCTTCCTATCTCACACTAACAAACCTGCAACTACACCTTCCTACCCCACACTAACAAATCTGCTACTACACCTTCCTATCCCATACTAACAAACATGCTACTACACCTTCCCAAACCACACTAACAAACCTGCGAGAGCAGCGCCTTTCAATAGACATAACCGCCGACAACACTTTTTTCTCGCCAACAGAACAACGGAGGAGTCGTACCTTTTGTACAAGACAGATGGGTTGCAAATTAGTTTTCTTTTGTACCTCCTTTTGTTTGTCCTTTGTTTCGACAGAAGGTCGTATCTACATACAACTTTCTTTATATATCATCATTGAGTGCCGTCTTTGCATCGAAGGTTGGTTAACATGGTGCGCCATTCCATTCTGTCTCTTGCTTTGATGCTACTGATTGTCAAAGGCTAACTTGTCCATCTTTTTATTTTACTCGTCCATGTTAGTCTTGGTCTGCTTCTGTCTCTTGTTTGATTTGTTTAGTAGTTCTTTTTTTCATTGTTAATTTCGCTCTATAAGTTTTCAATATAAATGCGCTCGCACGAGGATCCGGTTGTTGACCTTTCTTTTAATATTTCATAGCGATTTTAGTTTTTGGCTTTTACGTATTTTATTTTTAATTCAAGAAAGTGTAGAACGCAGCATGATAACTGATTAAGTTTATTTGCCATTCAATGTACATATTTTATGAAAACAATAAACGTGCATGCGGTTTGGCCTTCTATCGTGTCTTCAATGGATTATCGAAGTTTCAGATCCATACAAAAACCATTCAGGTTTGATATATTAATCGTTTGTTGTGTTTGTTAATCTGGTGTTAATTCACGTCCCTAAGTTAACTTGCTTAATCTAGAGCTGTCTTTATGATTCGTACATTTATCTCTTCTTTGAGGGTGAACAAGGTGAACTTTGATGTAGTTTAGTTGAATATTTAAACTGAAGTTGGCCTCCGTTTTATATAGTTTGGTTTCTCCTTGGAATAGAAGGTTTCTCGACAATAAGGATGGCGTTAATTATTCTCAAAATTAAAATCTGTTATTCTTATATAAGTATTATTTAATATTGCAAAATGCCTCTTGTTACTGTAAGCAAATTTAGATCCTTAATGTAGTCATTTAGAACTTTGATCACTTCACATCTAGACGACATAGCTGCAGTTTTTATCATTAAGATTTTTTCAAAAAAGATTTTTTTTATAAATCATGTGATATTTTATCTTAATTCAGCGTTACCTGGTCTAAATTTACCTGACTTGATAGTACAAATATCGCACCTGTCTGATTTCAGACTGTTCTTGACTTGTTTTTTCATGTGATAACACTGTCAAGTTGGCGTGGATTATGTTCAGTGTTAATATTTGTCCGGGTAAACATAGGCGTTCTTCAATATGTGAAAACAAAAAGGATCTATTTCTTGAATGAATGGAATGATAACAGCATGTCGTATTGTCTTCAAACAAGGTAATGTTTGAAGTTAGAAATGATAACAGATTAGAGTGTCTAGAAATTAATTAATTTGGCTGTTAGATGACGTCCGACTTCAAAGCAGGTTAATCAATAGCATTTGATGTGCATGCGACATTAATGAGTGTGTTTTGTGTATATGGTGCGGTTTTTTCGTTAGCTGTTTGCAACTTTTTCACGCAGTTCACTGCAGCCTCTTTGTGTGTTTTGCGGTTTTTTCGTTAGAGAAGTTTGCAACTTTTTCGTGTAGCATATTGCAGCCTCTTCGTGTGCTTCATGCCGCCCTTTTGAGTACTTGAGGCGGCATTTTTTTTAGTCCACCCAATCGTATGTTCATGCAACAATATTTAAATATACTATGTATTACTTGTACTTTTGTGCAGCTTGATATCCATAAGGGGAGCCGCAATAGCTCAGTGGTTAGTAAACTGGACTACAAAGGACGAAAGGTCGTGTTCGATCCTGATCGACGGTTTCCGGGTTCACCCAGCCTTAAATGGGTGCCGGATTTTTTTTCTGGGAAAGTAAAGCGGCACGGGCGTAATACCGACCATAAAATCATGTGCCGAAGGTTTATAAAAATTATGGTCACTAACACCATATTCCCTATACGCCACTTGGCGTGACGACGCACTTTACGTTTACTTTGCCTTATATTCATATATTTGTCGGTAATACTTTCCCAAATACGTAAAGTAATTCACTGCTAATACTCACAACCCACAAGTGGATATCAAAAGTGAAGGAATAGACCTGGAGACAGTTCAGAACTACAACTACCTTGGACATACTATAACCAGTGATGGAAAATGTACAACTGAAATAAATAAAAGAATAGGAATGGCAAAAAGTAATTTTAATGTCATGAAGAAAATACTAACATCAAAACAAATAACACCAGGGCTAAAACTAAGAAAAATGTTATGTCTTCTCAACATTTCTATATGGTGCAGAAACATGTGCATTTTACAAGAAAACAGAACAGAAAATTAAAGCCTTTGAAATTTGGATATATAGAAAATAATAGGTAGAATTGGATGGAAGGAAAAGAAAACAAACGATGATGTCTTAAAACAACTGAAAATGAAAAGAGAACTACTAAACACAGTTCAAACAAGACAAATGAAATTTTTGGGCCATGTTAAAAGACACAACAGCCTACTGAAAGTAGTCCTGGGGGGGGGGGGAAATATAAGGTAAAAGAGGCAGAGGCAGACCAAGACTAACATGGACGAGTAACATCAAAAGATGGATAAATCAGCCTACTACAACCTGCTCCATCAAAGCAAGAGACAGCAGAATGGCGTTCCTTGGTAGCCAACCTTCGATGCGGAGATGGCACTCGATGATGATGATGAATACACTGCTCGATTGGTGTAAATTTCGACTAGCTTGTATCATGTGGTGTGACATTTCATTACCTTTATTTTATCAAAGTTCAGTTTGTAGTCCCATTGTGTTTGAGTTTCTGTTTACTTCCTGTAGCTTTTCTTTCACTTGTTTATGGCTCTGTGCAAGGAATGCCGTGTCATCGGCAAAATCGCGAAATCTGTGTCTTTCAGCCCGACACATCCGCCTTTTGCAACTTGCTTAACAATGTTTGCTTGACATCGGCCGTTTCTGGCACAATCTTTTCAATTTGTAACTGCCAATGAATCTTCAAAGTGCTCTTGTTCACAGGGGACCGCCTGTTTTTCGCCGTTATCCGTGAAGGCTACATATCAGATCTCACTACCCAGAGGCCAGGGGATGGCTACATATCAGATCTCACTAACCAGAGGCCAGGGGATGGCTACATATCAGATCTCACTAACCAGAGGCCAGGGGATGGCTACATATCAGATCTCACTAACCAGAGGCCAGGGGATGGCTACATATCAGATCTCACTAACCAGAGGCCAGGGGATGGCTACATATCAGATCTCACTAACCAGAGGCCATGGGATGCTACATATCATATCCCACTACCCAGAGGCCATGGATGGCTACATATCAGATCTCACTACCCAGAGGAGGGCTACATATCAGATCTCACTAACCAGAAGAGGGCTACATATCAGATCTCACTACCCAGAGGCCAGGAGATGGCTACATATCAGATCTCACTACCCATAGGAGGGCTACATATCAGATCTCACTAACCAGATGAGGGCTACATATCAGATCTCACTACCCAGACAAGGGCTACATATCAGATCTCATTAACCAGAGGAGGGATACATATCAGATCTCAATACCCAGACAAGGGCTACATATCAGATCTCACTAACCAAGGCCAGGGGATGGCTTTGGTATGATGAGATGGTATTGAAAGCCAGAAAGGGAATATCTGAAATTATGATCATGACAGCAGCACAAATCAGGTCTCACTAACCAGAGGAGGGCTACATATCAAATCTCACTAACCAGAGGAAGGCTACATATCAGATCTCACTAACCAGAGGAGGGCTACATTTCAGATCTCACTAACCAGAGGCCAGGGGATGGCTACATATCAGATCTCACTAACCAGAGGCCAGGGGATGGCTACATATCAGATCTCATTAACCAGAGACGGGCTACATACCAGATCTCACTAACTAGAGGACAGGGGATGGCTACATATCAGATCTCACTAACTAGAGGACAGGGGATGGCTACATATCAGATCTCACTAACTAGAGGACAGGGGATGGCTACATCAGATCTCACTAACCAGAGGACAGGGGATGGCTACATCAGATCTCACTAAGTAGAGGACAGGGGATGGCTACATCAGATCTCACTAACTAGAAGACAAGGGATGGCTACATATCAGATCTCACTAACTAGAGGACAGGGGATGGCTACATCAGATCTCACTAACTAGAGGACAGGGGATGGCTACATCAGATCTCACTAACTAGAAGACAGGGGATGGCTACATATCAGATCTCACTAACTAGAGGACAGGGGATGGCTACATATCAGATCTCACTAACTAGAGAACAGGGGATGGCTACATATCAGATCTCACTAACTAGAGGACAGGGGATGGCTACATATCAGATCTCACTAACTAGAGGACAGGGGATGGCTACATATCAGATCTCACTAACTAGAGGACAGGTGATAGCTACATCAGATCTCACTAACTAGAGGACAGAGGATGGCTACATATCAGGACTCACTACCCAGGGGAGAGTAAAGCCACGAAGAGACCACGAATTCGAAGTGAAAAATGTCCATTGCCTTTCCAAATAATAATAAATGATAATTTGTGCCGGAAAGATGGTTAATTCTATCTTTCCAATGCAGATCAGTGTATAGATACAAAGTTTCACTGTTGGGATCTTCCCCGGTGAAGCGGAGTACATGCATGTGATCTGAAATCCTCTACAGTGTGCGCAATAGTGTGTTTTCTGTGTTGATTGCAATATACGTCATCATTGGAATACCGGTTAATCTGACGGTTAGGCGGCAGGAACTTTTAATTGCTTTATCTGAAAAGTGTTCCTTGTTGCAGTTTCCTCATATTCCAAGTCCGGCTTGTTGCAGGAGCTACTGAGTTAAGTGCTCTGTGCACACCGTGAGCTGTGTGTATCATCCGTGTTGATCATGTTTCGATATTCCAATGGTTTACGTTGAATGATGACATCGTATGACAGGGAACAGTTGGCTATGTTCACTTTCTGTGCGGTTTCGCCTTATGTCTTTTGGCGTGTGCTGAGACTGCTATGATGGGGACTACAGCTACCTTTCTTTGTTTTGGAGATGAGATAGTAATTCGGATGATTCCACTGGCACGGGCGGTTGAGCAATTACGGATTAAAATTCGTTTGGAGTGATACCGGGGTCTTCCATAAACATAACCATAACCATAATAATAAATGAATATTTGTCTATAGTCTAAACCACTGGAAACTATCTGTGCTGTTTCGTCCTAAATATTTGTCTGCAACGCAAGTATTCAATCCTACCCTATCCGGGAGATACTTGTCTTAAAAGGAAAAGTACAGATATACAATTTATGCTCCACTTATTATGTGGGCGATTATATAAATATGATACTGCTGTGAAAGAAGGTGGCCTTCTAGACACGCCCTATTTTATGGTTACAGAACATAACTCAGCTGAATTGATATAAAGAATGTATGTAACAGAGTACCTCTGGGTGTTTTGATATTTCAGCTGCTTGAACTAAAGATCAGCGATTTCTTTCTTATTTGGATTTCTCACACTTTTCACAATGAAAGATAGTATTTAAATATGGGAGGTGAACCCCCCGAATAAACGGCATTCGACTCATGGATTTCATATGATTCACCAACTCTCCAGTGTTGTTCAACACCAATACAATAAGAATTACAAACGAGAAAATCTTAGGACAGGGTAGTACATTATCTATCTGACGCTGATGATGTATAGGCGTAACGTCGGGACGGAGACAGAGAGAGTGTAGTGGGGGAACTTCAGACAGAGCTGAATCGTATAAATGTGTGGTATGGGGAGGCAAGTGCACTTGTCAAGTCGACGAATGTAACGATGCCATGGTTTTCATTTAACAACAGCATAGTCCACATTTCATCGCGAAACTTGAATCTGTGTTCAGAGGTTGTGAAGAGAACTCACGCAATTACATACCTGGGAGTGTAGTTTGATGGGAAGCTTGCTTTTATAAAGCATGCAGATGAGATGGTATTGAAAGCCAGAAAGGGCCTATCTGAAATGATGGTCATGACAGCAGCACAAATTGAGCAATGACGTTTTGTTTTCTTATATTAGGTGCTGGTCTTGTCTGTGATTGAGTATACACTGGCGATTCCTGACTAAGTAACGCGCAAATGGAACGAGTGGAAGGGATACACAACGAGGCAATGCGCATCATCCTTGGGTGCACAAAAAATGCTGAACAAGAGCGATTTTCCCACCATTGCAGGCAGAATAAGTCTTTGCCGAGCATGTGCCTACCTTCGTATCAGTATAGACCCACATCATCCTCTATACCGTGAATTTATGAGTAGAAAATGCAACAAGTTAAACGGATGAAAAATCATGGATGGACAGACAATCGATATTGATAAGCAGGTACATTAAATCTAGGACATAGAACGTGGCGAAAAATGGGTGCTAGTGTCGTCAGATTTCAGTACGTTCTTTCTAGCTGTAATCAAACTGTACAGACAGTATACAACAAAACCCCTTGGTGGTTGAGGTAAATGTGTAGGTCCTGGTTTCAGAGAACTCATCTGAGAGTGACGCAATCATTTGCACAGGGGTCCTATTATTCGGCACGTACAGACAGGGGTCATATTATTCGGCACGTACATGCAGGGGTACTATTATTCGGCACGTACAGGCAGGGGTCCTATTATTCGGCACGTACAAGCAGGGGTCCTATTATTCGGCACGTACAGGCAGGGGTCCTATTATTCGGCACGTACGGAGCTCGTGGGCTTTCCCGACTCATGATGGATGCAGAACTGTGAAGGAAAAAAAGTGCTGCTTTTTCACTGACTACAAGTATCTTGACCATGGAAATTATGGCTGTCACTAAAGCATTGGCATGGCTTGAGCCACAGACAGATGAACAATACATGTGTGTTTCCTTAATGACTGTGAATATACTCAGAAAGATCACAACTGGTTGGGTTCAACGGCAGTGGATAGAGTCCCTGGGGAGGTCTAGTGTAACAAAGTGTCTGCTTCACTTTCATTTCAGGGCGCGCAGATGTAAAAGATAATAAACGCGCTGACGTACTTGCCATTTTGGCAGACAAGTGTGGAAGGGCAATAGGTCCAGCTGTCATTCTGAATGCCCTCAGGTCATGTGCAGGAACAAACAAAAAACAAAACGACTTAAAAATTACCTGAAATTCACAAACATGAACAAACTGCCAGAATATGGAGTCAAGATGGGAGATGCCAAACGAGAGCGCTATGCTTGAACCTAGAGAAGACTTGTCAACCAACACAACACAGTTGTCTTTTAATCGCTAAACTTTGAGGGATCTACTTCCGAGGGGATCTCAGCAATTATGAACTTGTTCATTGTGTAATAAGGATACTGTGCCGACAAAACTAAACTAAACTAAACTAAACTAAACTAAACTAAACTAAACTAAACTAAAATAAACTAAACTAAAATTAAAACTAAACTAAAACTAAAACTAAACTAAACTAAACTAAACAGGCAAAAAAATATTAATCAGTCCCAAATAAATGCATGTTGGATAGCAAAATGCGAACTACAGTGGAACACAACCTACTACTAAATGAAGATTGAATTGAAAAAAAATAACATAAAATATTTTCCCGCTACTCTCATAGTCATTCAGGCTCTCAAGAAAAAAAAATCATTCTTGTTTCATGAATTTAAATATATATTTTACGGAAACCTAAAATGTACACTGATCTGGATGTAATATGTAAAAAAAAGAAAAAAAAAAAAAGACAACGACAAGTATCCCTCGACGTTGTCAATTGTTGAAAATTTCGCTCCAAATATCGCGCTAAAAATTGAAATGAAATACCATCGAGAATATAAGAAAGTTAAAGATAATTTGGTTTCAGATGCGTGTATCTGTGGCACTGACGTAGTGGATGCGAATTATCTGTTGTAGAATGGCCCATTACCGTGATAATAACTGAAAAAAGACTGCTTGAACTTCGCTTCCAAGATACTGGGACGTCAAGATTGTGTTGCCTATATTCTACAACGATCGCTGTCTTTCTATAGAAACTCATCACGCGATAAAGACACTCGGGATGTACAAGATGGCTGCATTGTGCAGAGATTACCTTTAAGTGGCGAACCGAGTCCATGTTAAAGAAAGGCGATATCTTAATCTATGTTTCTTGCAGGCAGATACTACCTTACCAAGTTAATTAACTCCCCTCTCTAGACAGCGTGTCAGCATGATTGGAATGGTGCCATGATGAAAACATTGCACGTAGCCACCATGCAATTAAGGAATTCATTCTCACTTCTAATACTCTGGATAGGACTGTCTATATGGACCATCATTATGTGATTTGATAGAACCATAATCTAGATGGGATCCACCCATAAATGCTGAGGATGGTTCTGCATATCACAGACCCAAGACTAAATTCTGAATATAGAAGAACAGAAAACCCCTCGAAGAAATGGTAGCAGACAAGCAAATTCCTTTTAACGACTAGAATCAATGAGGAAATTCATCCACCTCTTTCTATCTCTCTCTCCCTCTCTCTCTCTCTCTCTCTCTCTCTCTCTCTCTCTCTCTCTCTCTGTGCGTGTGCGTGTGAGATGGTATGCCCAGTCTAGTAAAACAAACAGCAGAATAAAACTTCGCGTTGATAATCTCCTGAGAAATCTTGTCCACACCCAGAAAAGCTGAAGAATTAAAAGAAAAAAAGTTAAAATTAAAACTGAATCGGAGCACTCGTCATTAGTATACTCTGGCCGAAATTAGAATATTATAGATTCAATGGACGGATAGAGCGCACGTGACACATAGTGCCAAAGCAGAGAGGATTTAGCACCGTCGCGCAGATAAAGAACACTCGACATCATGACTCAAGAATAGATTTCCGATCAATATAGTAGATAGGCAGCAGGAACCGTTGAGGCTGAGTCTGAAAAGTGTTCCTTATTGCAGTTTCCTCAAATTCCTATCGGAGCTACTGAGTTTAGTGCTCTGCGCACACCGAGAGCTGTGTTCTTTATCCGAATCGTGTTTCGATATTTTGATTGCTTACGATGAACGATGATATCGTACGACGAAGGACAATTCAGCTGCGTTAACTTTCGGTGCCGCTTGGCTTTATAGTTTTTGGAGTGTGCTAGCTGCTTTGATGAGGACTGTATCTGCTTTTCTTCGTGTGGGTCCTTCAATGAGATGAGTTTTAATTCAGATCATTCAACTGGCACAGGCGATTGAGCAATTATGGATTTTAATTCGTTTGCAGCGATACCGGGACCTTCGACTAACCATAACCATAACTCAAGAATCGAATTTTTGGCGCGTAGGACGAAGGTGGACATGTACCCGGACGTATTTATTTGTTTCTTGTTATTGCTGTTATTGAGCTCTATTTGGGGATAATTGTCGCGCTATGTGGCGATACTTGTCATCCGTGCGATACTTGTCACACTTGTCAGTTCTCGGGGTGATTGACCTCCGCTGGAATGCGCTGCTCGTGTTTACAATCGGGCCAACACGTCTTCGTGTCCCCTGGCTATCGTCTCAGCCCTGACCTTGTCGGGTCACTGTAGTACTTCAGGTTTGTTGTTAATATGACGGTTTCACGTTGTGGTTCCGCGACAACTTTACTGTTGTTATGATTCGTCCCCGAGGGTTGACGCTAGGCTAGATAAATGTAACTGTGTAACAGATAACAATACCTTGGTTATAAGAGTTTGTTCCGATTTTTAATTCTGTCACATCGGACTCTCGTACACACTGGATATGGCAAGTTACACACTTAGAGCGCACTCTACAATTTCTTCAGTCTCTCGCCCTAATACTTGTCTCTGGGCTCTGACCGCATTCATACTCTCATCTACACTATATGTGGACCGTCCCCATTGACGGCCCACCTATATTATCTAACTTCTACTGGTCCGGCTGTCTCTTGGCCACTGCTACTAACTATCTCTTAATAGTGCTACTCACTAATCTGTCCACTTAACTGTTCTTCTCTAGTCTCTGCATCTCCTAACTATCGCGCGTTCTTGCCGACTAAAATTCTATTACTCCTGCTTGGTGTCCTGACTCAGATCGTCACTCCCTGCCAACTCAGTCTCTTCCAGTCTTCGGTATCCAAAAAGTCCTCACTATTATTCTAACTCACATTCTAATCTAATTTTACTAGGCTAAGGTTAGGCTCTCTATAGGCCGGCCACATGGTCGCCCGTCTCCTAACGAGCGTCTGTGCCCTGCCGACTACATTTCTCCAAGTGTCTGGTCTCCAAGTGCTTTGTCTCCAAGTGCTTGTCAATCTTGAGTGATTACCTCTTAAATTTGGATCATATAAGCCAATCAGAATAGACTTCCTACGCGTCTGTCTTCCAACTCACTTCTGGACCTGGTCTTCACGTTTTGCACGTGAATTTTGACACATAGTCTCATTTTTCTCCTGACTTCGTCTTAATGTTTTTTTTTACTTTTTTTCTATTTGACCTTGTTCTCTTGTCTGTTTACTCCTCTATTCTCTCCTTCTACCCCTACGCATCTGTTTGCCCACTCACTTCTGGACCTGGTCTTCACATTTTTCCCGTGCATTTCGACCCATCCTCTTTATTTTTATCGTGACTTCGTTTTAATGTCTTTTTCCTTTTTTTCTCCTTGACCTTGTTCTCTCGTCTTTGTTTTTTACTGCTCTCTCTTTCCATTCCTCCGCATTCTACAGACAATATGTGGCACACAAGTCGTAGCTAACGTACTTTGCACTTAGGGTGTCGGTGAAGGTTTATGTGGCACCCAAAGCGTAGAGAGTACTTGTGATCCAGGACACAGAACTAGATAGAGAATGTTTGACACCCATGGCACACTAAAGTACTTAGCAATAAATATTGCATCTGAAGCAAACGACACATGAAGAGAGCGTTGAATATATAATTCACATGTCGAACCCAGAGTATTTAACACTATTCTGGATCTACAGCACATGAATCTTGCAGTCACTAAAAGAGTTTTTCATCGATATACATTTGAAAGTTATGTGTCAAGTTGTTCTGTCCGTACTGGATTTCGAGAAGCTCAGTTCAATAAACAAGGAATATAGACATGAAGTAGCATGGCAAGTAAACACTTATTGAAGCATGTCACTGAATACCAAAAAGCAATGAAAACACAATTCGCGAAAACTAAAACTCAGTAACCCCCCCCCCCCCCCCCCCCCCAAGAGCCTCCGTCACGCCAAGTGGCGTATAAGGAATATGGTGTTAGTGACCATAAATTTTACAGACCTTCAACATATGATTTTTGGGGTAATGTGGTCGGTATTACGCCCGTTCCGCTTTACTTTCCCAGGAAAAATCCGGTACCAATTAAAGGCTAGCTGAACCCGGAAGTCGTCGGTTGGGATAGAACCCTACTTCTTAAAATTCAGTAACACACAAACATAAAATAATGGATTTGGATAATGAATCGTCACTTGCTACAGGAATTACTACACGAACTCTTCAACCATTTTTTAAAACTTAGAGCAAACTTTACTAACTTTCAACCAGGCAACATAATTTTACCGCCAACATTTGCAACTTTCAACCAGGCAACATATTTTTACCGCCAACATTTGCAACTTTCATCCAGGCAACAGATTTTTATCGGCAACATTTGCAACTTTCATCAGGCTAAAACTTTCTTAACACCCATTTTTTTGCAACTTTCGTCAGCATTATATTTCTTTACCGCCGACTAATATTTCAATTTTTTTTTTTAAATGCATCAACATCGCTAAAACAACACAGTTGATTGAGATCATTGAAAGATAGAAGAAAGAAAGAAGAAAGAAAGAAATATTACATCTCGAGTGTTGCGTTTAGCGCCTATGATGTTAATACTTATATTTTTGTTACTATCAACAAATTTGTGGGTAATGTCAGGACTACGCCAACGATGTGCTTATTTAAGGTCGTTTGTGTCTAAATATTGGAAGATTGGGTATCAAATCAAACCTCTTATCCTTTATACACTATTTCACAAAAAAACTATTCTATCGCAGCTTCCAAAAATTACAAGAAACCACTTTTAATATAATGATACTCTTGGACTGTGATTGTATGTTGATCCTATGTTCCGTGTTGATCACTGCATCAACTTAATGTGTGTCTTGTTGGATATTATAACTATACTAACATTTAATATGATATTAGAAACGAAGTAAAATATGATATGTATTATTCCATATACTTTGTGAAGTTTAGAATTTGTCTAAACCAGTGGTACCCAAACTTAGGTTACACTCGGCTCCCTTTTTCTGCAGATCATATACCAGCGACGCCCTCATGGCGGTTAAGATCGTATAACTGCAGCAGGCTCTGATTCTGTTATTCATTTTGCAGTAGGTTAGTACTCTAGGTTCAGAAATTAACTTCAATAACAATAAAGATATAAAAGTAATTTAATATAATAAAATAAAATAATATATAAAAAAAAAAACTCACACCATACTTAAGCTTACAAATTGCATTTTCACAAAACCTTCAAACACACACTTGTTCATATACTCTGTTCAGAAAATATATAATATATACTATTGTTATTGTTATTATTATTTTTAAAATAAAAAAAAAACTCAAAGAACAGCCTTTCTATTATCACTGTTATACACGAAAACAAGCATATTTGAATTCAATGTCACTGTCTTACTGAGACCTATGTCACAGGATATAACAAGCAGAAAGCACAACGCCGAATGTGGACATTTTTAGAGCGTACGCACTTTGTTATTCATTAATATTAATTTGCTGACCTCCCTGAAAATATATAAGTAAAGTGGAGAGCCCCGTCACGTCAAGTGGCGTTTTAGGGAATATGGTGTTAGTGACCATAATTTTTACAGACCTTCCGCACATGATTTTTGGGGTAATGTGGTCGGTATTTACGCCCGTGTCGCTTTACTTTCCCAGAAAAAATTTGGTATCCATTAAAGGCTGGGTGAACTTGGAAGCCGTCGATCAGAATCAAACCCGACCTCTTATCCTTTGTAGTCCAGTTCACTAACCACTGAGTTTGAAAAGATATATATATATATATATATATATATATATATATATATATATATTTAAAAGACGACAAAGTTAACACCCTCCTGTAAAAACGTGTTCATTCACTTACAAAAAAATATTAAACCTACGGGAATGTTGTCATTTTATTATATCTAACCACTGAGCAGGCACACGCCAGCACAGCACCTTTGCCACAAAGTTTAGTTCCCTGGGAGCCGTTGAATACTTTTTGGGCAACCTCAGGTTTAAATTATCACGTTCATGGACCAGCTATTGCACTGAGGGCGGTCAGCGACTCACAGTTGACTGCGTGCTTCAAGATTTGCGAATAACAGAGTATTCCATACGCTACTCCGCCCCTTATTATTGCCTGTTGAAATATTCTAATTAATCTGGCCAAGAAATCAAGGGTGGAAGGGGGAAAACAAGCAGATACTTAAAAATGCCATGATGAAGACGGACATATCGGGTTGAAAGACACAAATGCTACGGCTTGCTGTAAACCAGCGATACAAGCCATCCACGTCCAATTAACGTTCTTCTTAGGGGGCGACGAAGAAAAAAGTAGTCACTGAAAGAGGAAGAAATAGATGATCACACGCACAGAGATTAATAAATAATGTGTGCTGTGACGGTTGTTTGTAAACAAAATATTGCATACATTCTATCTAACGTTACAACAACTTTATGTCCCTTAATAGTTTAGAATTCAAATAGCTTTCTCTAAAGTCACACTAAATTATTATTTTCATCGCGCGCGTGCACACACCATCACACATACATAACAACTGGAAGATTTGTCAGTGGCGTGTATAAGAAACAAGTGGTAAACTTGTCTTATGTCGTGTATAATGAACAATGGAGAGACCTTAGATTTGTCAGAGATGTATATTTAAACAATGGAAAGACTTGTCAGAGATGTATATTTAAACAATGGGGAGACTTGTCAGAGATGAATATTTAAACAATGGGGAGGCTTGTCAGAGATGAATATTTAAACAATGGGGAGGCTTGTCAGAGATGTATATTTAAACAATGGAAAGACTTGTCAGAGATGTATATTTAAACAATGGGAAGATTTGTCAGAGATGTATATTTAAACAATGGAAAGACTTGTCATAGATGTATATTTAAACAATGGGAAGATTTGTCAGAGATGTATATTTAAACAATGGGGAGATTTGTCATAGATGTATATTTAAACAATGGGGAGACTTGTCAGAGATGAATATTTAAACAATGGGGAGGCTTGTCAGAGATGTATATTTAAACAATGGAAAGACTTGTCAGAGATGTATATTTAAACAATGGGAAGATTTGTCAGAGATGTATATTTAAACAATGGAAAGACTTGTCAGAGATGTATATTTAAACAATGGGAAGATTTGTCAGAGATGTATATTTAAACAATGGGGAGATTTGTCATAGATGTATATTTAAACAATGGGGAGATTTGTCAGAGATGTATATTTAAACAATGGGGAGATTTGTCAGAGATGTATATTTAAACAATGGGAAGACTTGTCTGAGATGTATATTTAAACAATGGGGAGATTTGTCAGAGATGTATATTTAAACAATGGGGAGATTTGTCAGAGATGTATATTTAAACAATGGAGAGATTTGTCAGAGATGTATATTTAAACAATGGGGAGACTTGTCAGAGGTGTATATTTAAACAATGGGGAGATTTGTCAGAGATGTATATTTAAACAATGGGAAGATTTGTCAGAGATGTATATTTAAACAATGGGGAGATTTGTCAGAGATGTATATTTAAACAATGGGGAGACTTGTCAGAGATGTATATTTAAACAATGGGGAGACTTGTCAGAGATGAATATTTAAACAATGGGGAGACTTGTCAGAGATGTATATTTAAACGATGGGGAGATTTGTCAGAGATGTATATTTAAATAATGGGGAGACTTGTCAGAGATGTATATTTAAACAATGGGAAGACTTGTCAAAGATGTATATTTAAACAATGGGGAGACTTGTCAGAGATGTATATTTAAACAATGGGGAGACTTGTCAGAGATGAATATTTAAACAATGGGAAGACTTGTCAGTCTCGTATTAAAACAATGAGGAGACTTGTCAGTGGCGTATACATCATTTGTGAGACTCGTCAGTGGCGTATAAATCGCGTGTGAGACTTGCCATTGGTGTTTAAACACACTACCAGCCATGTGCATGTTTGCTCTTGGATATTTATGAGCGTAGCTAAAGGCATGCAGGTCTGCCCTGCACGAGAGTGAAATCGATTCCGTCAACAAATAACCAGTCAATTTCAATATTTATGCGCCTCGATTCGCCATTAGGATGCAAAGGCGCCTGACAGCAACAGATGGAAGTTGTCAGCCACCCGCAGCTGATAGTTTGCTCCAGAATCAGCGAACTAGAACCATCCAGACCCTCCTCCACCTCTCTGTGGTGCCTCCAGAAACAGACTAACCTGTCTAGTCTGGCCAAGCGAGAAGGGATCGAAGAGGGACGACAATCCGGTACTCAAAAATAACATGCTGAAGTCGGATGTATTGGGTCGAAAGGCGTAAATATCACAGTTTTACTGCAAAGCACAACACAACGTATACACATTGCTTACCGTCTTTTTAAACGGTGGATGATGAAGAGGCGTGTTCCTTTAGTCATAGGGCAAACGCAAGCACGCAGCAATTGATTCACTATTAGAATATGAATATAAATATATTAAGAAACATTAAGGCTTTGATTTTGTTAAAAAAAAAACGATTAGCTGTTTTTAATCATCAATCTTTAGAATTTATTTTGTCAAGTTTATTCGCGCTCTTTATTACAGCAATCAGTTGTCATGGAAACGAACATAATGGAGTTATAAATATTCTCGTGCAGCAAGTTGCCTGATATAAAATATATCATCATGTTTTACCGATAATTGAATCCAACCTTAGCATAGGGACATATTCTATTTTATTTCTTTGCACGAGTGTATCGTCAAATCTTGTGTTAATTTTTTTCTATTATTTTGTTGCTGAGGCATGTATTTGAATGAACATTAGTTGGAGCGTAGATAAGCAGTGTCTTTTTGCTGGACGCATAAAGTAGGCTATATTCCAGTGCTAGATTTTTATGAAAAGGGAAGCACTGGAAGAGACAAAATAGTACAGTTGTAAAGTAAACAGAAGTAGAGATAACAATAGTAATGGTAAAAATGAATAATTGAAAAGTAAAAATATTAATGGGGGAAAATAAAACAGTGCTACAAAAATTAAGGGTAAAGAATGAGACAAGAAATGGTGTACAATTTTAATGAAAGTAAATAACTTCGTAAAACAAATGATGGAATTCAATTATTTAACCAGCACCCTGACATATAACAACATGCAATCAACAGAAATAGACTTAAGGTGTAACAAAGTTTGTCACGGTATTGGACAGATTTCACCATTGCCGTCTAACATGGATACTTCCTTGTAGCAGCGAAAGGTAGAAGTGAAGCGAGCTATTTATAAGACTATATTTATCCCACGGGTGGGCAGCCTATTATTACCTGAGGGTCAATTCTGAAAACTACGAAGACGCCGAGGGCCAGATACCATCACATAAAGCAGCCATTATATACATTGTTTAATTTTAATTCATAAGCCATGATTGTAATGTAAGGAAATGGGAGTTCAATGATCAATTATAAATAGAAAGCTTGTCGGTTTAAATAGAGAATTGTGTGTGAACTTCACGCACAAGGTTGTCAATGTTTGGTGGTGTTTAACTAACAGCAATACGTAATATTTGTTTTCTAAATTTGTGACAGTTAATTGATTTCTTGTTTTTGATTTAAACCATTTAAGTTCTGAAAGAAAATGCCACAATCTTAAGTGCTACCAAACAATGAAGTAACTTTTTGTGAATTTGATGTGATCATTAGATCTTGTTCACGTGGGAAATAAGTTGTGTAGATGTCTAGTATTATCGAGTCTCTCCACTTTAGTTTCATAATTTCTCATGTTATTAAAATTAAATAACGCCCATTTGCATCGCTGCCGGAGCAGCGTTTACATCGATATCAAATGGTGGTCAGATTATTTCTAACCTTATTTATTGTGTGGCAAAATCGTTTAAATGCTCCACGAACTGACAGTAAATATCATTAATGACGCCAGCATAGCTGATGAAATTAATAAGAGACTTTTTCTGCTCTCATAGCCTTACACAAAAAGTATCATTTCTTTGGAGTACGGAACAGGCAAATAATTGCAATGCTGCGGTAAAGCTGGTAGCGAGGAGCCAGTGGTGGAGTGTGCTAAACACTCCAAAGTATGGTGACAGCTTTACAAGGAAGGAACACAACACAATACTGACCTTTCGGCCTGTAGCCTTCTTCAGAATACAAGGACAACGACAACAAACGGTGAAGCACATTTTATCTATAACTACATGTTAGATGATCAAGTCGAGGGCGAGGAAAGTAGGATGTTGAAATAAGAAAGGAGAGAGAAATGAATACCACATGAGGAGAGGTAAGTTGGGCGTCAAGATATATAAAATAGAAAAGAGAAAAAATGTATAATAAAATGCACTTAGCTTAAAGCAGTAAGTCTGTCCTCCGTGCTGGAACACATCAGAATGACTTGGAGCGTTAAGGCTGTGTCTTGAAAGTAACACGTGACTGGAACCCACGAGTATAGAAGGACAAAAGGACCCGTGTGGCGGGAAAACCAATCTGAGGGGGTGGGGGGGGGCAGATAGGGGTGGGGGAAGAAAGATAGGCGAAACTGCCAAACTACTATGAAAACGATGGTCAATGGTGAGAGGAAAACTAGAGGCCTAAAACCAAAGGCTCGGAGGGGCAAAATTGCTAGCCAATAAATCACTCGGACAATGCAAGTGAGAAATCCCGCGAGAGGTTAAAAGAAAGAGTAATTGAAAAGACAAAGTAGTGAACTGGGAGATGGGTGAGAGAGATAGACTCTACAGAATGGATGGCCTGGAACTGGAAGAGTTGAGAGGTAGGTCAACGAAGGGAGGAAGAGGGAGGAAGTGAATACCAGAGGAAGATATAGAATAAGGAAGCCGGTATAAGTCAAGTAGGTAGGAAGAAGGGCGGTAGAGTGATAGAGGGGTGGTCCGGAGGAAGTTAGGCAATCGAGAGATAGGGAAGTATTAGAGAAGGAGGTATGGAGAGGAGGGATACGAAGCAGGTATGTGAAAAGTGGATAGGAGGAGAGGAGGTAGGTCAGAAGTGAATAGCAAGAGAGGGAGTCCGGAAGAAGTGGAGTAGTAGAGGAATGGTGCGCAAGAGGTATGTACCATTGGAGGTAAAGAAGTTGAGAAATGATAGAACAAAGGGGGAAGATGAGTGTCCTTAGAGAGGAATGAAATTGGACATCAGGATAAGGTGGATACGTATAGAGGAGTAGTACGCTACAGTAGTACCTACAAGTGAATAGAGAGGAAAGGGGTGAGCTAGGAATAGATCAACGGAGAGGTGGTGGGAAGGACGAGGAACAATAGAAGTGGGCAGAGAGATGGTACAGTCCAGGTGGAGGGGTGATATAGTGATAAAGAGGTGAAGGACATGTAAGTAGTCAGAAGAGAAAAGGGGGGGGGGGTTAGGATGAAGAAGGCAAGATAGGGGTTACTCAAAGATAATATGGATTTCTTTGTTTCAGGGTTACTCTCCCACAATTTCAGTTTTTCTTTTCGGAAAGCTTTGAAATGCTCGTAAAGTTCGTGTACCAGTTGTCCTTGTGTTTGTAACTTGAGATGAAGGTAATTAAAATATTGAGTCATGTCAACCAAAAACCGCTACCCGGCTGATCCACTGAGGTCCGATAATTCTTTGATCTGAATACCCCTTAGTCAATGAAAAGTTCTTGAGCGCAAAAATAAAACATTTTTTATTTTCAGCGTTTCCCCTCGACTTAACCAGCGTCATTCATAATAATAAAGCGGATTGTCATACTCTACGTCATGCAGGTATTTTTGGAACTGACGATAGTTCAAGCCTTTTGCTTTTCATGAAACTGACACACGATGTTATGACTGGCATGACGTCAGCAACTTTAAACGCTTTGATGCACAGATTTTCTTGGTGAATCGTAAGAATGTAACATCAAGAGGATCTAATCCGATATCTAATAAGTGGCATTTTGTTTTGCTAACCAGACCTTTTGACTAGTCATAGCTGGTGCTCTGTCTGTTCTCACGCTACAAAACCTGTCCCAATTTAATTCAAAATCTTTCAGAACGAGCTCCAGTGCTTTGAAAATGTCCTCGCTGGTTGTGGTGCCTTTCAGTAATTGTAACGCTAATATGTTCTCCGTAGTGTTAAAGAATCTGTCAATGTCTTTAAAAAAGTAACTAATTGCGCTGTGTATGTCATGTAAATCGACTAATCTAAGACTTCAGAGAATGCTACGAATTCTGACGCACACTCTTTTCAGTTTTTAAAAAACATCTTTCCTCGCGTTGTCTATGCGTCTTCCGACAGTCCGCGTGTAAACTTACTTGGTGAAATCAATAACTATTATCAAGACAAATCACTTTAGTAGCTGCTTCAAGACACTCTTTCACAAATTCTCCATCGGAAAATGGTTTATCAATTCTTTCAATAATAATATAGCTCACACAAACAACATTCTTTAAACATTTATTTAAATTGTAAAACACGCTCTGTAGATCTTCCAAGGATTTCAATAAGTGTGCTATTTTGTCATGTCTAACTTGTACTTCCAGTGAACTGTAAGATTGGAAGCGACATCTCAGGTTGTATTCTTTAAGAACAGACAACTTTTCATTACAAATTAAACACACCGAGTTATCGCGATAGAGAATAAAGAAATAATCCAAAGTCCATCTTTCTTGGAAAGTACGAAATTCTGCATCCACTTTTCTCCTTTTACTTGATAGTGCCATTGTGTAACTAATTGGTTATAACCAGTCATTAACTTTAAATGTATTGCTATTTAATTAAAAATTTAATCACATTCATTTATCACGGCAATTCGTAACCCCTACCAAAATCGAAATAGCTGAAGACAGATACATACAGTCCCTTTGTTCTGACACAGCATTATCATAGAATAAATGACCCGGTGTATACAATACTACTCTCCACACCCAAGAGCCACGACTTATACTCATCGCGACACGAACAACAAAGGAACACCATTCTTGTGATGTCGACTAATCAACGACATTAAAAGAACTGCCCGACGGGTAGTTTCCATCAACAAAGACCATGAACGTTTCAGTTTTGGCTTGGAACACATAGCAAGAAATAGATCAAAGATATAATAAACATTATTTCGTTTTGGCGAATTCATTAACCAAAACTGTATATTAAAAAAAAAAACGGCTTCAAATTTGTGTGCATTAATGTGTTATTATTAATTTATTTTTTTAGCTCAAGGGAATGGAGTATTGTGATCTTCATATCAAGCACAGGGGCCGGTGAAAATATCTTGGCCGGTCAGTTCTGGCCGCGGGCCGTACGTTGTCCACCACTGCTTTATCCCAACGTCGTGCTACCAGCGCCAGACATGGACCTTAGACTCATGAAATATTAGAAAATAAACACCACAAAAATGCAGTGTGTCAAACTCATGACAGGAAATTGCAGAGAGATGAGATCAGAAATGAAGAGTTGCGAAAAAGACTAGGAACAAAATCGGCTATTAAATACATAAAGCGACAACAGAGTCAAGTAAAGTGGTTCGGTCACGTGATAAAACATAAAGTACTAAATCTAATACCACGAGTTTACCAACAACCATACGAGAACATCAGACCAAGACGTCGACCAAGAAAAAGCGGAATATTAAAAACACTCTGAAGTTTAAATGCAGAATAGGCCAAAAGAAGAGCAAGAAACCGCGAACCATATTTCCCCTTGACGCCTAAAGACAAAATGAAAGAAGGAGAGAGAGAAAGAAAGAAACTATCGAAGCGATTTGTAATAATATTATGGGTGAGAAATGAAGTACAAAATGTAAAATAGTTAAGTAATGGAAAAAGAAGTACCGGGTACCCCAAACAGACATGACATCTGCGGAAAATGTGTGTCTTCTTCTACTTTCCTTCCTCGTCTGCCTTTCTTCATCGAGGGGATGTGGTGTCAATACTCATATATTTGCAACAACAGTCGATACGTTTTATGAGTGATGTTGTCCAGATTATCTCCCTTTCCCAAAGTAATATCAGCTATTCATGTTCAGAAATCGAACGAATTCCAAAGCGGTTCGGTTCGAAAATATATTCTCCACGTACTGAATGTGAACTCACTAAGTTTGAGACGAGCGCACTCAATACTCCACCATTCGTGGATTTTTTTTTTCTGCATTCGCCAGCTCTGACGAAGTCCCTAGAGACTAGGAACTGAATTTTGCGTGTTTATCCATTTTTCCTTGGCAGCAGTGTGCACAGGGGTCCGTCGCCGCACAGGCAGATAACTCCGACTTCGGAGGTACTCAAATTTTTTTCGTCGATGAGGAATTGACGTTTCAAGCCGGGCCTCGCTGCTGAGAATAGGGGTGGTTGCCGCAAAGAGAAATCATAAATAAAAATCCCAACCGGTGTAGCCGGGATTTGAACCCACAACCTCTCTGTCTCTCTCGAGACCAACCAGTCCCCCCATCGTGGATTTAACAATGTGGGCAACTGAAAGGGGTAATGATTTAAATAAAGAATGTAAGGTGAAGTAATGAAGGCGGTAAACAGTTAAGAATGTAAGGTGAAGTAATGAAGGCGGTAAACAGTTAAGAATGTAAGGTGAAGTAATGAAGGCGGTAAACAGTTAAGAATGTAATGTGAAGTAATTAACGAGAAGTGATGAAAAAATGTTCATAGTTAAAAAGAATATAACATGAAGCAATGAAATAATGAATTAAAGAGGTAAACAGTTTAAGATGTAATATGAAGCAATGAATACAATAAACATTAAGGATGACAATTAAGGTGGTAAAAGAGGATGAGATATTAAGGAATATCAATTGAGGAATTAAAATATATATATTAAACATAGATAAGTACACTGTATTCTATTTAGCACCGTTTTAGAGACGGTTTGAGAAAATACTTTGATGATGATTGTGTTAGAAAGGTACAACATTGTTTATGAAGTGCGTACGATAGGGAATGTTGGAGTAAATCTGCAATAATCTCTGTGGGTGGTTCTTTTCAAACAATGGCGACAGTAGTATCAGTCATCTATTGTGACATGCGCCTTTTGTATTCCACTTTCTCTTTTGCGACGTAAAAGACATTAATTGAGCCTTGCCGCTGTTTACAGCGAAGAAAACAAGAATCTTTATTTTCGTCACCTCTGTTTACAGCGAAGCAACAGAATCTGTATTTTCGTCATTGCTGTTTACAGCGAAGAAATATAATCTTTATTTTCGTCATTGCTGTTTACAGCGAAGAAATATAATCTTTATTTTCGTCATTGCTGTTTACAGCGAAGAAATAGAGTCTTTAATTTCGTCATTGCTGTTTACAGCTAAGAAATGGAGTCTTTATTTTCATAATTGCTGTTTACAGCAAAGAAATAGAATCTTTATTTTCGTCATTGCTGTTCACAGCGAAGAAATAGAATCTTTATTTTCGTCATTGCTGTTCACAGCGAAGAAATAGAATCTTTATTTTCGTCATTGCTGTTCACAGCGAAGAAATAGAATCTTTATTTTCGTCATTGCTGTTTACAGCGAAGAAATAGAATCTTTATTTTTGTCCCCACAGTTTTAGTCTTCATGGCCAGATCGAGTAACTTTCTTGTTCCTGCCACCATGAGGAGGTGGAGTTGGGTCTAAGCCAGCTTTGATTCACCGACCCTGACGCCAGCAGTCAGTTATAGCTCATTTGGTACTATCACCTCATGCGCTGCGTCTGGACCCTATGTTATATATAATGATAGGTTTTTAAAGTGCAAATAAGGTACAAACCTCTACCACACGTGACATTCGACCATAGAACAAGTGCTTAGACCTTCCTGATGCTCTTTCACGTAATCAGATATCCAGTCAAGAGCAATGATTATGTAAATCGCTTTCACTAAGTGACTATTGGATTGGAAGATAGAACTTCCGTTAGATTACTTTTCATCGGGACTGAAACTTGGTGCCGTCAGCTTTGATGGTCATTGACATTTTAATGCCAAATTTGGAATGTTAACACATAATTTTTCTTCTCTTCTCGTTTTGCTTCTTCATCACCATTTCCTCCCGTTTCTTTTCTTTTTCACCATCAATTCCCCCTCCTTTTTCTTTTTTCTTCTTCCTCTTTATCCTTCTTCTCATTCGATATCATCGTAAATAAAAAATAAACTCTCGCATTTCTGGTGGTTCAGCCAAGTTATGTGATTCAATGTTGAATTTCCTTGATGCTATTACTCCATCTTAATCTAAATCTGGGTATATTTCTAGCTGTAAGTAAAGTGCTCCCGTCACGCCAAGTGATGTACAGGGAATATGGTGTTAGTGACCATACATTTTTACAGACCTTCAGCACATGATTTTTGGGGTAATGTGGTCGGCATTACGCCTGTGCCGCTTTACATTCCCAGGAAAAATCCAGTACCTATTTAACCCTGGGTGAATCCGGAAGCCGTCGATCAGGATATAACCCTACCTCTTATCCTTTGTAGTCCAGTTTACTAACCATTGAGCTCTCGCGGCTTCCTTATTTCTAGCTGTGCTCACTTCTAATTTTCTATATACTCTGTATGATAGAATGGAACTACATGACACCTTCGCTGGAAGGCAAACCTTTTTTATTTCTTTTTTGTCCCTGTTTTAGAACAAGTGTAGTTATATGCCGATGTTTCTCTGACGGTTTAATTTCTAATTTTTTTTCATCTAGTCACTCCCCAAACCGAAATGCTGTATTTAAACATCGCAATTCTGTGGCGACCAAATTCTATTTCTAACTTGCCGCGACTGGGCACACCTGGAGTATCATTGATGCGCTGTCTTACCCATTGCTCATTTCAAACACCTCATAATCCCATCCTTTCACCCTGTTGCCTTTCAATGAGATTGGAACATCAAAGACATTTTGATCACTACAGCATTAGCCAAAAAAGGGTACAGTCCTGTGTGGGCGTCCCGTTTGCAAAACACGCCCCCTTGTGCTGGAAACCAATTAGATCACTTTCCTTAATGACATGGAAAACAGGCAAATAAGTGCAGTGCTGTGGTAAAGCTGGTAGCAAGGAGCAAGTGGTGATAACACTTCTACAAGGTATGGTGACAGTTTTACAAAACTGACTCAACTTTGTTAAGCTGTCACCGAAACTTGTAGGCGTGTACGTTACACTCCACCACTTACTCCTTAATGACATGCTTGAGGTAAAGGTAGAAATCTTGTGTTTCTCGAGATTCCAAATGTGTTCGATATATAAGAAAAAAATGTTTATAAGTGAGGCAGAGAAAAGATTATGTTTTAAGTTTCGTTGGCACTTGCACGACTTCTCTTAAGATGCCAGCACTTCAGGGGTGGCTCACTCGATCTTCGTGGCCCCCTGGGTATTAGAATCTGTTCAAGATTTGTGTCTTCTCCAAGTTTAGAACCACTCGTTATCCTGTGCTCCTAGTCCACAATAGTCCATTATAGTGGCTGCGTCCTAAGTTTTGTTGTAAACAATTTCAGCGTTAGTCAACTGTGAGGAAAGCGCCATTTCAGACACTGACATAAGTATCATTAAACATTTCTAAAAAAAATACGTAATTAAATGTTTTGTTTATTTATTGCTTGTTTTGTTTATTGTTCTGTAAACTTTCTATTTTGTTCCGTTTTTCATTCATAAAGCGTAACTTACAGTTATGTATTATTATATTTGCTTACTGACTCAGTTTTTCCGCTGTTTTTTTTTTTTTTGGCAAATTTGTACGATTAGGCATCAAACTATATATCTATGCTTATTCCTATACACAAAGGAAAACCACTTCTTCGCCCCAAAAACGTTTATTAACGTTTCGTAATGGCTTTTAATATGAATATAAGAGACAGGGGTGAGCTTGCTGAAGTAAACCAAGCAGGACGTAGATAATTGCCAGCTTGTCTGGAAGCAGATGAACTTAATTTGAGAAAATCTGTCAATTACACCCAATTTGAAATAGAGAAAAAAACGGAAACTTAAGCAGATTTGTATAATGCCACTCAACATCTTGTAATAAATTTATTATCACCACTGACCGTTCTTGGGAGCCGCGATAGCTCAGTGGTTAGTGAACTGGACTACAAAGGACAAGAGGTAGGGTTCTATCCTGATCGACGGCTTCCGGTTCACCCAGCCTGGGTACCGGATTTTTTTTCTGGGAAAGTAACGCGGCACGGGCGTAATACCGACCACATTACTCCAATCATGTGCTGAAGGTCTGTAAAATTTATGGTCACTAACACCATATTCCCTTTACGCCACTTGGCGTGACGGGGATACTTTACTATTTTTTTTTTAAGGACCGTTCTTGCTAGTGTCATTGGTCATGTCTCTCCACACCTTTCTATCTTTACTGCTTTTACTCAGTTTATTTTATTTTTGACTTCTTCCCAAATCATCCACTTGAACTGTCTGTTCTTTAAATGTGTGTCTATATGTATCTTCTTCTTTGAAGTGCCCCCCCCCCTCCTCCCCAATTATCACAATATTCTCTAGCTGTTATCTTCTCATTACATGGCAAATAAATGATGGGGTAAAGACATCAAAGATGCAAGAAGATGCATAGAAATACGAAGATGCTGTAAAGCTTATGATAATAATTAAAAATCTGAAAAAATGAAAACATTGTACGGTAACAGCTTTACGTAAGTGAGAAACCAAACAAAAGTAGAACGATGTTCTCACCTACGTAAAGCTGTTACCATACAAGTTTTTCCTATTAAAAAAAATGTTTTATTATTTTCCAATAAATGATGATGATTTCCTGCTGATGGAGAGTTTCTTTCTGCTTTCGTTGCTTTAGAAAGTCAATGTTACTTTTTAGCTTTCCTTTGTACACTCAACATTTCTAAGTAGAAACCGGTTAGATGGTATCCAACTATTCTCCTGTTTGTTATTCCATTTTCCAGGATTCACTTTAGATGTTGCTTGCTGTTGTTGTTCATCCGTCACAAACGATGAAGATTGCTCCAGTTTTTAGATTAGTCTGTGTTAGCCGATGTGACTGTTGACGTGGGCTCGGTGACTTGTGTGGGTGAACTGCATTATTATGAGGTAGAGCAATTCGTCGATTTTAGCTCGACTGAGTCCAGTGGAAAGACAAGTCAAGACGTATGGAGACAGACTTCGGCAGAGTGGATGACTACGGCATTTTACGTGTCTCTTCGTGTTTATTACGCTTCACATGTCGCTGCTGTTAGACGATATTATGCCCGTTGAACCAACTTGTGATTTTTCCCGCGCATTTTGGACGAGTGCGCACACTCACTCATGCGCGTGTATATATTTTCTTCTCTGATATTTTCTTTGAAACAAAGTTAAATAAACAAAAACTAAATGTCATATTAAAGCAATATTTCCCCCGTTAGTACCCAGACAAATGTTTATCATTTGCAGCGCTGTACATATATTTGATACATCATCGTGTGGATGAATCGTAACTAAATTCTCCGTCTCATGGTTGCTTCCTCTCCCATTTTGAATTTTTTCCCCCCTCGAGCTGTCACAATCCCAATTGCTGTGTCATTTGTGTAGGTTTATTTCCCCGTGAGCTATTTTCATCCTTTTCAAGAATACAATCACAATTGTAAACTTCCAGACGGGTGAATGCCCTTTGCGTACAACTCCAAGTATCTATCACGTGACGGGACCGGCCTGGTAATCACTTTAAGCCTCATGAGGTTTCATGTAACAGTCTGGGAGCGGTAGTTGAGCTTTTTACAACTTTAAACATTTTAATATCTGCCTGTTTGTCTGTCCGTCCTTCCATCCATTTATTCATCCTTTCGTTCGTCCGTCCACCCATCCGACCTTCCGTCTGTCTGTCTATCTATTGTCTTTACGAGCCGAAGACGGCACATTGTATAAATTCTAGACTCCTTGTATCCGACGATCTTTGTTATCAAGCATCAGACCTTGCACAGGGTCCGCTTTGTGTCTCGCCACACGGCTGTTTTGGTCGAATAGCTCAATCTCGTCGAGGGAGCTGATGCCTGCTGTTGTCGCCTCTTGCCTTAGTGTTATCTTTAGTGTTTCTCTAGGTCGACCTCTTTTTCTTGTGCCCTCTGATTCCCATTTGAGGGCCTGCTTTGGCTCTCCATCTACTTAGCTGAAAGGAAACATACAAACAAAAGGGTATCTAGTTAATTTATCTGGGAAATAAAGTTAATATCGGCCAGAACGAACATGGTCTTCCGTTGTTGTTCAGAAGACTGAGAGCTGACGCCATTTACCTGATGCATGATTGTATCAATTCCAGGCTGTATTGTTTAGTAATGTAAAGTTTACTTCACTTCCCGAAAATGACGATATGTTATGGAACATTTTTAATTATTTCACGATTTGTATTATTTTTTGCCATTGTATGTAGAATCAGCATTAGAACAACGTATAGTGTCAATTAGTAATTCAATCTCCGTGTACACAGTACTAGCATCGTAACAAACATACAGTGTTCATTAGTACTTCAATCTCTGTGTATACCAGTGGCGTATTCTCTATGATACCGCAGCTACCGCCGGTAGCCTGAACATATTAACGAAATACAAAAGGAAATAATAATTTATTATATTTTTTAAATAATTATATTACACGTTTTCGAATATTCTATAACACATTTCGTAGGCCAATATGATTTATTTGCTTTGATTTGCATTTATTAAAGCAAGGTTTTCCTCTGGCCGCTATAACGTTTGTGAATGAAAGCAAAACTACTAAACATTGAAACCTCTAGAAGCCAGCTGTACATATTTTCCTCTATCCGGACCTTGTATTAACGACCTTGACATTCAAAAATGGGAGTCAGAATATATAGCGGGTGTTGTCGCAAGAGAAATGCGGTTTCATGGGTTATTTTAAGCTCTAGCCAATCAGAATCGCCACAAAGTGAAAGTGAAACTATGTCTATTTACCGGAACTTCCTTGGATACTTATAACTACGTTATGGGCATCAGCATTTGAAGAAAGAACTTTTTCTGCTCTGAAGAGAATTAAATCTTATTGTCGCTCAACTCAGACACAATATCGCTTATTTGGTTTGGCATTAATGTCCATTGAGAAATCATTCCTCAGAAACTTAGAAACCAATCCAACAGAACTTTCAATGACAATGTTATCAAGACATTTTCGTCCCAAGCAAGACGGATATAATTAACATAAATAAGTAAGTAATTTAAAATGTAGTGATGTCATTAGAAAATATTACTTTATGTTGTCCTACTGAATATAATGTATGTTTTTATTTATTATGTCAACGGTAGCCCAGACCCTAAAACCAGTTTACGCCACTGGTGTATGCAGTACCAGCACCAGAATTCACGTGATGTTAATTTTAACTTCAATCTCTGTTTATATAGAACTAACATAATAAAAAAGTGATCGTTAGTACCTCAAGATATGCAAGGTCATATTTATAAAGTGTATGTATGGACTACAGAGTGGGAGTAGGGAGAACCCAGCATCTCTTGTCGCATAACTTGGCAGCACTTGACAGTGACGATGGCCAAATCTAGTGTCCAATTATGGAGAGTCACACCTGTAAATATTTACTTGACTGCCAGAGTAAGGAAATTCAAAACTGCAAAACACAAAACCCGTCTGAAGCTGTATCAGCCTCCAGCCAGATCTACTTATTCCTCTGTTGTCACGTTTAAGGTCTCCGTTTTATCTTTAAACCACCTTTATCTTAGTCTTTCCATGTTCCGACTTCCTGGAACCATGCCTTCTATTGTTGTTCTTTTCAAACCTCTGTGTCTTTTGACGCGATATCTCTTCTATATTCTCTTATTTTGGTGTCTTCGTTTCAATATCGAAGGTATTCTAAGAATAAAAAAAAATAGCAATAATAATTTTTTTTTCAAAATATGTGAAGTATTTTTCTTCAGCATTTTGTTAATAATTTTCTTCATTATTGTTTGTGGGGTTTCCATAATTTGCAACCGCATTTTTGTGTCGGTAATGTACATATGTTCTGTGGTTTTTATTTTGGCACAAAATCAAACGCAGGAAAAGATTACACAGTTTTAATTAAATACAGCAGAACGTGAAACAGTTCTTATTAAATATAGCAGAAGGTGAAACAGTTCTTATTAAATATAGCAGAAGGTGAAACAGTTCTTACTAAATATAGCAGAAGGTGAAACAGTTTTAATTAAATACACCAGAAGGTGAAACAATTCTTATTAAATATAGCAGAAGGTGAAACAGTTTTAATTAAATACAGCAGAAGGTGAAACAGTTCTCATTAAATATAGCAGAAGGTGAAACAGTTCTCATTAAATACAGCAGAAGGTGAAACAGTTTTAATTAAATACACCAGAAGGTAAAACAATTCTCATTAAATACAGCAGAGGATTGCAAGAGTATGTGGCCAAGTGATGAAGAGAACCAACATAAAGACATATTTGGGAGTTAAATTTGATTGACGTTTGTGCTACAAAGGACATTTTGACCACGTGATATCTAAAGTTCGCAAGGGATTGTCGACGGTGAGAATCACTGCAGTTACTGGTATCGAACAACGTTTGTTGGTACTTTTGTTTCGCGTATCATGGACTACTCCTTTCGCCCATTAAATACGCAATGGACATCTTCACTTTTAGTGAGACGCATACAGATGAAGTCTCTCTCTCTCTCTCTCTCTGCGTTCAGGACTAAATCAGAGTAAGGATTCCAGACTCTCATATGAGGTCAGCTGTCAGGCTAAGTGTGTTGATCGCCCCCACAGACAGAACATCACAATTAGAGTCTGTCAGATCCACTCTGACTGAACACCCGTTAATACGTTGCACTGTGTTCTGCGCCAGTGGCCCAGTGCATCCGATTTCAGCCAGCATTTTATTCGGGTTTGCTTTCCCTAGCCTTTGATTGTCCCCAATCTTCCTGCAAGGCAGCAGATGATCTTTTCTGTAGGGGGATTCTGCCCTTAGATGGTAGGCCCTCCCAGGTTTACGAGCACCATCTGCCCGAGTCACTAAAGGTGACTAACACAGACACGGACACACAAAGATGTGAGATGTGACTAACACAGACATACACACACAAAGATGTGAGATGTGACTAACACAGACATGCACACACAAAGATATGAGATGTGACTAATACAGACATGCACACAGCGATACGAGGCATGACTAACACTGACACACATCAAGATATATGACACATGACTAACATAAACATGCACATAAAGATATGAGATATAAATGACATTAACATGCACACACAAAGATATGACACATGCCTAACATAGACATGCACACAAAGATAAGAGATATGACTAACATAGATATGCACACACAAAGATATTAGATGGGACTAACATAGCCATGCACACACAAGGATATGAGATGTGACAAACACAGACATGCACACACAAAGATATGAGATATGACTAACATAAACATGCACACAAAGATATGAGATATCACTAACCCAGACATGCACACACAAAGATATGACATATGACTAACACTGGTACACACTAAGATATGAGATATGACTAAACACAGACACACATAAAGATATGAGACATGATTAACACGGACACACCGAGATATGAGATATGACTAACATGACACACACCAAGATATGAGCCATGGCCAGCACACACAAGCTAAGATATGAGCCATGGCTAGGACAGAAACACAGCAAGATATGAGCCATGGTTTCACTAAAAAACACCAAGAAATGAACCATGTCTAGCACAGAAACACATTAAAGTGTCCATATGCTTGGGCTTGTTGTAGTCGGCAGACTCTTCTGAACGTGGGAATCACAGGTTTCGTTAAACAGTTGTCCGGAGTTTTGAGAGTGCAGTCTGACCCATAGAACGTTCTCTTGCATGTATGCATGTACAGATTCCCGATCGACTGTTGACAGGTGTCGTTGAAACAGTTGTCCGGACATTTGAGAGTACATATGATGTCACAGCCATCAGAACACATCTGTTCGCACTGTAGCCCAAATTACCATCTGGACAAGTGTCATTACAGGTATAGCCAAGATGTTTACAATGTAGGCATTTTCCAGATTTTTCCTCAAATAAAGGACAGACACTGAGACAAGACCCGGAACAGTCGTGTCCATAGATCCCATGTGAACAGTAGCCGTGACAAGTACCGATGATGACATTGCAGCCTTTACTACACCCACTACACACTGCACAAAACGACAAGACTGCTCGTCCAGACAATAGGTGTCTGTAAATGTTTGCACCTCACATACCGTCAGTGCAAAGTCGGCCTGCGAAATGGTCGGTGAGAACTCAATCTTAATGTGTGCCATTGACGTTTGTGTTTTGACTACAATAGTGTTCACAGATAAATTAGGGTAGGATATATCATTATACTGGAACACTACTCCGCCACTGTCAGAGAAAGCCCTTAGAGTGTCATTCTTTACCCGAATCATAGTGCTAGCTCGATGATAGATTCGAATGATGTGAGTCTTCTGGGCGTTGCAAAGTTCAGATACCAGTAAACAGAATTGGTTCCACTTCTCCATTGTGTGTGTGTGCAGTCATTGTCATAGAGATTGGTCTTTGTTTTGCTATTAACTGCGGCCTCTGGTCCACATCCGTCTCCTGTATAACAAGCATCAAATGTTTTGTGCATTAAATCGGTCTGGTTTGTGTTCTGTTTGAGAGCCAGTTTCCGACCCCCGCCAATGTAGTTGGAGCAGATATTTGCAACTATCGCCCTTTCAATCCGTAACTTGTTGATCAGACCAGCCCCAGGGCAGAAGGCATCAATCTCGTGCGGACTAACTACAAACCTTGATACATTGTTACATGAGGCAGAACCATTCAGTTTTATCGTGAAACTGTCCGGATATTTTAAGTCATTCGCATAAATCCTTAACCAGGAGCACGGCAAAGATTGATTGAGAGTTGCCTCAACTGATGTAGAATCTGTGTCCGGATTACATGAGGTGTCGTTGCCATCAAACAGGAAAGTAGGTTCAGATTTTTGGGCATATTTGCAAACAAAATCCAAGTACTGACACTGGGGTGCGAAAATTTTGTGCTGACAACTGTCATTGTTTGGGTATGTCCCTGTAGTTTTGTCACAAACTAAGCCATTATAGCAGTGACATTGTAACGTACAATTTGTCCCAAACCAACCGGCTGCACAAGTAAGGTCATTAGCTTCCATTGTTGCTAACGAAGCTAGGGAATAAAGACTTGATCTACAGCGATGGTTAACGAACTGTGTACACACATTTATTATCAAACCCGTGTTTACATTTCAAAAAAATCCGCCATCTCACTGTGGTAACAGATAGCGTGAAATTCTCTAACAGAATGAGATAAACCGTTGAAGACAAGGAAAGTCAACATTGTTTAGATGAAGTCGAAAGGGTGCATACTGAAGCTGTGCGCACTATTTTTAGCTGCACGTGAGACACCTCATGCGTGGCAATGAGTTTCCTATTGGATTTCCCCACTATAATGAGCAGAATCATAATACTAAAGACACGCACGTACTAAATATAAGCACTGATAGGAACATCCACTTCCTGTGATACTTTATGTGAACTCAAGATAAGGGCAATAGATTATGAAGAGTTAAATCATGGATAGGCTGGGCTGAGGATATTATCAAATCGATCTGCGAGCTATCTTATGTCATTCCTGGGGCAGAATGCATACACGTTATTCCAGAACTTAGAACAAACTTCTCTGTCTTTGCCACATTAGGCAGATGATACATAGAACAGAATTGAATTGTATAGGGTGTCTCTTTAATGACTGTGCATTTTTTGTTGTTGAAATAATTACGCACCTAAATTGTATCTATGCATGACGTAATAGTTCAAGCACCATTTACGTGTTCATTTAAACATCACTGCTACATGATAGATCTGGCTTACAATGGTGTTAACGATTGAAGAAAGAGTATTTATAGTGGAGAATGTGTTCCGTAACGGCGGCAAGTATTCGAATGGGGTTGTTGAACAATTTGTGAATAGATTTCTTGATACACCAGTGCCTCATCGAAATACTGTGAGTAATTTAATAATCAAATTTCAAAACACCGGTAGTGTACAAGATGTTAGCCGTCCTGGTAGACCATCTGTTTCTTGAAGTAACATCTCTCAACATCCAGGACAGCATTCTAATGAGTCCTGGCAAATCAATAAGAAAGCTGGTTCAACAAGTACACAAATCAAGCAGTACTGTTCATAGAGTTCTGAAAAAAAATTAAAGTTACATCCGTACAAATTTTCCGTCGTTCCTCAATTAAAAGAATTAGATCACCAATCCAGAATTAATTATTGTATGTGGTTTGAGAATTTTCTAGCCCAAGAAGGTGAGGAAATCCTTGATTTCACTTTCTTCACAGATGAAGCATGGTTCCATTTGTCTGAGGACGTGAATAGGCAGAATGATCGTCTTTGGAGTGATGAAAATCCACATGCATTGCACCCAGTGCCGCTTTACGATCAAAAAGTCGGAGTGTGGTGCACTATAAGTCGTATGCGGATAATAGGACCTATATTTTTTAATGAAACAATAAATGCAGAACGTTACCGTACTTTAATTCTGGAACCGTTCATAGCACACCTTACAGAACGGGAAATTATGGAATCCTGGTTTCAGCAGGATGGGGCAACAGCACACACAGCCACAACAACACTCAATTATTTAGAAAGTATATTTGCAAATCGCATTATTTCACGTGGAATCTGGCCTTCTCGTTCACCAGATCTAACACCCCCAGATTATTATATGTGGGGGGCATTGAAGGGGAAAGTTTATGAAAATAATCCGCAGACAATTAATGACCTAAAGACTGAAATAGTAGACAAGATTAAACAAATATCACCAGACATTATTCTGAAGGTTTTCGCAAATATGGAAAGACGAATCACGACATGTCTTGAGGCCCGTGGTGGACATTTTCAACATATGCTTTAGGCACTTTATTGTGTTAATACCAACATTACCCATTATAAGCTCGCCGATAGCAGTCAAGTATATTTGAATAATACCATTTATTTTACAATTTGTGTGATGCATTAGTTAACCGCATTTCTGGTGACGTTTTTCTTCCGAGAGTAGAAATTCACTGCACTGCGACTTTAGAAACACCCACTTGTGGCCCGCGGGCACCTAATTGGCCATCCCTGATCTAGACAATGTGAACATGGAGTGAAGATCGGTATTGCCAGAAAAGATTATATTCTAAACGAATGTTAAGATTTGTCAACAAACACCGGACTGGCACAATTAATCTGTGTGTGTTGATGAACATTTTGAGGAGAAGATCGGAACACCTATTGATGTGCCATGAGTGCTGTGTTAATAATCCTAATTTAATATAACATAACACTGCAGGATGCTGAAAATCTTTTTAGAAAAAAATGCAGCAGAAAGTAACATACGTGTAATTATTACGGAACATAATAACATGTGACATACAATTCTTCTTTTTAAAGAGTAGTAGAAGAAGATAGCATTATCATAGATCACATGAGAATGAATAATCGATGAGCTGCGAGGGTAAGACAACACAATTGTCATAATATTGTAAAAGGCGGAAATACCAGAATGTGCGGAAATGCAATGGCACACTGCAGATAGATCTAATATTGCTGCCCATTTAGTAGGTTAAAAAGTAATGTCATTTTAATTATAGATCTCCTTACCTCGCAAGTCACTGAACTAAAGTGCTGTCTCATATTTTATGTTTACTCATTAAACAATTTTAAGAAAGAAGACATACTCTCTACAGACTTTGCACATAAAAGATTCTAGTGTCTGTCTTGTTATATTTTCTTCTTTAGTCACTGGAGACACTTCTCTTCACCTATCCTCAGGTCTTGCTTCGAAACTGCTCGCCTCTTGTTACATTTTATTTAATTGCCTGTCTGTCTGTCTTCTAATGCCATGAGCTGTCTCTCTGTCTTCTAATGTCATGAGCTGTCTGTTTTCTAATGCCATGGATTGTCTGACTGCTTTCTAATGCAAAAAGCTGTTTGTCTTCTAATGCTTTGAGCTGTCTGTCTTGTAATGCTACAAGCTGTTTGTCTTTTAATGCTACAACCTGTCTTCTAATGCAGTGAGCTGTCTCAGAAGCGAAACGGGCACTCAAGAACACAATTTTCAATCCATCGTTGTGCTACCAATTCCAGACCTTGACATTGAACTCCAGAAATTAAGTGTATTAGTTGCATGACAGATAAAGCCTGCGAGATAGGACCAGTTATGAAGAACTAAGAAAAAAGTTAGGAATAAAATCCCGCCACAGAATGTATAAAGAAACAACAAATACAATGCTTTGGCCATTTTAAACGACAGTAATATAGTAACACAACAGAATGGGCCTTTAAACACTTTTAAAGAAAAAAATTATTTAAAATAAACGTTACAAGAACACCAGCCTCAAGGGCCGACATCGAAAAAAGATGAGTTGCTCAAATATTAGAAACACTAGGAAACATAAAAACAACAGAAGTAAATAGAAGCAAAAGACTGCAAGCTTTATCTATCCTCAACGCTGAAAGACAGACGAGGAAAGAAAAAAAGAACACGCTGGCTTGTAATACAAATATACACAAATACACTTTTGGGGGATTCAGAAAGTGAGACTGTCGGCCCCGTTAAGCGAAACAATTCACCAGGAGCTGACGATAAAAGTGGAGTGACAGTAAGGGAAATTAAATGACAATAAATGCTCCGGTGAAATGGAACTGCTCTGTGTCAAGGTCAGCATCTGTCAGAGTTCGCGTGCCTGGAGGAGTGAATATAAAGAAAACATTATTACATGAAAGAGCAAATATATCACAGTTGATTGTTTCAAAATAAAAGTGGTGTTTTAGTTATCATCTTCATTTGAAGCTGACATTTATTGATCGAGATGCCTTGAGTTTACTACATCACCCATTTTTTTTTTTATGGTATTTTATTACAGTGGTTCCCGATTGTTGCATTACAAAACTAGAACTTTCTCATTGAGTTCCTGTCTTAATAGATTTCTGCTTTAACTTTATTGTTTAATTGATTGTTTGGTTTAGTTTACAGATCACCATCATTGCACATTTAACACGTCTATAAGTGCTCACATCTCCTCCCTAATATGTCCCTCAGTGTGTTGAAACTGATGACTCCAGTTCTGTGTTGATTTGCTATTCCTTCGCGCCACCAGACATCTATCTATCTATTGACCTTTCGAGCCGTAGCCGGCCCATAGGGGCCATAGACCAAGATACTACTTCTCTTATCTGAATTTTTGTTCTAGCAGTTTTCAATTCTTTTCAAGATATTTATCAAATCTCGCCATTTGTCTCTGTTCTGTGCAAGCAGCTCTATCTCATTGAGGGAGCCGAATCCTGCTGCTCTTGCCTTTCTCATCAATGTTCTTCTCAGTGTCTCTCTGGGTCTTCCTCTTTTTCTCTTACCTGTTGTTTCCACATGGGGGCTTGCTTTGTTATTCGGTTATTATCTCTTCTCATCACATGTTCAACATATGACTACCGTCTTTTCTTTATTACTGAAGATATTAGTGGTTGATTGGCGATTTCTCTAATTTCCTCATTTGTTTTGAATTCGTACCACGCTATACCAAGTATTTTCCTTAGACATTTATTTTCGAATGCGTTCAACTTTGTTTCTATATCTCTTGTTGTTTTCCAGCTTTCACGCGCATACGCAAGGGTTGATAGTACATTTGATTTGAATAGTCTAAGTTTTGTGTTTGTGCTTCACCAGATATAACGTTTGTTTTAACTAAAAACACTCAGAAAACATACTTAAGTAAAAGGTTATCTTTCTAGTCAGGTGTTTAGTAACTACCATGATATCCCTGGTCCAACTACTTGTGGTTACCTCTTCGATCTTAACGTTTGTTTAATAGCTTACCACTTCGATCTTAACGTTTTTTAAGAGCTTACCACTTCGATCTTAACGTTTGTTTAAGAGCTTACCACTTCGATCTTAACGTTTGTTTAAGAGCTTACCACTTCGATCTTAACGTTTGTTTAAGAGCTTACCACTTCGATCTTAACGTTTGTTTAAGAGCTTACTTCTTCGATCTTAACGTTTGTTTAAGAGCTTACCACTTCGATCTTATCGTTTGTTTAATAGCTTACCACTTCGATCTTAACGTTTGTTTAAGAGCTTACCTCTTCGATCTTAACGTTTGTTTAAAAGAGCTTACTTCTTCGATCTTAACGTTTGTTTAATAGCTTACCTCTTCGATCTTAACGTTTGTTTAATAGCTTACCTCTTCGATCTTAACGTTTGTTTAAGAGCTTACCTCTTCGATCTTAACGTTTGTTTAAGAGCTTACCTCTTCGATCTTAACGTTTGTTTAAAAGAGCTTACCTCTTCGATCCCTACTCGCTTGGCCAGCGCAGAAAGTTTAGTCTGTTAAAAGAGGCACCACGGAGAGGTGGAGCAGGGTCTGGATGGTTCTGGTTCACCGATCCTGGCGCCAGCCATCAGCTGTGGGTCGCTGACAACTTTCAGCTCTGGTGCTGGAAGGTGCGCCTTCGTCTCCGAGTAGACATGTGATTTTATAATTTCAATATGTGGTTAATAATTTCAAAAATTCACATTGTGGGAAGATCTTACGGTCTGTTGTTTGATGTGCGACGGGGATAATTCGACGACTAACTCGGAATTGGAGTAAAAAACGATGTCCTAACATCATCAAGAGATATACATTAAAAAAATTATGACGATCATCATTTTCAAGAAGACGTGAACTTCCGGTCAATATGGTGGATAGGCGGCAGAAACCATTGAAGGCTATGTACGAAAAGTGTTCCTTGTTGCAGTTTCCTCATATTCCAAGTCCGACTTGTTGCAGGATGCATTGAGTTAAGTGCTCTGTGCACACCGTGAGCTGTGCCTTTCATCTGTTTTGATCGTGTTTCGATATTTCAATTGTTTACGATGAATGATGATATCGTATGACAAGGATCAGTTGGCTGTGTTCACCTTCTCTGCGGTTTCGTCTTATGTCTTTTGACGTGTGCTGAGACTGTCATGATGGGGACTACAGCTACATTTTTGTGTTAGGTAAATGAGATATTAATTCGGATGATTCCACTGGCACGGGCGGTTGAGCAACTATGAATTTTAATTCGTTTGCAGTGATACCGGGGTCTTCCATAACGTTTGTTTCTGGCTTCTCCAGTTTTGACCTGATGTTCCTACAGTCTGGACATGGGTAAATGATTCATGATCAATGTTTGAATCATTAGCCCGCCCTGCCTCTCAGTGGGCCATACAAATATTATTCCAGTTCATTGAACTTCCACCATCCATCGTGGCCGCTCCAGCCAGGTTATCAGCTCGTTCTTTTTTTCGCGCCCGAATGACCGGGAACAACATTGCAACAGGTCCTAGTCATTTTTGATTATTTAATGTCTCCAATTGTTGCTTTCGAATATAGCCTCCCCCGCCCCATCACCCTTCCATTGATTTCTCTGAGTTTTCGAGTCACTCAGAGAACATACTTGAGTAAAAGGTTATGTTTCTAGTCAGGTCTTTAGTTACTACCATGATATCATCTCTGGTCCAACTACTTGTGGTTAGCGCGAAAGCACCGCTCTCCTACTTTATTGTAATTCCTTTGACTTGGGCTATGAAAGCCTGTGAGCTCCGATTGTTCGGGTTAGTAGACCATTCAGTGTAAACGCCTGCCTGTAAATATAGCCTATATTCTTCAAGACCCACACCTCCATGTATACACGCCCCTGATAATCCTTGCCAACCCCCCCCCCTCCTTTACTTGGTGTAATCCCCCAATCACCTCTTCAATAAACGTTTCACTCTTCAAGAAAACGATCAAAAAGAGAAGACTGGATCATCTATTTTATACGAAGCTCTAAAGTCCCTACCACGGCACCATAAATAAAAGCTGGCCAGCTCTCTGTGGAATGATAGTGAACAGAACGATATATTCAGACGTGTCCTTGAAGGTTTATGGCTTCCTAATTTCCAATCCACCCCTGACGGAGATACCAACTACAAACCTTTAAGAAGCTTGAGCTAAGTGTAAGAAGTAATATATTTTTTTAAAAAGGGATTTCAGAAAGCCAATGAAAACACAAGGAATACGTCAAATTTTGTCACCTGACTAGAACTCTACACGTTACAAAAAAGCATACCAAAAAATTAATCAAGTTGTTAATAAAAAAAGGAGTGACATTGAAAACAGGGGAGACTGAAATTATTCAGTTAGAACCAACAATGAGGGGCACTGGAATTAGAAACATTGAAATAATCAAGTTGGAACCAAAAAGGAAGGGTACTAAAGGCAAACACTATGAAATCATTAAGGTGGAACCGGCAAAGAGGGGTAATGGAAACAGAAACTATAAAATCATTAAGTTGGAACTAACAAGGAGGGGTAATGGAAACAGAAACTATAAAATCATTAAGTTAGAACTAACAAGGAGGGGTAATGGAAACAGAAACTATAAAATCATTATGTTAGAACTAACAAGGAGGGGTAATGGAAACAGAAACTATGAAATCATTAAGTTGAAACCAACAAAGAGGGGCACTGAAGGCAGAAACTATGAAATCTTGAAGTTTAAACCAACAAGGAGAAGCCCTGAAGACAGAAACTATGAAATCCTGAAGTTTAAACCAACAAGGAGAAGCACTGAAGACAGAAACTATGAAATCCTGAAGTTTAAACCAACAAGGAGAAGCACTGAAGACAGAAACTATGAAATCCTGAAGTTTAAACCAACAAGGAGAAGCACTGAAGACAGAAACTATGAAATCCTGAAGCTTAAACCAACAAGGAGAAGCACTGAAGACAGAAACTATGAAATATAGAAGTTGAAACCAAAAAGCACGTTGTTGGTCTATCACAACTATTTTGATCTTCACAGAAATGAAATAAGATAAAAAGTGCAGGAATAATGATGGACTTTGATATGGCCAATGATTCCAAAAGTGGACCGATGGTTTTTGGATGATTAATTCAGCTCAAAAGAACAATAATTACCTCGGACACCAACTGAATGATGTAATGCGACTCATTTCAGGAAAGTCAATTTTGTCTTTAAAAAGCTTGCTCACAACGGCATATTTTCATGTAGGCTTTATTGTTTATACTCCATTCCTGCACCAGATTCTAAGCAAAGATGTTGTCATAATAAACAAGCTCACTGACTACAATTTCCTATATGTATTGACACATAATCTCCGGTTCACAATTTTTTTCCCCTCATAAAATTCTCTGAGGATTAGCGTAATTGCAAGTTATATTATTTAAAATATTTTCATGTAATTTCCTTTCCTACAAATAACATTTCGGTTTTATTTCTTTTTAATAACCTAAATTCAATCCAGTGATCGCCGTGCCCAATTAAATGCAGCGCTTCACTTCCAGATAATGATATTTTCTTTATTTTCGTTTTAAAAAAGATGATATTAACATGTTTATATAATTGTATTCTCGACATTTCTACATGTTCATAGACATGTCCAAATACACAGTCATATTTCTCACGGGTATTATTAAAAATATATGCTTCGTAATTGGTTTGTGTGCAAACCTTGGGTTTTGTTTATTTTATAAATACATTGTAATGATTCATTAGTTCACTGTGAATCATGTCATGTCCAATCTCTCTCTCTCTCTCTCTCTCTCTCTCTCTCTCTCTCTCTCCACACACAGACATATATATATATATATATACACACACACACACACACATAATTCTTTTTCTTCCACCGTTGAACCCTGTCGAGCATTGGTCTTCAACAAAATACTTGACAAGTCATCCTGTTTTAGGCTGTTCTCGTAAGATCGCTCCATGTCTTTACCAATATCTTCAGCTCTGCTCCCACCTGTCTGATCTAAATATATTTTGTCTTCCCTTTTGTTTTCTTTTCTGACAACTCAAGGGAACCTATAAAGATCAAAATCTTACCCAGCTGGACACATAAAAACTTCTTAGGTAAGGAACAATTTGTCAGATGGCATCATCATAAAAATTACATTCTATCTATCTATTGACCTTTCGAGCCGTAACCGGCCCATAGGGCGTAGACCAAGATACACCTTCTCCTATATGAATTTTTGTTCTAGCAGTTTTCTTTTAAAGATATTTATCAAATCTCGCCATCTGTCTCTGTTCTGTGCAAGCAGTTCTATCTCATTGAGGGAGCCGATTCCTGCTGCTCTTGCCTCTCTCATCAATGTTCTTCTCAGTGTCTCCCTGGGTCTTCCTCTTTTTCTTTTACCTGTTGTTTCCATATGAGGGCTTGCTTTGCTATTCGATTATTATCTCTTCTCATCACATGTCCAACGTATGACCATCGTCTTTTCTTTATTACTGAAGATATTAGTGGTTGATTGGCGATTTCTCTAATTTCCTCGTTTGTTTTGAATTCGTTCCATTCTATACCAAGTATTTTCCTTAGACATTTATTTTCGAATGCGTTCAACTTTGTTTCTATATCTCTTGTTGTTTTCCAGCTTTCACACGCATACGTAAGGGTTGATAGTACATTTGATTTGAATAGCCTAAGTTTTGTGTTTGTGCTAATGAGTTTTGATTTCCACAACTTTTCAAGGCTTCTGAAAGACATTGCTGCTTTAGCCAGTCTGATTCTAATTTCTTTGCTCGTATCCCCTTCTCGATCAATGTGACTTCCAAGATAGATGAAGTGATCGATCTCTTCTACTGGTTTGTTTTCCATGTATATTTTGTCACTTGTTGGAATTAAACTTTTCATGACTTTAGTCTTTTCATGATTGACCTCAAGCCCAATTTTGCTGGCTATTGATGATAGTTCATTTGTGTTTTCCTGCATCGTTTTTATCTGATTGCTGATGAGAACTATGTCATCAGCAAAGTCCAGGTCCTCCAAATGGTCTCCTTGTATCCATTCGATGCCTTTATTACCAGTGCAGCATTTCTTCATTATGAAGTCCATAACAATTCCAAATAACAAGGGCGATAAAATACATCCTTGTTTAACCCCAGTTTCTATTGGGAAACATTCGCTCAGTCCTTCCTCTGTTCGAACTGCACATGTGTAACCATCATACATGTCTTTGATAATATTTATGATTTTTGATGGTAAGCCATATTGCTTCAGAATTTTCCACAAAGAATCTCTATGAATACTATCAAATGCTTTTTTGAAGTCGATGAAGTTAAGTACAAAAGGTTTTTGCTTTTCAATGTGTTCCTCCAATATAAGTCGTAGAGTGAAAATGTGGTCAAGACAGCTTCTCCCTTTTCTAAACCCAGCCTGTTCTTCACGCATTACTGTATCTATTGAATCCTTTATTCTATTTAGGATGATTTTACAGAATAATTTTGAGGCAACTGACAAAAGTGTCACGCCTCTCCAATTGTTACAATCTCTAAGATTGTCCTTTTTTGGGATCTTAACAATGATTCCTTTTTTCCATTTATGAGGCGTCTTCTCTGTTTTCCAAATGATGTTGAACATTTTTTGGAGATGTATTAAATTATGGCTATCAATTGCCTTGAGGATCTCAGCTGTTAACTTATCCTCTCCAGCAGCCTTGTTATTGGTCATTAGCTTTAAGGTGGTTTCTATTTCACTCAAGGTGAAGTCATCTAAATTTACATCTAATTCTGCTGCTGGTGTTTCAGCTTCAAAATCTATTAAACTGTGAGGTAGTGGACGGTTAAGAATTTCTTTGAAGTGTTCCGCCCAACGGGCTTTTATGTCTGCGCTTGTTGTTAGCATTAATCCAGATTTGTCTAGAAATTACATTATATAAGTTTTAAACTATATTACGAATATAAGCCCTTTTTTTTTTTTTTTTTTTTTTTTTTTTTAGAAAGATTGTTATAAAAAAAAAACGTAGGATTGTTCAACAGTTTTTAAAAGAACTATTGGAGGAAGTCTACGGTTCGTATCCGTTAGAATACCTCAAATCATCGGACGAACGCATCATCATCATCATCATCATCAAAAGAACTATTGGCACCTCTTATATGTATGGGCATTCTAAAAAAGAAAAAAAAACAAACATTTTAATCTCTTTTTTTTTTTTTTTTTTTGAAGACCGTGGTTACTTCCTCTTGTCTTTGTGTAATACAAATTTATTACATTTATTTGTTGGTTACTGTTGTTGATGATCATCATCATTGGGTGCCGTCTCCACATCGAAGGTTGGCTACCATGGAGCGCCAGTCCACTCTGTCTCTTGCTTTGATGGTGCAGATTGTCATAGGTTGACTTGTCCATCTTTTGATGTGACTCGTCCATGTTTGTTTTGGTCTGCCTCTTTTACCTTGTATTTTCCTTTCCAATATTACTTTTATTAGGCTGTTGTGTATTTTAACATGCCCCAAAAATTTAATTTGTCTTGTTTTAATTGTGTTTAGTAGTTCTCTTTTTATTTTCAGTTGTTTTAAGACTTCATCGTTTGTTTTCTTTTCTTTCCATCCAATTCTACCTATTCTTCTATAAATCTATATTTCAAAGGCTTCAATTTTCTGTTCTGTTTTCTTGTCTAATGTCCATGTTTATGCACCATACAGGAATATTGAGAAGATGCAAAATGTTGCTCTTCTTAGTTGCGTTATTTGTTTTGATGTTAGTATATTTTTCATGACATTAAATTTACATATATGCCATACATATTCTTTTGTTTATTTCGGTTATACATTTTCCATCACTGGCTATAGTATGTCCCAGGTAGTTGTAGCTCTGAATTGTCTCCAGATGTATTCCTTCAACTTTGATATTTATTTGTAGGTCTTGAGAATTTTCTTTCTTTATGATTATAGTTTTAGTCTTTTTGATATCCATATCTAGTCCATATTTTTTGCTTGTCATGTTTATTTCATTAAGTAATTGTTGTAGACAATCAAATCACCAAGGATCAGCTCAAACATGCGCAAGCCACCCTACAACGCGAAAAAAGAAGATGCGCAAACGAATACTGGAACAATCTATGCTCTGAAATACAGAAAGCCTCAGACAGGGGCGACTCAAAAACCATGCATGACAATATAAAAAAGGCCCTTGGACCAAAAATAACAAAATTAGCCCCCCTAAAATCCAAGTTTGGAGAACCTATTACTGACAAGGGACAACAAATGCAAAGATGGGTTGAACACTACTCTAATCTATACAGTGACGACAGACCAGCAAACACAGCTTTAGCACAATCAATACCCAAATATCCTACAATGTTTGAACTGGATGTTGAGCCTACTATGAACGAACTTGCTGACGCTATACATGCCCTCTCAAGAGGAAAAGCTGCAGGAAATGACAACATTCCCACAGATGTACTAAAGGACAACCTAAGCGTACTACTTCCACACCTATACAAACTGATAATTAAATGCTGGAGAAACGGAGAAATACCTCATGATATGAGAAATGCCAAGATTATAACGCTGTACAAGAATAAAGGAGACAGGGGCGGCTGCAACAATTACAGAGACATTTCTCTCCTTAGCACAACAGGCAAAGCTTTTGCTAGAGTCGTACTTAATCGCCTGCATAGACTTGCAGAACGGGTGCTTCCCGAGTCCCAATGCGGTTTCAGACCCGGGAGATCAACCATAGATATGATCTTCACTCTTAGACAACTGCAGGAAAAATGTCGGGAACAAAATATGCCGCTCTATATTGCCTTTGTGGATCTCACAAAGACATTCGACACAGTAAACAGAGATGGTCTCTACAAGGTGTTAGAAGGCATAGGCTGCCCTCCTAAATTACTTAGGCTGATAATTTCCTTCCATGAAGACATGAATGGCAAAGTCCATTTTGATGGGAGTCCATCAGAGAATTTCAAAGTCAACAAAGGAGTGAAACAGGGATGTGTCCTCGCCCCCACCCTTTTTGGTATATTTTTTGCTGCCCTCCTAAATTACGCCTTCGAAAACAGCTCAGGAGATATTTACATTCGCACTAGACCAGATGGTTCACTGTTCAACCTAGCACGACTAAGATCAAAAACCAAAACAAATGTTGCCCTACTTAAAGAATTTTTATTTGCTGACGATGCAGCCCTAGTCGCTCATAGTGAGGCCACCCTACAGTCGCTGATCAACAACCTGGATAAAGCATGCGACCTTTTTTCACTGTCAATTAATGTTCAGAAGACAGTAATACTAAATCAAGGTGACTTCAAACCTCTATCTATTACTCTAAAAGACTGCCCACTAGAATCAGTACAGAAATTTACATATCTTGGATCCACAGTTACGCAAACCATCTCTTTTGATGAAGAAATAAACTGTCGAATTGGTAAGGCAGCTACGACCTTCGGCAAACTCACAAAAAGGGCATGGAACAACACGAAACTAACTCGAAAGACTAAAATCCTAATATATCAAACATGTGTGCTTAGCACACTACTATATGGATCCGAAACCTGGACAACATACTCAAACCAGGAAAAAAGACTAAATGTCTTCCACATGCGATGTCTCCGCAAAATAATGCACATCAAATGGCAAGACAAAATAACCAACTTAACTGTCCTGCAACGTGCTAAGACCCTAACAATCATGTAGATGCTCAGAAGTCGAAGGCTAAGATGGCTGGGGCATGTCCAACGGATGGAAGAAAAACGCATTCCTAGGCAAATACTATATGTTGAGCTAAAACACGGAAAAAGACAAATCGGCAGACCTAAACTACGATATAGAGATATCTGCAAATCATCTCTGAAAGACTTCTCCATCTGTAAAAACGACTGGCAACATCTGGCAAGTGATCGCACATCATGGAGAGCATGTATAAGGAACGGTATAACAACATTTGAGACTGTGCTAAGACAGAAGAGAAGAGACTCATGAAAAAGGATGGTAAACCCTGTGGACCAGCGAGCCTGACCTGTTCATTATGTGACCGCGTGTGTTTGTCAAACATTGGTAGAATTAGCCACGAGAGAAGCTGTTCGGCAAAAACAATACCTCAAAAAAATACGCAATAGCCTCCACTAGACCGTCTGACAAGACGAAAAGGGCCATATAATTGTTGTAGATCTTTCGGATTTTCTGCTAGTAGTACAGTATTATCAGCATATCTAAGGTTATTGATTATCTTTCCATTAATGTTTAGGCCTGACATATCTGTGATGTTTTTACATATTTGCTCAGTGTATAGAAGAATGTATCCTTGTCTTACTCCTCTTTTTAATCAATGGGTGTAGAGTTCTCCTTGTTATATTTTATTATTGCTGTTTGCTTCCAGTACAAGTTACATGTTATTCGTATGTCTGTATCGTTCAGATTTATATCTTTTAGGCAGTCTATAAGTTGATTATGGTATATTCTGTCAAAAGCTTTGGTGTAGTCTATGAAGCAGGCATATATTGGTTTGTTTACTTCTATGTATTTTTCAATCAATGTCCTCATGCAGAATATAGCTTATTTTGTCCCACTGTTTTTCCTGAATCCGAATTGCTGCTAATCTAATTCAGTATTGATTTTATTCTGAATCCTTCCCTGTATAAATTTTATTAAAATTTGTGTTACCTGGCTCTTTAGACTTATTGTTCTGAAATCACTGCATTAAACTGCACCATTCTTTTTAGGTAATGCAATGTAAGTTGATGTTTTTAGTTCATTTGGTATGTATCCTGTACGTTATATGTCATTGCATATGTCTGTGATCACTTCAATGCCAAAATCTTCAAGTGCCTGTATCATCTCTATCTGTATATTGTCTGGTTCTGCTGTTTTTTCACTTTTTCATTTTATTTATAGTTTTATCTACTTCAGATTTCAGGATTTTATAGCTGGACATACATTTTATAAATGTTTTTTGTGTCCCTTTCGTCATGAAATAATTATGTTATATATTCCTGCCATCTATCGATTATATATCTTTGTTGTCAGTTAGCATTCTTCCCTCTTTATTTGCAATACAACCGTTTCCTGCAGCTTTTTTTTGTATTTATTAGTCATCCTCTTTATTTCTGTGTGCATCCCTCTTCAATTTTGTTTACTTTCCGTAGTTTTGACTTCTAGACATCTTTGGTTGAGCCAGTCTCCTTTTGCTTTTTTGCACATTCTGCGTATTTCATTATCAATTTCCTTGTATCTGGCAGTGTTCTCCGCTTGTCTTCTTTCTTCCATTTTTTCTAAGATGTTGTCGGTTATCCATTTGTGATTTTTGTTATTTTCCTTTTTGGATAAAGTGTCACAAGATTCTTGTATGCTGTTTTTTATGCATTGCCATTTGGTTGTGACTTTTTCTTCAAGATTTTCTCTCCTGTACTGCTCAATCCCTTCATCTAGCATCTTCTGATATGTGTTCTTTATTTGTACTGTATAAGTTTCTTTATATCTTTCTGATTTAAAGCTGTTATATCTATTGGTATTGCTGAATTAGCCTTTTGTTTGTTTCTCTTTAATTTGATTTTCATTTTAACCATTACAGGATTGAGATCTGAAATAATATCTGCTCCTGGATAGGTTTTGTCTTTCTTGACGCTGTTCCGGAATCTGTCTTTTATCATTATATAATCTATTTGATTCCTCTTTCTATCTCCAGGGCTTTCCCATGTGTATTTCCTTTTCTCTTGCTCAAAGACGGTGCTACATATTATCAGCCTGTTTTCTCCACAAACTTGTATTAATCTTTCTCCTCTGTCATTTCTTTTTCCTAAATCATGATTTCCTATAATTGTCTTATATCTACTTTTTCCTACTTTAGCGTTAATGTCACCCATTACAATCAAGATGTCTGAAGATTTCACTTGCTTCATAACTGTATTTAGATCTTCATAGTATGCTTCTATTTGTTCATCCGTATAGTTTTGAGTAGGTACGCATGTCTGTATTATTACTATGTCAAATGATTTTGCCCTCATTTTTAATAGCATAATCCTATCATTGTATGTCCAGAAGGTATTTATATATTTTTGTAACTCTCGTTTTATTAGTATGCATACCCCTCTTTGATGTTCTGTTGTTTTGCCTGAATATATCTATCTATCTATTGACCTTTCGAGCCGTAACCGGCCCATAGGGCGTCGACCAAGATACACCTTCTCATATATGAATTTTTTTTTTTTGTTCTAGCAGTTTTCTTTTAAAGATATTTTATCAAATCTCGCCATCTGTCTCTGTTCTGTGCAAGCAGTTCTATCTCATTGAGGGAGCCGACTCCTGCTGCTCTTGCCTCTCTCATCAATGTTCTTCTCAGTGTCTCCCTGGGTCTTCCTCTTTTTCTTTTACCTGTTGTTTCCCATATGAGGTCTTGCTTTGCTATTCGGTTATTATCTTTCTCATCACATGTCCAACGTATGACCATCGTCTGAATATATACATGTATATTTATCGTCTATGTTGCTAATGATGGTGATGTAATGAGATGAATTGGTACAAGTTTGAGCCCATTGTGTCAGGTCGTAATTGCTTTCTTGAAATTCGTCCATTTGGATTTCGCCTAGTCCCAGTCTATGCTGAGAAACTACTTGTCCTGCCTAGAGGTACTGCAATAGAAGGTCTTCTATATCAGTAAAATGTACCATTACAGGGAAGACGGCAATCTTAGATTCTGTTAGCCAGCCTGTTTTGACACAGACTGTTACGGGTGTGGGAGGGAGGCCGACTATGAGGTGGAACTGCTAGATCTTGGTCAGCAGATGACCCGCCGACACTGCTTTTGAGACCTCAGGTCGCAGACGCTAAAGTTCTCCTTTCCTTGTTGGTAACTCACTCACTCATCATCGCACAGCAGTTATTTACCAACAAGGGGAAATAATTTACCACGTTCAACGCGCCAATAAAATAGTGTTAAAAATAATCAACCATGTAATTATTAAAAAAATTAAATAGTACAATAAATATTGTTGATAAATCATTCGTTCTTTAATTAACATTTATCAAAGTAGCACTTATATTCTTTATATTACTGAATGATCCGTTAAATCTTATATATATATATATATATATATATATATATATATATATATATATATATATACATACATAAAGTTATTCGATGTTATCAAGGCAAATGCATTATCACCACAGCTTAGAATTAATAACATATATATTGTGAAGGTAAATGCTACATAGATAATTTCTATTTAAAATGTAAGATTGTTAAACATTACTTTTCGCGGCACTGTTATGTTTGGATCATATTTGCGTGTTCTTTTTTTTAAATAAATTTTCTTATGGAAAACTATAATTCAATTTTTTTTTAATGGAAAAGGTAATAATGCGCACGAAAATATTTGCACCAAAAAGCATTCTGAATGATTCTTATTTTTCATCATCTTTTCTCTTCTCACTGCTACCTATAATAGGTGTCGTGGTTTCTATCATTTGTCGTTCTTGAGCTGCTCGAACTGTCTGGATTAGTGATTTTCCTTTGTTGTTACATGTCTCTGTCACTGCATCTATCCATCTTCTTCTGGGTCTTCCTCTTGGTCTTTTCCCATGCATTTTAGAGAAGAATGCCCTTGATGGTGATTGGTGCGGATTCATTCTGACCAGGTGGTCAAACCATTTAAGTTGTTGTTGTTTTGAATGATTAAATGCGAGAATTAAAGTATTTTACATATTCTAAAATAATATTTTACTGGCTGATAATTATAATTAATTTTTTTTGGATCAGTAATCCTACAGCATTATTAAAAACTAAAATGACCACTGGTAGGCTATAGAACTCACTGACATTCTAAAGAACCCACTTACATGCTAAAGAGCACACTGGTATACTAAAGAACCCAATGTTATGCTAAAGAACCCAATATTATGTTAAAGAGTCTATTTGCCTGTTATACAGGTCTCCTATCCTTTCAGCTGTCATAAAGTCAACTCATTTATATTTTATTTGCTATTCTGCAACAACCGGAATTTCCAAAGTCATTTGTTCTAACTAGGCCACAAAAATACACCATAACACAGGACACCACAACATAATGCACGACAATACAACACAACACACAACAACACAACATAACATACCACAATACAGCACACAACAACACAACACACCACAACGCAACACAGCACAGCACAACACACCACAACACACAACAACACAACACACAACACCATAACACACCACAACACAACACTATTTTTGTACGGCAGCACTGACTCGATAATTTGCCTCTCGTTCTTTGAGGGCTGCATTTCAAGATAATTGTAACAAACACATCCTTCCGTGTCCATAACTATTTTTGATTGTTCAATCACTCATTCATAAATGTCCGTTTGTGACACGCAACAAACACTGGAGCAAAGGTTACAGTGCTGGAACATTTCTTCTCTTCTTCTCTAATTGCGTGTCTAAAATTGCCGATTTTAAGTGCCAAACTTCCATCACATTCTTCCTACCCAAATGAAACAGCGAAGAAAACACAAACCTTATGATTAATGTGGTGTCAGCTTACATGTCTTCTGTAGCAATTTTAATTCCTCGTGCATTTCTTTATCAATCGCCAAGTATACCCATTAGAATACATCTTATAACATAAACAGGATTAACAACCAATTGCTTAACCATTTCGTCTCTTCATGATACGGGTATTTTTCTGATATTCGCTCTTTTTCCAGCCAAGTGAATGAAACTTGTTTAACTTTTTATTTCTGTCTCTCCGCTAAATTTGCTCCTAATCCCTCTCTCTCTCTTCCTTCCTTTCTCTCTCTCTCTCTCTCTCTCTCTCTCTCTCTCTCTCTCTGTCTCTTTCTCTCGCCAACACAGGGCTCTCAATTTCTCGTTCGCTTTCTCATTTCTGTCTCAATATCTCTTCTTAATTGTTTCCTTTCCCCATTCTGTAACAGGCCGTGATAGCTCAATAGTTAGTGAATTGGACTCCAAAGAACAAGGGGTAGGGTTCGATCCCAACTGACGGCTTCCGGGTTCACCCAGCCTTTAATGGGTACCGGATTTTTTTCTGGGAAAGTAAAGCAGCACAGGCGTAATACCGACCACATTATCCCAAAAATCATGTGCCGAAGGTCTGTAAAATTTATGGTCACTAACACCATATTCCCCATATGCCACTTAGCGTAACGGGGCTCTTTACTCTCTTTACTTTCTGTAACAACCAGAATAACTAACTGCCTGAGAAGACTAACTGGCCAACAGACTGACCAATTGACTAACGCACAGACTGACCAACGACGCACTGACATATTAACTGACTGACCAACAATTCTGAGTGATCAACTGACTGACTGACCGACTGATTGATCCACATACTGATTGACCCACATACTTACTGACCCACAATGATTGGTGCATAAAGTGACAGAATAATTAACTGACCCATATGCTGAGCGACCCACACACTGAATGACCCACATACTGACTGACCAACATACTGACTGACTGACCAACTGATCAACTGATCAACTGATTGATTCACATACTGTCTGACTGTAAAATGCACCATTACAGGGAACACGGCGATCATAGCTTCTGTTAGCCAGCCTGTTTTGACACAGACTGTTGTGGGAGGGAGGCCGACTATGAAGTGGAACTGCTAGATTTTGGTCAGCTGAAGACCCGCCGACACTGCTGTTGAGACGTTATTAGTACTGGTAGTGTGATGACAGTAAAAACTGATGGACAACTTACACAGACTCTCACTAACATTGCTGTTCTTGTAATATCTTCTAGTAGGAACCTGGATTGTGTCAGAGCACGCAAATATTTGTGTGTATTAATGACTCATTTTAATATTTATAAACTCATTGACGTTTCTTCTTCTTCTTTCCTTCCTCATTTGCCTTTCAGCGTCGAGGGGAGATATAATTTGCGGTCTTTTGCTCTTCTGTTCGCCTCTGCTGCTGTTATGTTTCGTAGTGCTTCTAATATTCCATCGACCCATCTTTTTCGTGGTCGACCCTTGGGTCTTGTGTTCTCACAACGTTTGTTGAAAGCTCGTTGTGCTGTGTTTTTTTCTTTCTGCCTTGTCACGTGGCCAAACTATTTTATCTGTTGTTTCCTTATATATTTTTTGGAAACAACAGATAATTTGTCTATCAGTTACTGATTTGTCCATCAGTTGTTACTGTCATTGACGTCAGCTGAAACACAAATGTCTCTTCTACAGTGTTACATCCTTCCATGTTTTTTTCCTATATCTCTGATGAAATAATATTATAAGGTAATAAACATGTTAGTTTTAGCGACTAGTGTATGCTTTTGCGTTTTTTTCTTTTAATTTCCTGAATGTGAACTAATAAGTGGGGCTTCCGGTTGGCGCGACATGCCATGATGGCCGCATAGTCGAATCGGTTTCAGAACTAGTGACATGTTTGCTGCAGGTAACTTCAAGTGATTCTTTCTGGTTTGGATTTTCGTTTGTGGAAAGACCGAGCGCATTCACTTGACCACTGAGTCTACATGGTCTTGGCGTCTGCGCACTCAGATGGTGCCGTAGGCGAGTGGCCGTGGAGTTTACTGAAACGGTAACAGGTTCCGGCTTTGCCTCGGGACAGAATGTGTCTATTTTTGACTGCAAATTTGCCGCCAGATGGACTGTGACCGGATCTAGTGTCTCGTCGAATTGGATACCTAACCTTATTTGTCTTGACAACGATTTTTGTTGTGGCACGCTCACTGTTCATGAAGACTACAGGGATTTGGCGCGAGGGCATGGAGATTATGCTGCCCGTAACGACCGTTACGGCGACCTTCAAGTGTCCATTTTGAGCTGCATTTACCCAGAACGCTGCACGTTCAATAGAATAGTGTAAACTGAAATAAGCGCCATTTTCTCAGAACGAAAAACATTCTGCGATACAGTGTGAGCGATCGGGCTGAATACTTCGTTGGTTGCCGGAATGTGCGCTGAACAGATACCGCTTACAGTAAAGACATTCCGAACTGAAGTATAAACTAATAAGTGGTCAAATGATGACATTTTATTTACTTTTATTTTTATAGCTGAACGTTTAATTTGAAAGAGCAGCAAAGGTCCCCCCTCCCCGTACATCCTGCAGCGTATGTTTGTAAACATGATGTTAGATCCTCCAGATTTATCAGTAAACAACGACACATTTATATAGGTTACGTGGCCAGTTCACACGTAACAGCGGATGAAAAAATAGCTTCATTATTCTTTGTCTGTGGACATAGTTCGCAGAATGACCCATCTTTCTTACGCTGTGCCTCTTTGCTTTCACTCTTTCCCCACTCTATATTCGACACAAGCAAATTGCATGTCTTCCTCTTATCGCTGCGTGCATTTCTTCTTCGTTGCACCTCTTCTTGATTGCATTTTGTTAACAATTCTTCGTTGTAAATTTTCTTTGGGTAGAGTATTCTAGGCTGTTTGTAATTATAGCGGTTTCTCGATGTTTCTTTTATATCATCTCCAGTGATGGGAACTAGTCGAAATCACCGAAGAAAGAGAAGAAACAAAAAATCCACGAAATGACTCCATTAATCCCATTTAAGGTCTAATTAAGGGCGGATGACGAAAAGATCGAATGTGGTATCCGCAAAAGGAGACTCGTTATTTTACCGTAGTCAGTTATAAATTGTTTCATTTCGAGATCCGCTTTCCCAATGTTCCTAGTTTTCTAATTTGTAGACAGTCAGTTTAAACTGTAATACCAGTCGTGCAAACAAATAACCGAAGGACTGTATTAACACATTTCAACAAACTTCGCAAACAGAATCGGAAGTTCTCTGTAAACTCGACAGTCAGACATTTCACATTAGTGTAGTCATTCGTGCAGCTGGTAGGTGTAATGAATCAGCTTGTGAGAACGAGCACGGAATCTCAATTTGCTAGACTGTGTAATCAACCTGGCACGATTTTCTAACTATCAAGAACGCGTCATGGTTATTCACTTTAAAAAATGTGACATTATTTCTCAGACCGCCCGGCTTGTTAGTAAATTCCCAGAATAACTAAAACGGTACATAGAAACGTCAGATCTTTCTTTTTATTTCTGCACAATAATTAATATCGCTGTACATAAATATCTGAATGTCGTTTGTAGTCCACAGGTTAAAAGAATGATTCTATTTATATTTTCTGCATATATCGCAACACATTTGTTAGAGAACTTGCAAAGAATCCTTGAAGTACAAGTCCCAGCTATAAACATTTGCCACAAACAAACAAACAAACAAAACAAACAAACAAACAAACAAACAAACAAACAAACAAACAAACAAACAAGTGTCCATAACTTGGAGAACGTGCTTCAGAATCAATTTCATTGCATTCAAGTCATCCCGAATTTGAGAAGTTTATCTTTCAATTGTAATTTTCTAAGAAAAGAGAAAAGAGCAAACTGTTATTTTATTATAGGTAACTCATACTCACCCAAACATACATGATGCTTTGGAGACTAAATGTCTCAGCGAGAATAAAATACTTTGTATACAAATGAACAGAGCGAACTTCATGCTAATAGCCTGATATATGCTGACGACACAGATTTGATATCAACATGTGAAGAAGAGCTACGATTCACAATTAATAAGACAGAAAAAGAAAGTGAGGAAAAAAAGGACTTAATCTATACAACAAGAAAACAGAAGGTTGGTCATCTTAATGGAAGAGACTCAGCAAAAGAGAGAGCACCATCAAAATAGATCAGAAAGATTTGAAACAAGTCAATCAATTCAAATACCTTGGGTATGGTAATAATGGCGGACGAAAGATAATTGTTTTTGAGATGAGAACAAAAATTACGTAGACAGAGGCAGCTTTTCATGAAATATAAAAAAAATAATACATCTTTTGCAACTAGTCTGTTTTAATTATAAGAAAGAAAAAGATTTATCGACGTTACATGGAACCAACGTAGAAGTGAATCATGTTCGATCAATAAACAAACAAGAAGGTACTTTGAGGACACTAAAGTTTGGTTTTACAGAAGAATCCCGAGAATAGCACAGCTAAAAAGACCAACGAGGGAATTTTTAAAGAGGCCAACACAAAAAGGCAGCTCCTAAAAACATTAGAAAGAAGCAATCAACAGTTTTCGGGAACATCATGAGAAGACGAAAGTTGGAATACTTGGTTAGAACGGGCAAACTACAAGGAAAGAGAGATCGCGGACGACAAAGAGAGAAAATACTAGATAGCTTGGTGTCATGGCATGGAAAACAGTCAACAACGCATTGATACTATGCACAGTGGTTAGAAGATTGTGGAAGGACATGATGGCCTACACCAACCGGTATGGCACATTGATGATGTTGAGAATAACACGGATAGCTAAAACAGTAGTAAGAAAGTCATGAGAGAGGCTGGAATATAAAATAAAATTCTTGTTAAATTCTGTAAGAAAAATTATGTCCACTTTCTATGGACACGTGACACGAAAAAAGGAATAAAATGAATGTGTGCAACAGTAGAGAAAAATGAGGGGAAAAGATATAGAGGAAGACAACGAGAAAAGATGTTGGGCAGTCTAATAAAAACCTGGCACAGAAATAAATCAAGTCTGACTGATGAGAAGATTTGGCGTAAAAGAGAGTTGAGATCTCTGACGCCTCATGGCATTACACGAGATTGATGCAATGGAAATAATTCAAGACTAATGCTGAACTATAGTCCGTTCAGAAATTCATAATCACACCTGAATTAGTTTTGCGTGATAACCGCTTGTTATTTTGGTTTCACATTTTGCATGCAATCTTAGAATATTGATGACGCAAAGATTTTGGTATTTTTGGTAACAGATTTTGCACATCAGCGAATTCCTTTGATCTTTTATGACGATATCACACAAATTGATTCAAATTTTAGAGTTTACAGTAATCGTGTTAAATTTTCCAGTTTACTGCAATTCTTGTCAGTGGCGTATCTACATAGTGCTTAATTGTGGGTGTTGTTCGTTATGTGTATTTGCAAACATGAATTCAATTGGTTACAATTAGTCTTGTTCTTCGGTCACCATTAGACCCAAGGACGTCCTAACTGCAGCTGGAATTGAATTAATCTTAATTTTAATCATTCCGAATCTGACGATTCCAAGAGGTTGATAATCATTACTGGCTGGACAAATAGTAATCCATCTCGTTTCCAGTACTCATCTTCCACCCGCAGCACATGTTCAACACACTTCTTCCAGAACGGAATGTCTATTTTTGAGAGAGACTCGCGTGTCAGAACTTCAACATCACACATTTTAAACGTCCTGTTCTGCAACTTGTCCTTTGACGTGAGCCCAGACAAGTTCGATTGGATTAAGGTGCGCATGATATGCAGGGAGTCGAAGAGAGGTGTGGCCGTATTTCTCAATGATTTTGTCAACATGGTACACCTTTTTCTTATTGCAGTCTGCATGCAATTTTAATTTCAAATTCCTGAGAGTAACAAGTACATTATTAGCAAACATTTTCAATATCTCACGTTTTATGACATCCATGCCAAAGCTGTCGACTTTCCTTTTCCTTCCTTGATTGACATGAGTGCACTCTGAGTCTTGTTTAATCCAACGAGAAAATGACGATTTATTAAGACCAAGCGTGAGTTGCGTTCGTCTCTCTAGGTCATGAATATCACAATATAAATGCACCATGGCGGATTCCCTAAGGAAATGCTGATATAGTAAAACAGTAACCTTTTGCATAGTTATAAATTTGCATTTCAAACTCATTGTAATTTAGATATAAATGTTGGTATTTAAAGTCAATAAATTGTCTACTGAGTCTTCACAAAATTAGTAAAGATACGCCTTCCCTTCGGTAATTAATGCCAAGGCCGTGGTGCGTCATGTCGTTCAATAACAATTCAGTTTTGTGCACGGGATTTTCCCGAAGTTAGTTTTTCTGCAATAGCCAAACTATTTTTCGTGAACGACCGCATCAAATTAATGTATATATCCTAAAATTGTGTCATATTTGAACAGGGTGAATTTAATATAGCCTAACGAAGACAACTTTTAAACTTGATCAAATTTCTCAGAGCAAAAAATATTTCTATAACGTCATCAATATTCTAAGACTGCATGCAAAGTTTGAAAGCAAAATAACAAACGGTCATCACGCAAAACTAATTCAGGTGTGATTATGAATTTCTGAACTGACTATAAGAAAAATGTACACACAATCAACAGTCTATAATCAAGAAAAGAAGGTGAGTATATGTTTGCTATGGGATGAAAAGAAATAATAAGTAAATCACAAAGAAAGCCATCAAACAGAAATAAAAACAGCAGGGGATAGAAATGAGGCCTACTAGAGAATAATTAGGAACAATAATTAGAAAGGCCAGAACAGCAGGGATCGACTGCCTTGGCGAAAATGAGAAGTTCGTCCAGAACACGGGCTACAGTTAAAATCAAGTAATGCAGATCATTAAGAAACGTTTGGTAGTGGACTTTGTGTATAGGAGTAAGGTAATGCAGGTGATTAGGAAACGTTTAGTAGTGGACTATGTGTATAGGAGTAAGGTAATGCAGGTCATTAGGAAACGTTTAGTAGTGAACTATGTGTATAGGAGTAAGGTAATGCAGGTCATTAGGAAACGTTTAGTAGTGGACTTTGTGTTTAGGAGTAAGGTAATGCAGGTCATTAGGAAACGTTTAGTAGTGGACTATATGTATAGGAGTAAGGTAATGCAGGTCATTAGGAAACGTTTAGTAGTGGACTTTGTGTTTTGTAGTAAGGTAATGCAAGTCATTAGGAAACGTTTGGTAGTGGACTATGTGTATAGGAGTAAGGTAATGCAGGTCATTAGGAAACGTTTAGTAGTGGACTTTGTGTATAGGAGTAAGATAATGCAGGAAATTAGGAAACGTTTAGTAGTGGACTTTGTGTATAGGAGTAAGATAATGCAGGAAATTAGGAAACGTTTAGTAGTGGACTTTGTGTATAGGAGTAAGGTAATGCAGGAAATTAGGAAACGTTTAGTAGTGGACTTTGTGTATAGGAGTAAGGTAATGCAGGTCATTAGGAAACGTTTAGTAGTGGATTTTGTGTATAGGAGTAAGGTAATGCAGGTCATTAGGAAACGTTTATTAGTGGACTTTGTGTATAGGAGTAAGGTAATGCAAGTCATTAGGAAACGTTTTTAGGCGTATAATGATAACTTGTTCATATCTATTCATATTATGAAAGGCATCCTGATTTGGGGCTTGTGGTCCTCTGATTGATTTGATTATCTGTTTCTTATGATGGTATGTAACTGGTGTATCTAGTTGTGTGCCTGTTGAACCTTCCTTTGCCAACTGATCTGCTTTCTCATTTCCTGGTATTCCACAGTGAGACGGGATCCACTGCAGGGCAACCCTGTGGTGCTTGCAGAGTTCAGTCAATAGAGTCTGCAGATGTGGTAATTTTCTGGATTGTAGTGCCTGGAGTACTGATCTTGCATCTGTCAAAAACACTACAGGCTGTGGGCTAAGATTACTGTTCAGCAGTTTTTCTATTGCCAACTTTATTGCTTGTATTTCTGCATCATAATTGTGACAATATTTCCCTGTTGCTATTTTATTCATATCCCTAGTGTTACAGGACACAATCGACTCCATAGTCACATGTATACAAAATTCAAGATCGGCACATCAACTACTTGTACATGTGGACAGGCACCCCAGACTGCTGAACACATACTTCAAGACTGCACTGAATATAGTAGACTGAGGAAAATCCATTGGCCCATAGATACAACACTATAGACAAAACTATATGGGCTACTGCAAGAATTACAAAAGACAGTAAAATTCATACAGGAAACGACATTGCTGATATAGACAATACTTCGAACGAACGAAAGATAGATAGATAGATTAGGAAACGTTTAGTAGTGGATTTTGTGTATAGGAGTAAGGTAATGCAAGTCATTAGGAAACGTTTAGTAGTGGACTTTGTGTATAGGAGTAAGGTAATGTAGGTCATTAGGAAACGTTTTGTAGTAGACTTCGTGTACAGAAAGTCAGGTAATGAAATTCCCACATTGGATGTTACTTTATACTTTGAAGTAAAGCAAACCCAATAGCGGAGAGACAGATGAAACGATGCGACCTGAGCTTGGTTAAGGAAGTCACATAAGGTAGTTCAGGTGGTGAATGTTTTAATGGCACCGGTTAATTCGTTGCCAAAGAAGAGAAGCGGAAGCTTGAATCAAACACGAGACATTGTAATGTGGAAGCCGAGCACTTAACTTGGAAGGTTCTGAATATGGTCAGAAAAATGGTCTGGTTTGATGTCACTTTTTGTGAGCTAGACCATACCGAACGAACATGAGCGAACTGTAATATGAAACGAAGAGAAGACAGTGTAATAAAGACATCAGACAAGGGCAGAGAGGTAGTGGTTAGCCGCAAGGACTTCTGCATTAAAGATGTTGAACTTCATCACTCTAACTCTGTTACTGACCGTGCCCTTACAACACCACTCTCAGCAATAACGGCATTGTTTGCTTCTCTTTAATGACCTAATCGATCCCCGGCTTATCTCTACCAGGGCTTCTACCTTATTATTCCTGACTCTGCCTTAGATCCACATTTTATATATTTTTTAAAATAAAGAGCCCCGTCACGCCAAGTGGCGAATAGGGATGGTTATAATTATGGTTATGGAAGGCTCGGGTATCACTGCAAACGAATTAAAATCCATAATTGCTCAGCCGTCCGTGCCAGAGGAATCATCCGAATTACTATTTCATCTCCCAAACAAAGAAAGGCAATTGTAGTCCCCATCACAACAGTCTCAGCAAACGCCAGAAGACACAAGGCGAAATTGCACAGAAAGTGAACACAGACATCTACTCCCCGTCATTACGATATAATCATTCATCGTAAGCAATCGGAATATCGAAACACAATCTGGATGAAACACACCGCTCACGGTGTGCACTGAGCACTAAATTCAGCAGCTCCGGCAGCAAGCCGGACTTGTAATATGAGGAAACTGCAACAAGAAACACTTTTCTTATTGGGCGTATAGAGAATATGGTGTTAGTGACCATCATTAATATAGACCTTCGGCGCACGATTTTTGAAGTAATGTGGTCGGTATTACGCCCGTGCCGCTTTACTTTCCCAGAAAAAATATCAGGTACACATTTAGGGCTGGATGAGCCTGGAAGCCGTCTATCAGGATCGAACCCGACCACTTGTCCTTTGTTGTCCAGTTCACTAACCACTGAACTATTCATTGCGGCTCCCACATTTTATGTTTCTCAAAATTCATAAACTTGACTCCCCCTGCAGAGCTATTGTTTCTGCTAACTTCCACCCCGAGGCTCACATCTCCAATTACATAGAGACAAACTTTTCCAACCTATCCTTCACATGTTAAGGACTCTAACGGTATCCCTAATATATTTTTTCTTCTCCCTCCCCATTTCTTTGTCTCAGACCTTTGCTCACTTTACACCTCGATTCCCAGAATGATGGTCTTTAAACCCTTAAAGGAACAACGACTTTCACCACAGGATTTTCATCATCGCCGCCTTTGTCCTGAACCAGCCATCCTTGCTGTCCCCAAAGGGTACTCCACATTTCCCACAAGGAGTCCCCTACTCCCACATCCCACCCCCTATTCAGGTACAATTTCTTTAGCCATTACTCACCACCCCCATAATTCACCCCCACCCTTCATTTATGGTCAAGAAACGCCATTTTCTGACCCTGCTCTTCCATCCGATTACGCGTCTGTTTTCTGATCCTCTCCCATCCCTGATTGACTTCAAACTAAACGTGAATATCAACCCTCCCATCCCTGATTGACTTCAAACTAAACGTGAATATCAACCCTCCCATCCCTGATTGACTTCAAACTAAACGTGAATATCAAGGACACGTAAGCTGCATCCGTATCTACAGCAACGACCACAGTTGTATAGACCAGTGTGGCCGCAAAACGTGACTCTCTATGCTGGCAATGTACCAAGTCACCTTTCCCAATGATATGTTTGAGATCAATGAAGAATCTACTAGTGTATACAGGAATGTGATATATGTTATCTACAAACATTGACAGAAAAAAAAAACAGTATATAGGCAGGAGAGGAAGAGAATTATTCAATAGGTTTCATGAGCATTTGTACGCCATCCTTCGAAATGCCAGTGCTCTAGTGACAGCTTACTTCAACTCCCTCGACCATCGTAGTAGTCTCTAGGATATTCCGATCTCTGGCTTGATCTCATGTTCATGTGGTACAAACAGCTTGTTTACTTTTGAGAATCATCTCATAGCTCGCTTGGGTTCTGTAAACCAGATGGGGATCAGCTCTTTTCATTCCTTCCTGTAGAGAGTCTCGTATTCCCTTTCTCTTTCTTTATTTTTCTTTCTCTTTCTATCTCTTTCTTTCCTTATGCCTCCCGTCCCTTTTATATAGATTTATTGGCTTTTGCCCCCTTATCCATTCCAAGTTCAGAACCACTCGTAACGTGGCGCAAATAACCCATGGCCTATTCAGCACTACACTGACTGTTTCCTAGACCGTATTCTGTGTAATACACTGCGAGAGGACGCCGCTTTAGACAGTGGCATACATTTATTTACTCAAGGAAATAACTTTGTGAATTTTTGGCCTGATTTAGTTGGTGATGTTGGTTTTGAAAAAAAAAAAAAAAAAACTTCCCTGCACCAGAATGTCCTCATCGGGTAATCATACAATTGACATGTAAAAGAAATCAAATTTATAGGTTCACAATTTGGTGAAAATGATAAGCAGACTCTAATACGTTGTCTCGATGACACGAATGAATAGGGCATGTATCTCGTGGAACGCTCTCAGTGCTACAATAGGTCATTACCCGGAGTCTTCAGCGTGCTTTGGTGTAAAATAATTGAAATTATTTCGAGTAAGGTAATCATTGTTTTATATATAAATACTCTCAATAACTTTACTGGTTGGTTAATTAATTCTTTAACTTCCAACCTGTGTTCATGGCTGTTTTTTTTTTAAATTAATAGTCTTGTCAAATTGTGCACCATTATCTATTTCATTATGTTTATACTTTGGGGTAAGTTTTATTTAGAACTAAATGTGTACATAAGTTTCACTTTCTTGTTCTTCTTTAGCATTAAGTGAGCCTGGTTTACCCGTGATCACCTCAGTGCAAAATAAAGACAAGTGGAACAATATTTAAACAGGTAAATGAATTTAAATATTTGGGAACTTTGTTAACCTCAGACGGAAGATGTACAAAAGAGGTGAGATGCAGAATGGCTCAGGCAAAAGCAGCTTTAAAAAAAATGAGGAAGATACTATGTAATCCATTTTTGACAATAGAAGCATGAAAAAGAGTTCTTAAATGATACGTAGAGCCAGTCTTAACATATGGATGCGAATCATGGACAATAGGACAACAGACAAGAAAATCACTGGAGTCTGTAGAAATGTGGTTTTACAGAAGAACTTTGAGAGTACTATGGACAGCTAAGAAGAGTAATGAAGATGTTATGAGAGAGGTCAAAGCAGAAATAGAGCTAACTTCCAATATTAGGAAAAAACAATCATCATTTTTTGGCCATGTAATGAGAAGAGAACAACTGGAATATATTGTAACAACTGGAACAATTGAGGGACGAAGAGATAGAGGGAAGCAAAGAGAAAAAATAACAAACAGCTTAAGAGAATGGCTTGGCAGAAGGTCAACAACAGAAATGATAAATAGCTGCCGAGATCGAAAGTTGTGGAGAGACATGATCACCTACGTCAGCAGGCCCGGTACTTGATAATGATGATGAGCCTGGTTACGTCGCTAGTTGACAGTAAAGTTGCGATAACTGAACTTTTCGGTCTAATACATCCGACATCGGCATGGCTAGATCTTTAATTGCTTTACAATGTTATCATGAAAGTGGGCATTTTGGTTTTTTCTTTCAACCTCTAAATTGGCAGTTGATTGCGCACAGTGAACACAGTACGAGGGAATTCCTTTTTTCGTCACTATCCAAGAGAGTTTTTCATCAGATTTCACTCAACAGAGACCACGAAAAGCTAAAACTACTAAAAACCCATCATCATCATCACCGAGTGCCTTCTCCGCAACGAAGGTTGGCTAGCATGGATCGCCATTCCACCCTGGTTCTTGATTTGATGGTGCAGGCTGTCATAGATTGACTTGTCCATCTTTTGATGTTACTCTTCCATGTTAGTCTTGGTCTGCCTCTTCCTCTTTTACCTTGTATTTTTCCTTCCAATATTACTTTTAGTAGGCTGTTGTGTCTTTTAACATGGCCCAAAAATTTCATTTGTCTTGTCTTAATTGTATTTAGTAGTTCTATTGTTATTTTCAGTTGTTTTAAAACTTCATCGTTTGTTATCTTTTGTTTCCATCCAATTCTACCTATTCTTCTATAAATCCACATTTCAAAGGCTTCAATTTTCTGTTCTGTTTTCTTGTCTAATGTCCATGTTTCTGCACCATACAGGAATATTGAGAAGATGTAACATTTTGCCATTCTTAGTTTAAGAAGGGCAACTAAGAAACCACGAATTCGAAAAGAAAAATTATCCAATGCCTATGGTGGGATTTGAACCAGGAATATTCTTGCCTAAAGGCCGACATCTTACCTCTAGGCCACCTAGTAGTTCCCCATACCAAAGTTAGAAACCTGATCAAATTAGGTAGCTCATGATTTCAAATCCGATAATTTTGTTCAAACAAGCAAAATAATGCAGGAACAAAAAGCAAATGCACGATTTATTTGTTTAGACGATGAAAATGTTAAACGTGAAGCACAGTTTAGAGACTCATGAGACCTTCAAGTGAAGAAACCTTTAGTACAAGTTGGTTAAGACTTTCAGAAAGCATTTCTTAACAAACTCAAAGTGGGAACTGAGTGAAATGGAGACAGCATTAAATTTTGCTCATAGAAACCTCATGGGACATTCTAGTAGAAAGTAGTATTAAGAGGGACTTATCTAGAACGGTAGAATCCCTCCAAATATTCACAATAAAAACATCATTGTTTTATTTCAAGGGCAAATCTATCTTTTAAATTGTATCTTTTACGTTCTTTGATTAATGTGTCTAAACTGAAGAAGCTATTTTCTAAACTGTATCAATACTTAAACTTTGGCAGTGATCGATTATGGATTGACTGTCGGTCTTTAAACTATTCGCGATCGGATCACATTCACAATATGGTACACTATATCCCTGGGCTGTACTAGAGACGTCAGTATTGTGTAGATGAGTACTATGTTGAACTATGAGTTCAATGTCATCAAAGAATGTAACTGAACAAGTCATTTACAATGAATTTAAAAAAGCACAATAATCCCAAATGGTTTTATAAATACTTTTCAAGCTGATTTGACAAGATGTTATTTTTATAAATCAAACATTTAGAGTACCTGCGCTTGGAATATCAACAGGATTACTTTATTACTGACTATGTGGACTAACTTTATTACTGACTATCTGGTTTAACTGTATTGCTGACTATCTGGATTAACTTTATTACTGACTTTCTGGACTAACTTTATTACTGACTATCTGGACTAACTTTATTACTGACTTTCTGGACTACTTTATTACTGACTATCTGGACTAACTTTATTACTGACTATCTGGTTTAACTGTATTGCTGACTATCTGGATTAACTTTATTACTGACTTTCTGGACTAACTTTATTACTGACTATCTGGATTAACTTTATTACTGACTTTATGGACTAACTTTATTACTGACTTTCTGGACTAACTTTATTACTGACTTTCTGGACTAACTTTATTACTGACTTTCTGGACTAACTTTATTACTGACTATCTGGACTAACTTTATTACTGACTTTCTGGACTAACTTTATTACTGACTATCTGGACTAACTTTATTACTGACTATCTGGACTAACTTTATTACTGACTTTCTGGACTAACTTTATTACTGACTATCTGGACTAACTTTATTACTGACTATCTGGACTAACTTTATTACTGACTATCTGGACTAACTTTATTGCTGACTATCTGGATTAACTTTATTGCTGACTATCTTGACTAATTTTATTGCTGACTATCTGGTTTAACTGTATTGCTGACTATCTGGATTAACTTTATTGCTGACTATCTGGATTAACTTTATTGCTGACTATCTGGACTAACTTTATTACTGACTATCTGGATTAACTTTATTACTGACTTTCTGGACTAACTTTATTACTGACTATCTGGACTAACTTTATTGCTGACTATCTGGATTAACTTTATTGCTGACTATCTGGATTAACTTTATTGCTGACTATCTGGTTTAACTGTATTGCTGACTATCTGGATTAACTTTATTGCTGACTATCTGGATTAACTTTATTGCTGACTATCTGGTTTAACTGTATTGCTGACTATCTGGATTAACTTTATTGCTGACTATCTGGATTAACTTTATTGCTGACTATCTGGTTTAACTGTATTGCTAACTATCTGGATTAACTTTATTGCTGACTATCTGGATTATCTTTATTGCTGACTATCTGGATTAACTTTATTGCTGACTATCTGGTTTAACTGTATTGCTAACTATCTGGATTAACTTTATTGCTGACTATCTGGATTATCTTTATTGCTAACTATCTGGATTAACTTTATTGCTGAGTATCTTGATTAACTTTATTGCTGACTATCTTGACTAATTTTATTGCTGACTATCTGGATTAATTTTATTGCTGACAATCTGGACTAACTTTATTGCTGACTATCTGGATTAACTGGGAGCCGCGATAGCTCAGTGGTTAGTGGACTGGACTACAAAGGACAAGGGGTAGGGCTATTTCCGAACCGACGGCTTCCGGGTTCACCCAGCCTTTATTGGGCACCGGGTTTTTTTTTCTGGGAAAGTAAAGCGGCACAGGCGTAATACCGACCACATTACCCCAAAAATCATGTGCCGAAGGTCTGTAAAATTTATGGTCACTAACACCATATTCTCTATACGCCACTTGGCGTGACGGGGGTACTTTACTTTTATTTAAAATCTGGATTAACTGTATTGCTGACTAACTGGATTATTTTATTGCTGACTATCTGGATTAACTTTATTGCTGACTATCTGGATTAGCTTTATTGCTGACTATCTGGATTAATTTTATTGCTGACAATCTGGACTAACTTTATTGCTGACTATCTGGATTAACTTTATTGCTGACTATCTGGATTAATTTTATTGCTGACTATCTGGATTAATTTTATTGCTGACTATCTGGATTAATTTTATTGCTGACTATCTGGACTAGCTTTATTGCTGACTATCTGAATTAACTTTGAACTTCCTGTCAATATGGCGGATAGGTGGTAGAAATGAATTATAGGCCGTGTCTGTTCCATGTTGCAGTTTCCTCATATTTCAAGTTCGGCTTGCTGCAGGAGCTACTGAGTTAAATTTTTTGTGCACACCGTGAGCTGTGCGTTTTATTGTTTCGATATTCCGATTGCTTGCGATGAATGATGATATCGTAATGACGGGGAACAGATGACTGTGTTCACTTTCTGAGCGGTTTCGCCTTATGTCTTTTGAGGTGTGCTGAGACTGCTATGATGGGGACTATATCTACCCTTTCTTTGTTTTGGAGATGAGATATTAATTCGGATGATTCCACTGGCACGGACGGTTGAGCAATTATGGATTTTAATTTGTTTACAGCGATACCAGGGCCTTCCATAACCATAACCATGAATTAACTTTATTGCTGACTTTCTGGATTAACCTTATTGCTGGTTATCTGGACTAACATGAGAACAACTAAAATGACAATCATGAAGATACAGACTTTCATTAATGGATGCTTACGCAGAATAAAAGTATGGATATGGCATAACAAAATCACTAACATAGAATTATGGAAATGTACCAGTAAAATACCAATGGATCAAGAGATACAGCGAAGACGATGACGCTGGATAGGGCACACACTGCATAAGCCAACTGAGAGTATTACAGAACAGGCCCCTTTTTGGAATCCCCAGGAAAAAGACAAAGAGGAAGACCAAGGAATTCTTGGAGAAGACAGATAGAAGCAGAGATGAAGATGACGAGGAAGACATGGAACGATCTTAAAAGAATGGCAAGAAACAGAACGGCTTGGAAAGTGTTTGTTAAAGATTATGCTCCACAGGGAGCTGAAAGGTAGATGAAGAAGAAGAAGAATCTGAACTAACTTAATTGCTGACTATCTAGACTAACTTAACTACTGACTGTTTGGACTAACCACATTGCTGACTATCTAGACTAACATAACTACTGACTGTTTGGACTAACCACATTGCTGACTATCTAGACTAACATAACTACTGACTGTTTGGACTAACCACATTGCTGACTATCTGGACTAACATAACTACTGACTGTTTGGACTAACCACATTGCTGACTATCTAGACTAACTTAACTACTGACTGTTTGGACTAACCACATTGCTGACTATTTAGACTAACTTAACTACTGACTGTTTGGACTAACCACATTGCTGACTATCTAGACTAACTTAACTACTGACTGTTTGGACTAACCACATTGCTGACTATCTAGACTAACTTAACTACTGACTGTTTGGACTAACCACATTGCTGACTATCTAGACTAACTTAACTACTGACTGTTTGAACTAACCACATTGCTGACTATCTAGACTAACTTAACTACTGACTGTTTGGACTAACCACATTGCTGACTATCTAGACTAACTTAACTACTGACTGTTTGGACTAACCACATTGCTGACTATCTAGACTAACTTAACTACTGACTGTTTGGACTAACCACATTGCTGACTATCTAGACTAACTTAACTACTGACTGTTTGGACTAACCACATTGCTGACTATCTGGACTAACATAACTACTGACTGTTTGGACTAACCACATTGCTGACTATCTAGACTAACATAACTACTGACTGTTTGAACTAACCACATTGCTGACTATCTAGACTAACTTAACTACTGACTGTTTGAACTAACCACATTGCTGACTATCTAGACTAACTTAACTACTGACTGTTTGGACTAACCACATTGCTGACTATCTGGACTAACTTAACTACTGACTGTTTGGACTAACCACATTGCTGACTATCTGGACTAACTTAACTACTGATTGTTTGGACTAACCACATTGCTGACTATCTGGACTAACTTAACTACTGACTGTTTGGACTAACCACATTGCTGACTATTTGGACTAACCACATTGCTGACTATCTAGACTAACTTAACTACTGACTGTTTGGACTAACCACATTGCTGACTATCTGGACTAACTTAACTACTGACTGTTTGGACTAACCACATTGCTGACTATTTGGACTAACAACATTGCTGACTATCTAGACTAACTTAACTACTGACTGTTTGGACTAACCACATTGCTGACTATCTAGACTAACTTCACTGCTGACTGTTTGGACTAATCACATTGCTGACTATCTAGACTAACTTAACTACTGACTGTTTGGACTAACCACATTGCTGACTATCTAGACTAACATAACTACTGACTGTTTGGACTAACCACATTGCTGACTATCTAGACTAACTTCATTATTAACTATCTGGGTAGCTCAAAGTGAAGGTGAATAACTTTCAGAGGAAGCGGGCACTAATACACGTAAACTTGCGGTGCAAATATATCTCTGTTTATCTCTTCTCATTCGTCTCTTAAATTAATCATTTTTTTGTGTGCTAATTCTGTTTTTAAATTGCAGGATACAAGTTGTTGAAACCGTTTAATAGTAATAGCCATGTAGTGCCAAAAAGAAGAAACTTTCAATGTCAGCATCTGAACTCCATTGTTCACGGTGGTCATGTAATGTCACAATTGTCAACATAATTTCAATAAAGGTATTATTTTTTTAACAGAAAGTTTTATTTTTTTAAATATTTTTTTCTGAATTTTTAACGGTGTTAGATTTAAGTGGGAAAAAAATGTTGTGTTGGGCGAGTATTGTGAATAAATGGGTCTGTTGTAGCAGGCAGTTACGTTGAACATTCATGTATACATTTCCAAGTATCCACTCGTTTCGTTCAGTCGCAAGACTCTATTACTGTCTGGGATTAGGTGACAGACTGAAGTCCCATGGTAGCGCTATATTTCCCTTTTATATTAGATCTTGAGGGTCCAAGGAAATTATCGGTTCACAACAAAACTGACACAATTAGTCATAGATCTAAATATCATTTTTTCCCCTGACATCACTTTTGTCTTCTGTGTGTTATAATATATGCCTACGTTGTCTCTACGTTAAGATGGGATTCTTGGTTTGTCGTTACCGTCTTGTTATAACCGCGCAGTGAAATAAGATAAGAAAAGGGAAACCCAGATACGATAAGATAGGAGAACCTAGATACTAAAGTCAGTCTGTGGGAATAATGTGGTATAGTACGTTCACAAATTCGTGCCCACAGAGTTGATCAATTATCTCGGAAACTGTTTGATGAATTTCTGTAATTCTTTTCATGAAATCTTATTTTTCGCCGACCTTCAAATTTTATAACATTTAAGTACAAAGGTAGTCTGAATTTTGCACAAATCGTTTTTTGTTATATAATTTTAGGAAAATATCAAATCGTGTGCTCTAAACATTAGATTTTACTGTAAATTATGTTAATTTTCTAACAATGCAAGCCAAAGGCGTATCCGTATTACGTTGAATAGGGCAACATTTCTCATTTGATTTTGTATCTTCGTCTTGGAGATAGGTAAACTTTGACCAAAGTATCAAACACACATATTCACCAAATAGCAGGCGTGTCATCAACAACATATATATATATATATATATATATATATATATATATATATATATATATATATAGCACTCATGTTTTGTTATGTTCGTGACGACGCATTTTGTGTTCAACACTACGTCACTAGTGGAGGGGTGGCGGAATGACGATGAGTTGGGGTGACTCTGAAGTTGGAGTAGACGTTTGGAGAGATCTCTGTGATCAAAGGGGGACTCTTGTTGTACCTTTAGTTTGTGGAGCCGGAAGCTCAGAATCATGAAACACGATACATAAGAAAACGGGAATAGAAACATAAGATAAAGATACGAACACGGGATTTAATGCAGACAAACAAACAATGTAATTATTATAGAATAGGCAGCTGGTAAATGTAGATGATTAAATATATGACCAGATGATGTGGATTGTGAAAATGGATTGACAAGGTGAAAATAGGCGGAAGTTGATTGACAAACATAGATGGTTATAGATGATGGGTTGATGTTGATTGACAAATATAAGTGGATAAAGAAGATGGGTTGATGTTGATTGACAAATATAAGTGGATAAAGAAGATGGGTTGATGTTGATTGACAAATATAAGTGGATAAAGAAGATGGGTTGATGTTGATTGACAAAAACGAATGGATAAAGAAAATAGATGAATTGTTGATTGACAAACATGAATGATTTAGGTGGTTTTATAATGATAGCTAGTGGATGTGTGTTCAGTAACATTGTAAGACATGAAAAGCTTTTACGGGCATAGAAAATGAATGAAATTATGGGACTAAAGGGTGTAACTTTTAAAAAAAATAGTTGTTAGTTTGGACTTGCGTTATCACATTCCCATATCCACTCTGTCAACCGTTCCAGCAACAATCGAAGTATCGTCTATTGATTGTTCCTGTCCGGCATTGTTTGACCGTGTTGCCTTCTTTGCCACTGAGGATACTTTTGCTGCTTTCGCCCCTCATGGTGCCATGTTCCACCGTTCTCTTGACGTGTGGATTATCCTAGGCTTCCTTGTCGCCATCCTGTGAGAGTTATTATATTAAAGTCCTCGCTGTATCATACGCGTTCAATTTTAAGGTTTACTGCGCAGTGCCAGACCCCGCTAACCTGTCAACCATCTCATTGCCACAAACTCCCGCGTGTCCAGTGCAATATATTCAAGTTAGGCTGTAGACAGGAGGCATGTCCAGTAGGTGCACCCACTCCCCGTGGAGTGTGTTCTTGTGAATCCAGCGAAGCAAGTTTTGTGAGTCTGTCAATATGACCGCATGTGTTGTTGGTCTTTTAACCAGCCATGTGATAGCTTGTCGCAACCTCAATCTACATTCGTGTGCTGGAGGTAGTAGTCTTGTAGGCTCCTGAGACTTTATCTATCAACTTCCATTAGAATACACAACAACAAAAAACCCAGCCCCTCCGCACATCCCTGATGATCGCATCATCAGTGTAGATGATTGGGTCTTGAGACTGGGAATGAAGCAGCAGTACCTACCGGATCTCGGACTCATTTACGCGTTGCGCCCAGTCACAACAATTTCTGTCCAAGTTTATGATGACCTTGTTTATCCCACGTCTGTCATGCACATCTATTCAATCCCTGCCTGTAGGTATGTCCTCCTTGTTACATAAAAAAAAATGTATGAAGCAAGTGATTGATAAATGTGAAGTCTCAGCGCATTATGTTGTTGCTAAAATATAGACATGAACTCGCTGTATTTATTTTTTAAAAAAATCGTTACTTTATTCAAGTTTGTCGATTGCATTGTCCATGTTTCCAAATAAGCTTATTGTGTTGTTTCAGTGATGTTATGTCTCAAGTATTCCTGTTGGATCAGTATCATAGGTTGTTGATCAATTAGTTATTTCTTTTCTCTTTGAAATCGAGAGCAGTTCTAATTTTGGCTTGAAATTTCAATTCAAGAAAATCGAACTCAACCAAAATTGTCTGTAACCATCTTTCTTATACACTGATGTGATTTATTTGTAAATAAGTATGTAAGTCGTCGGATTATCTTCATTGCACATCGAACAACTGTCCATAAATGTTCAGATTTCCTGGTCCGGAAATCAGACAACCTGAAACGAAAGAAAAATTCATGTTTTTGAATGCATTACGTGTTACATGCTGCCTTGTTTTTTCACCAATAAGAATAACAAAAACAATAGCAGCCAGTCACTATGAATAAATAAGAAAGCACCAATTGTACAAAAGGCGATTGCTGGTATTATAGCTGATTCAGCCATATTAGATGTTCACACCCTGGCAGGAATAATAGCAAACATGACTGTTGGAAAATCGATGAACTTTCCCTGTTCTAGTAGATGGAAGTCAGGTCCCCACCACCCTCCGGACAATTGTTCTGTTGAATAAAGCCATTACTCACAGACGTACCCATGAGTTGTGGGGGTTTAGTTGTGCGTCGTAAATTTTGGAACATATTCAAGAGAACAAGTAATGTCTTTTTCTTCTTTTACTTTTTCGTCTATTTCTTTAGTTCATGTATTTCTTTTAGTTTTTCTTACTGTATTTTTAAAATTACTTCTTAGTCTTCATCTATCTCTCGTTTTCCTTTATTATTATAATATTTTTTTTTCTTTTGCTTCTTATTCACCCACTAATGTTTCATTTAATTCGTGTGCTCCCACTATTGTTTTCTTCTTTTACTTCTTGTTCACCCACTATTGTTTTCTTCTTTTACTTCTTGTTCACCCACTATTTTTTTCCTTTTACTTCTTGTTCACCTACTATTTTTTTCTTTACTTCTTGTTGACCCACTATTTCTTTCCTTTACTTCTTGTTCACCCACTATTGTTTTCTTCTTTTACTTCTTGTTCACCCACTATTTTTTTCCTTTTACTTCTTGTTCACCCACTATTTTTTTTCATTTACTTCTTATTCATCCACTAATTTTCTTTTACTTGTTTACTTATTCAACCACTTTTTTTCTTTTACTTCTTGTTCACCCACTTTTTTTTTTTCATTTCATTCTTATTCATCCACTATTTTTTTTTACTTCTTGTTCACCCACTATTTTCTTTTCTTTTACTTCTTCTTCACCCACTATTTTTTCTTTCACTTCTTGTTCATCCACTATTTTTTCTTTTACTTCTTGCTCACCCACAAATTTTTGTCATTTACTTCTTATCCATCCACTATTTTCTTTTTCTTCTTGTTTACCCACTATTTTTTTTCTTTTACTTTTTGTTCACCAACTATTCTTTTCTTTTACTTCTTGTTCACCCACTATTTTATTCTTTTACTTCTTGTTTACCCACTATTTTTTTTTTTTACTTCTTGTTCACCCACTATTTTATTCTTTTACTTCTTGTTCACCCACTATTTTATTCTTTTACTTCTTGTTCACCCACTATTTTTTTCTTTTACTTCTTGTTCACCCACTATTTTATTCTTTTACTTCTTGTTCACCCACTATTTTATTCTTTTACTTCTTGTTCACCCACTATTTTATTCTTTTACTTCTTGTTCACCCACTATTTTATTCTTTTACTTCTTGTTCACCCACTATTTTATTCTTTTACTTCTTGTTCACCCACTATTTTTTTCTTTTACTTCTTGTTCACCCACTATTTTATTCTTTTACTTCTTGTTCACCCACTATTTTATTCTTTTACTTCTTGTTTACCCACTATTTTTTTTTTCTTTTACTTTTTGTTCACCCACTATTTTTTTCTTTTACTTCTTGTTCACCCACTATTTTTTTTTCTTTTACTTCTTGTTCACCCACTATTTTATTCTTTTACTTCTTGTTCACCCACTATTTTATTCTTTTACTTCTTGTTCACCCACTATTTTTTTCTTTTACTTCTTGTTCACCCACTATTTTATTCTTTTACTTCTTGTTCACCCACTATTTTATTCTTTTACTTCTTGTTCACCCACTATTTTATTCTTTTACTTCTTGTTCACCCACTATTTTATTCTTTTACTTCTTGTTCACCCACTATTTTATTCTTTTACTTCTTGTTCACCCACTATTTTTTTCTTTTACTTCTTGTTCACCCACTATTTTATTCTTTTACTTCTTGTTCACCCACTATTTTATTCTTTTACTTCTTGTTTACCCACTATTTTTTTTTCTTTTACTTTTTGTTCACCCACTATTTTTTTCTTTTACTTCTTGTTCACCCACTATTTTTTTTTCTTTTACTTCTTCTTTATCCACTATTTTCCTCTTTTACTTCTTGTTCGCTCACTATTTTTTTCTCTTACTTCTTGTTTACCCACTATTTTTTTCCTTCTACTTCTTGTTCACCCAATAATTTTTCTTTTACTTCTTGTTCATCCACTATTTTTTTCTTTTACTTCTTGTTCACCCACAATTTTTTCTTTTACTTCTTGTTCACTCACTATTTTTTTCTTTTACTTCTTGTTCATCCACAATTTTTACCTGCGGTGTTCATCCTCATTCACACTGGGACTCCAGGCTCCCAGACAAAAACATGGACGTCTGTTTCTGAGTTTCGTTTCGCTAAGTTTCTCTTTAAAACTGTTGCGTGCAAATTGTGAAAAGAACACGAGTTGTAGCAGAGTTTCAGTAAAATACTCAGAAAGAGGCAGTGACTGAGCCTAATAGAAATATATCATTATAATCGTCTTGCATATGCTTGTTGCTCTGTCATCCTGACGAAGGGTTGAGGCGAAACGTTTATAATGTCTTCATGTTGTGAATTTTATGTTTATTTTTCCACCATCCAACTTTATGGCGCGCGGTGTTATATATTTGTAATTGTCTTGTTTGAACGACTGATTTTTCCCAGACGACCAAAACAGGACAGGTATCATCAGTGAGGAGAGGAATTATGTTGTGGGCTAGCTACGTTGTGTCCTTTAGGGTATTGGCATATTCATGGCTCATACATCCTGAAGTGGGCACCCATGGTACTAGGGTCTATAGTGTTTCCACCCCACTCAAACCAGCCATTTATTTCAATGTTAGAAAAGCACTTTACAGTTGAGGTTTCCAATTATTTGTGTATTATTTGGGGTTGGGAGAGAGAGAGAGAGAGAGAGAGAGAGAGGGGGGGGGGGAGGGAGAGAGAGAAGAGGAAGGGAGTATTTCCGTCGCCGAGAGGTTTCAAACTCATCATCACGTGCCATACCGAATGGCGTAGACGATCATGTGCTTCCACAATTTTCTATCCACAATACATCGTATCAATTATTTTGTTGACTGTTTTCCGTGCGATGACACAAATCTATTCAGTATTTTTTCTCTTTCTCTTCCTCTCTTGTGCCAGTTATAACCAAATATTTCAATTTTCCTCTTTTCATGATGTGCCCAAAAAATTTAGATTATTTCGTTCGGATGATTCATAGTAGCTCCCCTTTTGGTGTTGACCTCTTTGAGAATATCATCACTGGTCTTTTTAGCTGTTTGGTTAACTCTCAAAATTCTTCTCAGAAATCATATCTCTGTGGCCTCTAATCGGTTTCCAATTAGTGGTCCTTTTATGAAGAGGAGAGGGCTGGGTGGGGGAGAGAAGGGTTCGCCACAGAGGCATTTTTAATTTAAATATAGTGAAAATAATTCAATATAAATGAAAAAGAGAGTTCATCGGTGCTATATAGAACCAATTCTGACCTATGGAAGCGAATCATGGACAATAGACAAACCAATGAAAAGACGGTTAGAGGCCACAGAGATGGGATTTCTCAGAAGAATGTTGAAAGTTCCCTGCACAGCTAAAAAAACAATGAGGAAGTTCTCAAAGAGGCCAACACAAAAAGGCAGCTCCTAAAAACATAAGAAAGAAACAATCAACATTTTTCGGGCACATCACGAGAAGAGGAAAGTTGGAATACTTGGTTACAACTGGCAAAATAAAAGGAAGGAGAGATCGCGGACGACAAAGAGAGAAAATACTGGATAGCTTGGTATCATGGCATGGAAAACAGTTAACAACAGAACTGATACGATGCACTGTAGATAGAAGATTGCGGAAGGACATGATCGCCTACGCCAACCGGTATGGCACATCATGATGATAGTGAAAATATTTCACCACAGACTTAAAATACTTCATTTTTTTTTCTAATGATGATGCTAAGCTGTAATAATCCACTTGAGGTCGGAACAATGACTGAAAAGAAGTAAATGAAATGAAATGCCTTATGTTTCAGCTGTTTCTTTTTTTTGTTCACTTCCTCTTCCACCCGTTCGGATAACTAGGGAAATACAAAGTTCCGGTTCTCACACTTTTGTCTGCTTCACTCTTTATCAATTGATGTTGTTGCAACGCTTTTTTGACCCTGTCTGTCCTTTTTACTCCGGGTCTGCCTCTTGCTTCTCTATGCTCTCCTCTTTTAATGTATGCTTTGTATGGTATGGAAGGACATGGCACTCTTTCTAGATGGACACACAGTTTATTTGTTGTTTCTGTATGAACCTTGGGACTGGTTCAATGGCTACATTTTCTCTCACATCATTTCTAATTCCTGTAAATACGTACTTATATATTAACTCATCATCACCCTGTCAATGTGAAGATCCTACTCCTGCTGTGACGTTGATACCTTTAATAGGAGATTTTTACAAATTCAAACCCTTATGGAAATGAAAATGGGTATCATACTTTGCTATTTTATATATAACAACACACAGATACTGATTAATGGCCTGTCCAGTTCGCTGGACATCGAAAAATTACATTTGGAGAGCTTGTGTGTGTGTATGTCCACGACGTATGCATGTTCTAAGAGTATGTATTTTTTTTGTTTTAGTTCTTTGTAGTTTTTTTAAATATTCGAAATCTAGTCTATTTATATTTGTTCCAAGTGTTGATAGCTTGATTAAAGCCCATCTATGATCAATCCTACAACATGTTAAGACCCTAAAAATCATATCAATGATTAGTCCTGCAGCGTGGTAAGACCCCTAACAATCATGTCAATTATCAATCCTACAGCGTGCAATGTTCAGAAGCCGAAGTTAAGATGGCTGGGGACACGTACAGCGAATGGAAGAAAACCACATTCCGAAACAAATACTATATGATGAACTAAAACACGGAAAAATACAAATCGGCATACCAAAACTACGATATAGAAATATTTTAAAATCATCTCTGAATGACTTCTCCATCTGTGAAAATGACTGTGAACATCTGGCAGGAGATCGCACATCATGAAGAGCCTGTATAAATAGTGGCATAAAATCATTTGTGGTTGTACTATGAACAAAACATGGAATAGAAAAGACTCATGAAAAAAAAAAAACAACTCTGTATCAGTGTGTAGAACCTAGCTTGTTCATTCGGTGGTTTAATGTGTTTGTTAAACATTGGTAGAATCAGCCATGAGAGAAATTGTTTGACAATAACAAAATCTCCAAAAAAGAAAAATACACATTAGATTCCACTAAACCGCCTGACAAGACGAAAAGGGCATAAATATCCCAGATCACTGGATATAGAAAACCTTCCATTTTTAATAGGGCATGTGACTGTGGCATTGGCAGACAATAAAATGATTGGCCCAAGGCCCGAAAACCGTTGTCGGTGTTGAGCGATGCTTTTATTATGCAACACATATTCAACAGAAATCCTGCTCAAAATAATTTCTTTTTGAAAATCCTTGGAGGGTGAAAACAGGTACCATGAGTTGTTAAATTTTGAGAGAATAAAAAAAAAAAGTAAGAATAAAGCTAAAATATCATTTATTGGACTAAATGACGAATATAACAGATTTGTTTTCAAACTCGAAACCAAAAGTGGGGGGGGGGGGGGGGGGGTGGGGGTGTACCTTGTGACGCATTTATCTGCAGATGTACAAAGATGTCTGTCTTGACTGCTTTAGGTTAACGTCATCACATTCGCTAAACTGCTAAATATGGGGAGGGGGGGGGGGGGGGACTGAAAATTCGAAAAAAAGTCAGTATTAAAATATCATTACTAAAATGGCATAGTCTAAAGTTGAATGGATCGATCCTCGCCAAGAAAAATGCAAAAATCCAAAGTCAAATAACCAAACTGTGACTATTTTTAGCATTAAAATTCCTCCTCCTTCTTGTTCTTGTTCTTCAGTGTTCAAGTCTTGTGATAATGTTATTTGGTTCTTTGTACTCTACCAAGATGGAGGGGTAAGGACAACATCATGATACACGATGAGCTGGTCACATGGTCGGTACTTTTATATGGAGGGGTAAGGACAACATCATGATACACGATGAGCTGGTCACATGGTCGGTACTTGTATATGGAGGGGTAAGGACAACATCATGATACACGATGAGCTGGTCACATGGTCGGTACTTGTATATGGAGGGGCAAGGACAACATCATGACACACCATGAGCTGGTCGCATGGTCGGTACTTGTATATGCGCGTGTGTACTGATTTTTTCCCTAAACCAAATGCTCGGTTCGAACCAAGTTGTGTGTGTTTGAGTTTTTCCAGTGACTTTTGACTTCAAGAAAGGCGAAACTGAGCACCTAGCCATATCGGAGACAAACGAGAAAAAGTAGGTACCGCGTTCAAGAAGAGTTGCGACAAGAATTCCTGACAGTTTAAGATTGAAAAGAGTAGATTGTATGTCGGTGGCCGGGCCAAATTAAAAAAAAAAATAATAAATAATGCAATTGCCAACATCTTTTATTATAATTAACCAGCGCTTTAAAACTATTCAGGGCAGCTCGCAGTACTTATGGACTTTGTGCATTGCGCTGAGATCTTCCTGTAACATTAGAATATACATCGATTGTTTATGAGCATTTTCTCAGTATATAATGATGACGGTTCTATAATAAATAAAAAAAAATGTTGTTTTATGTCCAGATCTATTCATACTTGTTGCTATCAACTGGTTTTATTTGATACTAAAACCGTTTTATTATGTTATCAAATGGGCCAAGGTCTAGCAGTCGAGAAGTTAATGACGTAACCAAAACACCACTGCTATTATCAGCGTCTAAAAGCGTTGAATGAAAGCTCGTTTACATCAGGAAGATTAACCGTAATTGGTGAACGTGCCAAAAAAAAAATAAAAATAACCCAAAAAATCAGTTTTCTTTCAGCTGGACCAAAAATAACTCCCCATCTGAAATAATCAAAATATTAAACATTTGTGCCAAAGGCATCACTTCGGGCAATCCAAACAGAACTATAATCCAGCTGATCAGTTATCAATATTTGTGTTTGTCTCTGATTATTAAACAAGAAATGTTGTCTGGAATAAACATGGATACAATTACGAACAATTCCAACCTGCTAATCTTAAAATGTTTTATAATGAGGATTATTAGAGATCTTTCACATGAGAAATACTTTATTGAAAAATAAGTAATGAATGGAATGTCGCTGACATTTGAGAAGTTTGTTGTTTCTATAGATGCTCGCTTTGACACCAAACTTTTTGTTTTGTTTCGTCATTGGGGGGGGGGGGGGTGGTTCTACTTCTTGGTAGGGCACGGTACGTTCAACCACAGCCTAAGTTATATTAGACAGCAACTACCGCCCAAAAATGAAAGTGGAAACTGCTTTGAGCGTCATTATATGCAGTTTGGTATCAACGATCCAAAAATCGCACGTTACAGAATTAGGAAAATAGGAAAATCTTTCTACTGGTCAGTTCAGCTACGAGTCTGTATTAGAGTAGATTTTCTGGTAATAAACCGAGGATGTGCTGAGTCGGATTTGTGGGCTGAATCGGATTTGTGGGCTGAGTGGAGCAAAATGGAACAGAGATGCTGGTCATCGCTTCGGCAAAAGGTAGTCAGCAGCAAATCTATTGTCAGTGAAATAAATATCCGCTTTCTCTAGATTGCTGGTTAAACAAGATATGCATTTTTGGGTTGATTGCTGATTGAAGGAAAGTTGAAGAGAAAATAACAAAACACCAACTAAATCTACGCTCCGGTGAAAAAAAAGTCTTTGTAAGGAGCACGAATAAAGCAAAATAACCAGGAGGCTGTGTCAGATAATGTCATAAGGGGAGTTAAGTAACAAACGTTAGCGTTCTAGGCTACACAATTTTGAGGAGAGTGGCCTGCGCTCTTACTCGTTGATATTACTTTCCTCAACTCAGTGAGCCATATCCATTTTTATTAAAGCAGGGTCAACGTGGAGAGTGGGTCAAGCTAAGTTATAAAAATAAACAAAACAACAACATAAGCATATTAAATAAATGACATTTACCAATTTTGAGACATTGTTCTTCTTCATCCCAGTGTTCACCCTTTAAGTGGACATGTATGGTGTTGGGCAATTATGGATTTTAATTCGTTTGCTGTGATACCGAGGCCTTCCATAACCAATAACCAATGTATGGTGGACACGTTGTGTCCCTAGTTTACGTCAACCGTCTTTAGGCCTGGCAAATCAGTTTTAGAAGAGTGTAAATTTATATACTTTTTTTTTTCACCTGCAGCGGCTATTTGACCTACTCTTTTCGATTCTTAACTGCCAAAGGATCTTTAACATGCGCAAGCGCACACGAGAACACGTCGTTTTCGAGAGGGCTAAATCTGATTCTCACTACCCAGAGACCAGGTGAGGCTAAAGCCACGAAGAAACCACGGATTCAACTTTAAAAAATTCCCACCACATGTAGAAGTATTTAATCCCAGGACCTTCCTGTCCAGAAGTCAGCGTCTTACCTCTAGACCACCCAACGACACCCCCTCGCACCCCACCTTATTTATCATTCTGGCTTAATGACCGTAACTTAAGCTTTTATTCGTAAATTATATATTGTTCATTATAGTTTAAGAGTGTATTTTTTGGTAACCTCCAATTTATTTGTTATCTAGTTAATTCTCTTTAAAAACAACTCAGAGATGCCAGGCCTACAAATTAATGGAAAGATAATCAATAACCTAAGATATGCTGACGATACTGTACTACTGGCAGAAAATCATACAGATCTACAACAATTACTTAATGAAATAAACATAACAAGCAAAAAATATGGACCAGATATGAAAATCAAAAAGACTAAAACTATGATCATAAAAAAGGAAAATACTCAAAACCCACAAATGGATATCAAAATTGAAGGAATAGACCTGGAGACAGTTCAGAACTACAACTACCTTGGACATACTATAACCAGTGATGGAAAATGTAAAACTGAAATAAACAAAAGAATAGGAATGGCAAAAAGTAATTTTAATGTCAAGAAGAACATACTAACACGAAAACAAGTAACACCAGGGCTAAAACTAAGAATAGCAAAATGTTATGTCTTCTCAATATTCCTATAGGGTGCAGAAACATGGACATTAGACAAGAAAACAGAATAGAGAATTGAAGCCTTTGAAATGTGGATATATATAGAAGAATAGGTAGAATTAGATGGAAGGAAAATAAAACAAACGACGAAGTCTTAAAACAACTAACAATTAAAAGAGAACGACTAGACACAATTCAAACAAGACAAATGCGATTTTGGGCCATGATAAAAGACACAACAGCCTACTAAAAGTAATCCTGGAGGGGAAAATACAAGGTAAAAGAGGCAGATGTAGACCAAGACTAACATGGACGAGTAACATCAAAAGATGGACAAACCAGCCTATGACAACCTGCACCATCAAAGCAAGAAACAGAGCAGAATGGCGCTCCGTGGTAGCCAACCTTCGATGCGGAGATGGCACTCAACGGTGATGATGAGTTAATTCCATTAGTTAAAAAAACACAACTAAAATACTACGAATGTGTAAGCAAATAAAAGGTAAACAGCTGTACATAGTGCGCTCGGAGTGAACGAAAAGTGATGCTTCACTGTTAAGTAGTAATCACAATCTAGAAGAGAGATTTGATAATAAATTGTGATAAATATTCGCGACCGTCTCGTTCTAATGATATTATGGTCAGACTGTACAACACTCTCACGGATATTTAGCGAAAGTTGTGCTATTCTAACATCGCCTGTGTGGTTCAATCGTAAATCTCTCTAGCTATCCGTCTTGATCTTTTTGGCATTTTAATTTTTGTTTCTCTTTTTCTCTAACACACACACACATACACGCGCGCGATCTCTCCACATCCGGTCATTGTTTACCTATCCTTCTCTTTCATTCTTTTCTCTTTATAGCTAACTTTATCACCTTCTATATATATATATATATATATATAAATTGATGTTTCTCTCCTCCTATTTCATCCTTTCTCTTTCATTCTTTTCTCTTTATAGCTAACTTTATCACCTTCTATATATATATATATATATATATATATATATATATATATATATAAATTGATGTTTCTCTCCTCCTATTTCATCCTTTCTCTTTCTCTCAATCTCTATCTTTTTTTTGGGCCAATCCATCTCCCTAACACTCATTTCCTTCAACTATCTCTCTGTCCCTCAATCTTTCAATCTTTATCTCTCTTGTTGAAGGAGCCAGTTATCTTCGAGCTTCTCTTTCTCTCTCTCTCTCTCTCTCTCTCTCTCTCTCTCTCTCTTCCTAATCTCATCTCTCATTCAATCGTTTAGAAAAAAAATGTTTGTGTGTAAAATTTAAGTCTCCCAATAAAGGGTAAGTAAAAAAAAAAAGTAAAGTACCCCCGTCACTCCAAGTAGTGTATAGGGAATATGGTGTTAGTGACCATAAATTTTACAGACCCTCGGCACATGATTTTTGGGGTAATGTGGTCGGTATTACGCCCGTGTCGCTTTACTTTCCCAGAAAAAAATCCGGTACCCATTATAGGCTGTGTGAACCGGAAGCCGTCGGTTGGGATCGAACCCTACCTCTTGTCCTTTGTAGTCCAGTTAACTAACCACTGAGCTATCGCGACTCCCCAATCAAGGGTGAAAGGAGAAAAATAATGTGAGAAGAGAATATTTGAGAATCACAGTAAAAATGGAGGGAAGAAAGAATAATCTGATTAAAATATTTGAGAATGTAGATGCTGCCTGGTTAGTCCCATACACAAATATCGCAGAGAACAACTTTCACTAACGTCTTCAAGCCTCCACGGCGGTGACGAGTTAAGATATATGTCCACTATTCTTGTTTTAACCTTCCATTCTTTCCATTAATACTAATAAACATATGCGTGTATGAAAGCGAGTGAATGTGCACATGTATATGTGCATGTTTGTCTGGGTGAATTTCTGTCTGTTGTCTGTTCTAGTTTGGGTAAATGTCAAGTTTAGTGTCCCAAATTATTTCTGCTCGGAATAACGTCCCCTTGCACTTTATTCGGTCGCACTCGAAACTTTCATTAGAAGACCCCTGGGCTACGTTTAGGGTTTGGAATGGCTACAGCTAACCCTCACCATAACTCTAACAACTAACCCTAACTCTAACAACTAACTCTAACAACTAACCCTAACTCTAAGAACTAACTTTAACTCTAACTCAAACAACTAACCCTAACTCTAACAACTAACCCTAACTCTAACTCAAACAACAAACCCTAACTGTAACAACCAACTCTAACCCTAATTCTAACAACTAAACTTAACTCTAACAACTAACCCTAAATCTAACAACTAACCCTAACTCTAACAAATAACCTTAACCCTAACAACTAACCCTAACTGTAACAACTAACCCTAACTCTAACAAATAACCTTAACCCTAACAACTAACCCTAACTTTAACAAATAACCTTAACCCTAACAACTAACCCTAACTTTAACAACTAACCCTAACTCTAACAAATAACCTTAACCCTAACAACTAACCTAACTTTAACAACTAACCCTAACTCTAACAACTAACTCAAACAACTAACCCTAACTCTAACCCTAACTCAAACAACTAACCCTAACTCTAACAACTAACTGTAACTCAAACAACTAACCCAAACTCTAACAACCAACTCTAACCCTAACTCAAACAACTAACTCCAACTCTAACAACTAACTAACTCTAACAATTAACCGTAACTCTAACAACTAACCCTAACTCTAACAACTAAATTTAACCCTAACTCTAACAACGAACACTGACTCTAACAACCAACCCTAACCCTAACTGTAACAACTAACCCTAACTCTAACAACTAACCTTAACCATAACTCTAACAACTAACACTAACCCTAACTCAAACAACGAACCCTAACTTTAACAACTAACCTTAACCCTAACTCTAACAACTAACCCTAACTGTAACAACTAACTTTAACCCTAACTCTGACAACTAACCCTGACTCTAACAACCAACCCTAACCCTAACTCAAACAACTAACCTAACTCTAACAACCAACAGTAGCTCTAACAACCAACCCTAACCCTAACTCAAACAACTAACCCTAACTCTAACAACTAACTTTAACCCTAACTCTAACAACTAACCCTAACTCTAACAACTAACTTTAACCCTAACTCTAACAACTAACCCTGACTCTAACAACCAACCCTAACTCTAACAACCAACCCTAACTCTAACAACCAACCCTAACCCTAACTCAAACAACTAACCCTAACTCTAACAACCACCCTAACCCTAACTCAAACAACTAACCCTAACTCTAACAACTAACCTGAACCCTAACTCTAACAACTAACCCTAAATCTAACAACTAACTTTAACCCTAACTCTAACAACTATCCCTGACTCTAACAACCAACCCTAACCCTAACTGTATCAACTAACCCTAACTCTAACAACCAACCCTAACTCTAACAACCAACCCTAACCCTAACTCAAACAACTAACCCTGACTCTAACAACTAACACTAACTCAAACAACTAACACTAACTCTAACAACTAACCCTAACTCTAACAACTAACCTTAACTCTAACACCTAACACTAACTCAAACAACTAACACTAACTCAAACAACTAACACTAACTCAAACAACTAACACTAACTCAAACAACTAACACTAAATCCAACAACTAACACTAACTCAAACAACTAACACTAACTCTAACAACTAACCCTAACTCTAACAACTAACCCTAACCCTAAAACTTGTTTTAAAAAAAATAAGTGCACAAAACCTAGAAACAGTTGATAATTTAAGTATGTCCGGTTAGTGATGGGAGATCACTTGTTTAGCAGAAATAATTTGGGACACTAAACTCGAACGTTATCTTTGTTTATACACAAAGGAAAGTTACATTTTAAATAAAGTATGAAAACACAATTAAATCGGCCACATAAAGAAGACTGTTCCAGGAAGTGTTTCAATCATCAAGATTCGTGGCACTGCGAGGACGACGGGCCAATACGGGTCATAACTTTCAAGTGTCGTCTTGCTTTTGATTTTCTCAACATGAAAATAGCTCGGAGAAAAATCCCTGACAAGTCTCTGTGATGTTAAGTTAAGCTTAAGATTCGCATAGTCAGTCAGTATAAAGGAATATTAGCTCCGTTCAATAGCAGTCGTTATAACCAGTTCTTCACCATTCAGAACACTATGTGGTCTGGCTTCTTTTTATTGTTCGCTATCACTTTAGCAATAAGTCCATTTTAATAATAGTCCAGTTTTCTGACCTAAGCGTGCGGCTTCTCGTGGCAAGGCGCAGTGCCATGGAGTACGGGTTCGATCCTGCTTCGGACCATATATTGTTCTTTGTTTTTTTCTGTTGTTGTTTATTTGTAATTTTTTCTGAGTGCTTTAGTACATACCTCTTCCTCCTGTGATTCCCTTTCTGGATATATGTTTGTAAAGCTCTTCAGGCGCAAGAGTACAACTCTTGTTGTTATGTTTTATCTTTATTAATTATGTCTTTAGCGCTTTACTTACAAATGTGTTCAAAAGTTTTTTTTGTTGTTGTTGTTTCTTGTACCCAGCGAGTTCTAGATAAAAATGCTGTTAATGACGTCAGCAGATTATTTCCTGATTTAGCAACCTATCAATTTACGCTTCTATTCTTTACGCCTTGAAAATATGTTTGTCAGATTTATCAGTCAGTCTAGATTATGATGATTCTCACAAACTTGATTGATTGGTCTCTTGTTAGCAATACAGGAAGGGGAAGGGTAAAGAGAGGTGATTGCTGAAGAACGTATTGGGTAGTAAGGTATCTGGGAAACGTGAAAGAATGAAAGCGGCGGTAATAAAAATAGACGATGGCAAGTTGCAATAGTCAAATAATGTGGTATGAAGAAAAGCAAGAACGAATCAAGCCAATCTAGAGTGATGTCTATAAAGAATATGCTAATCTCGTGTTAATATTTGTATAGTGCTTTTGATAGTGCAGGTTATCATAGGATGACTTTTCCATCTGTTCATGTTACTCATTCATGTTAGTCTTGGTCTGCCTCGGCCTCTTTAATGTTAGACATTATAGTGAAGAAAAGCTAACATAAAGGACTTAGCCTCAAAAGCAAAAAGACAGAAGTAATCGCAGCAACAAAGAAAAGACAGCACCACAATGCACAATAACGACAAGTGGAACAATATTAAAACAGGTATGTGAATTTAAATATCTAGGAACAATGTTAACCTCAGATGGTAGATGTACAACAGAGGTGAGATGCAGATTAGTAAAAAAAAAAAAAAAAAAAAAGTAAAGTACCCCGTCACGCCAAATGGCGTATAGGGAATATGGTGTTTGTGACCATAAATTTTACAGGCCTTCGGCACATGATTTGTGAGGTAATGTGGTCGGTATTACGTCTGTGCCGCTTTACTTTCCCAGAAAAAAATCCGGTACCCATTAAAGGCTGGGTGAACCGGAAGCCATCGGTTGGGATCGAACCCTGCCTCTTCTCCTTGAGATGCAGAATAGCTCAGGCAAAAGCAGCTTTCCAAAACTATAAGGAAGATACTGTGAAATCCATTTTTGACAGTATAAACAAGCAAAAGAGTATGTATAGAGCCATTCTTAATATATGGATGTGAATTATGGACAATAGGGCAACAGAGAAGAGAATATCACTGGAGTCTTTAGAAATTTGGTTTCACAGAAGAATGTTGAGATTATCACGGACAGCTAAGAAGAATAATGAAAACGTTCTGAAAGAGGCCAAAGCAAAAAGAGAGCTAATATCCAAAATTAGGAAGAAACAGTCATTTTTTGGGCCATTTAATGAGAAGGGAACAGCTGGAATATATTGATATAATTGGGAAAATTGAGGGACAAAGAGATAGAAGGAAGCAAAGAGAAAAGATATCAGACAGCTTAAGAGAATGGCTTGGCAGAAGGTCAACAACAGAAATGATAAATAACTGTCGAGATCGAAAGTTGTGGAGAGACATGATCACTACGTCAGCAGGCATGATACTTGATGATGATGATTCATTGCTTACCTTGTTTAACTTTTGCATTAGTTGTTGTAGGTCTCTTCTGGATTTTCTGCCATTAAATCAGTGTGATCAGTATATCTTAGATTAATTATTATATATCATTGATGTTTAGTCCTGTTATCCCCACGATGTCTTCAAAGATCTGCTCAGTTGTAAGTGAATTAACATGATGATAGAATGCAGCCCTGTCTGATTCCTCTTTTTATATCAAAGGTATATATATATATATATATATATATATATATATATATATATATATATATATAGTAAAGTAAAGTAAAGTAAAGAGCCCCGTCACGCCAAGTGGCGTATAGGGAATATTGTGTTAGTGACCGTAATTTTTACAGACCTTCGGCACATAATTTTTGGGGTAATGTGGTAATTACATTCCAGTCTTTTGTCAGCATCATCCAACCGTATATCTTTCAGACATTTTATTTGTTGTTTATGGTGTATTCTGTCAATCGCTTTGACGCAGTCTATGAAGCGTGCATAAATTGGTTCGTTTAATTTATTTTGCTATTATCATTCTCATGCAGATGATAGCTTTTCCTGTGCCACTGTTCTTTCTAAATCCAAATTGTTGTTCTATTAATTCTATATTGATTTATTTTGAATTATTTCCTGTATAATTTTAAGCAAGATTTTTGTTATATGGCTCATCAAACGTATCGCTCTGAAGTCACAGCACTCCACGGGACCGGTCTTCTTGGGCACGGCAATAAATACTGATGTTTTAAGTTCATAAGATATAGGTTCAGTGCTGTTTATATCATTGCGCTGCTCTATGATAATTTATGTGCCTAAATATCTGAAGGTTTTAATCATCTCAATCTGCGTGTTGTCTGGCACTACAGCTTTTCCATTTTTCATTGTATTTATAACTTTCTCTAATTCAGATTTTAAGATTTTATTATCCGAATATACACCTTATGGTTGGTGTCTGATTTCCTTCATCTTCAAACAGTTCTTCTATGTATTCCTGCCATCTGCTGATGATATCTTTATTGTCAGTTAACATTTCTCATTTTATGTTTACAGTACATCTTCCATCTTTGACTTTTAAAATATTTTTGGTCATTCTTTTTATTTATGTGCGCATGCTTTTAAAATCTTGTTTATGTATCACGGTTTCTATTTCCATACATTTTTATTGAGCCTGTCCTCTTTTCCCTGTCTGTACATTTTGCGCATTTCGCTATCTATTTTCGTGTATTGGCTAGTGTTCTTGGCCTGCCTTTTTTAAATCCATTTTTTCCCAATATACTTTCGGTCATTCATTTTTGTTGCCTGATCGTTTCCTTTTCAGATAAGATGTTGGTTTCTTGAATACTTTACTTTATGCATAGCCAGTTTGTTGTAACCTTTTCATCAGGGAACTTTTCCATTGATTAACTTTTTGATAACTATTAACTTTTCCGTTCTATATTGTTTTATTCCTTTCTTTTAAAAAAATGTGTGCTATCCAGTTTTTGAATGTATTGTTCATGTATGTTGAATTTTCTGTTTGACTTAAAGATTTTAAGTATTTTTAATACCAGTGGTATTATTTGTGTATTGTTCTTCTCTTTATTATTCGTTTGTTTTGTTATCATTTTGACCATAATAGGGATGTGATCTAAGTTAATATCAATTCTTGGGTATGTCTTGACTTGTATTAAAATTTGTTTCAAAATCTTTTTTTGATCATTACGTAGTCTATCTGGTTTCTAGTTTTGTCGTCAGGACTTTTCCACGTAAACAGCTTTCTTTCCTGTGGCTCAAAATAAGTGCTACATATTAAATACTACGGTCCCAGCAACAGACACTGTGGGCTGGAAAGAATAGTAATGGAATGCATAGTTCCAGGAAGACGAGACAGGGACAGACCAAGAAAATGTCGTATCAAGACATTTGTTGAAATTACATCAAAGAGACTTTGAACATGACAACAGAAGTAGTGGGAGATCTGGCTAGAGACAGATGATTTGCTAAGACGGGCTGCAATGAGAGCAACGTTCTACAAAGGATATGGGACCTGATGGAGTTTTAATCACATAACTTGTCTTCTTTTCCTACCAGACTTGCGATACTCTTGTCACCACTAGCCACATGTAGCAACAGCTTATGTTGAAGTAACAACGAATTGCAATTGTTCACTTTTGCTCTTCCCTTTTTCTTGTTAAGCACATTGGGTGCCTGTCTATTTAATTGTTTCGGATTTTACTTAACACGAAAGAATCTATTATGGTAAACCTGCATTTGTGCTTTCATGTTTAAATTCTTTACTGCAAATTCTATTTCTTTGCTCATCGATGGAGTTCTTTGTTACCCTTACCTTTCCTTTCTTCATCTTTCCTTATATCTCTCAAGGGAGCAGCTCAGCTATGTGGTGTGTGAACAGGGCTACTAAGGACAGTAGGTCGAGTTCGATCCTGATCGACGGTTTCCAGGCTCACTCAGAAATAAATGGGTACCGAATTCTTTTTAGAAAAGAAAAGCGGCACGGGCGTAATACTGACCATATTATCTCACAAAAATCATGTGCCGAAGTTCTATAAAAAATATGGGCGCTAACGAAATATACGCCACGTACCATGATAGGGTTCTTTTTTCTCATTTCTTTTTTGTAATACTGTACATCTCAAGCTTCATTCACAATTGTGTTCTTAAATTCTTCTTCATATTTAGTTGATTGCTATGGAAATTTCTATATAAATGTTTTATTCTGTGTGTTTAGTGACGATACATTTATCAGTTTCTTTCATCTTTGTCAACTTTTTTTTAATTGTTTCGTGCATTCTTTAACTTGCTTCTACTGTTCTTAACATTTATTAAATGTTAGCTTACCAGCTTTATGTCTTTCTATATATTTGGCACTTCTCTGAAATCAATAACCATTATCTTTGTATGCTTTTGAATTAATACAAAATCGATCTCACCTTTGCAATTCAGGTCGTTTCATTTGTACCAGGCGCCCATTTAGTGCTAGCCATTTTTGATAAATGTCTTAATTTTGCAAATACCAATTGGTTTATAGTTCCTTGGGTTAACTTCAATTCCTTCGGTTTATTTTTTTTCCACATTGCGCTTCACAAATCCTCCCTAATTTTTTTTTAACTTCACTTTCTATTTCAAAGAATGCATATATATTATTTGCATTTACTTGCTTTTCTTTCTAAAAAAAAATAAATAAATAAAAATGTCACAAACATGTAGCACATAGTATATACCCCAGAAACACACACACATCCGTATATCGCCCAAAAACAAACACAGCCCAAAACGCATATACTTCATACATACCAAATCTTATATACCATGCAAACACACACTAAACCACATATTCCCAACCACAAAAACACACACCAAATCACATATGCCCACCCACAAACACACACCAATCCGCAAATTCCACACCCACAAACACACACCAAACCACATATGCCCCACCCACAAACATATACCAAACCACATATCTCCCACCCACAAACACACACCAGATCACATATTCACCAAATCTTCTGACATCCTTCAAAGTGTCTCTTTCAAAAACTGTTCCTTTTTTGTTTTTGACCTTACCTTCGAGTTTGAACTTCAATTTCGTGAGTGCCTACTGTAGAGTTTAAACTGCAGTGAGAGAGTGAGTGGGAGAGAGAGAGAGAGAGAGAGAGAAGCCGAGAGAGTGGTGGGATAGATAAATGGTATGAGATATATTGATTTGATTTCAATGTGTGAAATTTCCCTTCCTCTGTTTCTCTTTCATTTCTTTTTCAGAGCTTAATTATTGTCTTGATCTGTTAATAAACGTCCCCAGTTACAATCTCGTTCAAATTCATTAGTTTGTACCTTGCCAACATCACACATTATCGGTGGTATTGCTACATCACATTAAGATTTCAGTAATTTATATAGAATTGTAATTGTCTTAATTCTTATGAACACATTCACGAGAAAAGGTTAAAATGTTTCGCACGAGTTTGCCTTCAAAGAATTAATGAACCCTGGCAGGACAACTTAACCTAGGCCAACTCTGACGCCCTGAACCGTTCTAAGCTTACATCCATTATATCAACATTTAGGCGCTGAAGATTAAGGTGTCTGGGACTTGTTTAAAAAAAGTACAGCAACCACATCGCTAAGAAATATTGAGTGAGGAATTTACATAATGGGACGGCTTGTGGGTACATAAAAACTGAGGAACAACGATGCATTTATCAAACTTTTATGCCGGGGGTGGGGGGGGAAGTGGGTGGGTGTTGGAGATATTTTCTAAATTCCGGGGAGAATCCCTGACAGAAAACCTGATTGTTCTCTCTCTCTCTCTCTCTCTCTCTCTCTCTCTGTCTCACTATCTCTATCGCTCTCGCTCACAAACCACCCACACAATTTTGCAGTGCTCCAAGTCTTTAAAAGCAAATCACTCGGATCCCACCATTTGTACTCTGTTCTCGACATATCGAACCATACTTTGGTAGTTTACAAACCTAAATACCCCCGGGACATCTGGATTAGTAGAACATCCCATAGCTCTAGATGTGACAATAAGAGAACGACCCCGTAAGTAGGGTCTGCATGCACGTACAACTTCGTGCTACAGGCAAACCAAGGTAACTTCCCCAACGATGTTTAAATCAAAGGTTTTATTTGTACACCACAAAATCTGATTTCAGACATCATTTGTAAACGCTGACACAAGATGGGTAGATGTTTATGCTTAGTTTTCAAGAGAACCTCTACAACATCTCCAGAGACTCTGGTACATAAGTCTCTACCCACTTTAATTCCCCTCGATCACTAGGTCCCCCCCACCACCGGATGTCCTAATTCTTGGTTCGTTCCCTGCTCAGCTGATGACATCAGCCGATTCATCCACGAGAATCGACTCATAGCTCGTCTTGGCTCTCTCCAACCGAGATGGATCAATTCTTGTCATCCTTTTCTATCAAAACATGATATTAAAAAAAAAAAACTATGTTCCCAACCTTTGATCTCTTTCCGTACTCTCTGACCCTCCTTGCTAGAAACGCTTTCTTTGTAATCATTTAGTAGGAGTTCTCCTCTACCTTATTTCTTCATTCATATCTTCTTACTGTATACCACCGCTCCTACTTGTAAACCGCTATTCTTCCTGTCCCGGCTGTATAGTCACCTGATTAACGATGAACTGTTCTGGTATCTGGCTGGCCATTTATCAATCAGGGGTTACACTTCTTCTATGGACCTCCTAGCGATGTCTTCACATTGCCCTCTTTGAACCGAAGTAGAAATCTATCATTGCAATCATTTTACACGGGCATGTCTTGACCAACTGCAACAACTTATAAACAAAATACCAAAACACGATCTTTTAATTGTAATGGGAGACTTCAACGCCAAAGTAGGACAAGATAACGCAGGAGTGGAACATGTGATGGGGAGAGAAGGCTGTAATACAACAAGTCAGAATGGAGAAAGATTAATAGAATTATGTTTAATAGAAAATTTAGTTATAGGTGGGACATTATTTCCACACAAAAATATTCACAAAACAACATGGATATCTCCTGACGATAGAACATCAAATCAAATTGACCACCTATGTATTAAACAACAATTCAGATCATCATTAATAGATGTAAGAGCTTACAGAGGTGCTGATGTTAATAGTGACCACAACCTGTGCATTGGGAAAATAAGATTAAAATTTAGAAACCAACAGAAGAGGTCAATTACACATAAAATTGATAGTCATAAACTGAAAGATGAAGCCATAAAGGAAAAGTTTAACATAGAGCTAAGTAATTGTTATTCAGCACTCGGTGAAATAGACTTAGATATCAATGAAATGTGGGACTCACAGAGCAAAATACTAATGACAGCAGCAGAAGCAAGTGCCGGACTGAAGAAATGGAAAAACGAGCTTGGATCTCAGACACCACATGGAAATACATCAAAGAAAGAAGAGAAGCAAAGAGAGCCGTGACTAATGTAAAGACAGATCTTGGAAAGGTTCTGGCAAAAGCAACATACAAAGAATTAGACAACAAAGTGAAAAGTTCGGCAAGAAGAGATACAAGAGCTTATATAGACAACTTGGCAGAGAAAGCAGAGACAGCTGCAATTACAGGAGACAGCAGAACTCTCTATACAGTACAAAAGATGCTGACAAACACCTATACATCCAGTGGAACACCAATTCTAGACAAATCTGGATTAATGCTAACAACAAGCGCAGACATAAAAGCCGTTGGGCAGAACACTTCAAAGAAATTCTTAACCGTCCACTACCTCACAGTTTAATAGATTTTGAAGCTGAAACACCAGCAGCAGAATTAGATGTAAATTTAGATGACTTCACCTTGAGTGAAATAGAAACCACCTTAAAGCTAATGACCAATAACAAGGCTGCTGGAGAGGATAAGTTAACAGCTGAGATCCTCAAGGCAATTGATAGCCATAATTTAATACATCTCCAAAAAATGTTCAACATCATTTGGAAAACAGAGAAGACGCCTCATAAATGGAAAAAAGGAATCATTGTTAAGATCCCAAAAAAGGGCAATCTTAGAGATTGTAACAACTGGAGAGGCGTGACACTTTTGTCAGTTGCCTCAAAGTTATTCTGTAAAATCATCCTAAATAGAATAAAGGATTCAATAGATACAGTAATGCGTGAAGAACAGGCTGGGTTTAGAAAAGGGAGAAGCTGTCTTGACCACATTTTCACTCTACGACTTATATTGGAGGAACATATTGAAAAGCAAAAACCTTTTGTACTTAACTTCATCGACTTCAAAAAAGCATTTGATAGTAATCATAGAGATTCTTTGTGGAAAATTCTGAAGCAATATGGTTTACCATCAAAAATCATAAATATTATCAAAGACATGTATGATGGTTACACATGTGCAGTTCGAACAGAGGAAGGACTGAGCGAATGTTTCCCAATAGAAACTGGGGTTAAACAAGGATGTATTTTATCGCCCTTGTTATTTGGAATTGTTATGGACTTCATAATGAAGAAATGCTGCACTGGTAATAAAGGCATCGAATGGATACAAGGAGACCATTTGGAGGACCTCGACTTTGCTGATGACATAGTTCTCATCAGCAGTCAGATAAAAACGATGCAGGAAAACACAAATGAACTATCATCAATAGCCAGCAAAATTGGGCTTGAGGTCAATCATGAAAAGACTAAAGTCATGAAAAGTTTAATTCCAACAAGTGACAAAATATACATGGAAAACAAACCAGTAGAAGAGATCGATCACTTTATCTATCTTGGAAGTCACATTGATCGAGAAGGGGATACGAGCAAAGAAATTAGAATCAGACTGGCTAAAGCAGCAATGTCTTTCAGAAGCCTTGAAAAGTTGTGGAAATCAAAACTCATTAGCACAAACACAAAACTTAGGCTATTCAAATCAAATGTACTATCAACCCTTACGTATGCGTGTGAAAGCTGAAAAACAACAAGAGATATAGAAACAAAGTTGAACGCATTCGAAAATAAATGTCTAAGGAAAATACTTGGTATAGAATGGAACGAATTCCAAACAAACGAGGAAATTAGAGAAATCGCCAATCAACCACTAATATCTTCAGTAATAAAGAAAAGACGATGGTCATACGTTGGACATGTGATGAGAAGAGATAATAATCGAATAGCAAAGCAAGCCCTCATATGGGAAACAACAGGTAAAAGAAAAAGAGGAAGACCCAGGGAGACACTGAGAAGAACATTGATGAGAGAGGCAAGAGCAGCAGGAATCGGCTCCCTCAATGAGATAGAACTGCTTGCACAGAACAGAGACAGATGGCGAGATTTAATAAAATATCTTTAAAAGAAAACTGCTAGAACAAAAATTCATATAGGAGAAGGTGTATCTTGGTCTACGCCCTATGGGCCGGTTACGGCTCGAAAGGTCAATAGATAGATAGATAGATTGTCTTGTCATACTGACGAAGGCCTGTGGCCCAAACTTTTGTAATTGTGCACTGTCTTCTTTTGCAGTAAAGCTGCTACATATAATTTTATATGTATTTTATTCCCACGCTTCATTCAACTCTACAGCAGCTTAGCACGATATTATATATTTGTGACTACTTATTGCATTTCTCACATAGAACCAACGGCGGGCTACTTCCAAACTTGTGTAAATATATTTGTATGTCATGAAGAGAGATTACCATAATTTTGTTCATCTCTGCTCTATTTTCCCCCTTTTACTTTATTTACATATTTAAGACGATCTGTATACAACAAGATATCAATAAAACTGAGTTTGTCACAAGGATTCTACAGTACCGGTACAACATGATTCCAAAGATAGCTGTGTATGATAGATAATATCACATTCTATTCATTTATTCAAAGCAATACTCACGAGAAAGAAAAGCAGCAGTCATGACCTCAGAAACAAATAGCCACTCACATAAAACGTCACATCCTAAACGTCCACAAACAAAGAGTAATGCATATCGCTTGCATGGACAAACAACCATGCATTACGCTCCATTTAGAAAATATAACGAATAATAGCTACCTAAGAGCGTCTAAACACAAATAGCCACACATTACGCATTCCTGTGTATACACATCAACTCTTCACGACCAAGAGGTAAAAACTACCTATAAATGCCCAAGGATAAATAGCCACACATTACGCATTCCTGTGTATACACATCAACTCTTCACGACCAAGAGGTAAAAACTACCTATAAATGCCCAAGGATAAATAGCCACACATTACGCTTGTGTATAACTATAGGTCGCTACGTTCATAGACAAGCGATCGTTTGAGTTCTAACAATGACATTACTTAAATATGCCAACATTTGAGTTCTAACAATGACATTACTTAAATATGCCAACGTTTGAGTTCTAACAATGACATTACTTAAATATGCCAACACTTGAGTTCTAACAATGACATTACTTAAATATGCCAACATTTGAGTTCTAACAATGACATTACTTAAATATGCCAACACTTGAGTTCTAACAATGACATTACTTAAATATGCCAACATTTGAGTTCTAACAATGACATTACTTAAATATGCCAACATTTGAGTTCTAACAATGACATTACTTAAATATGCCAACATTTGAGTTCTAACAATGACATTACTTAAATATGCCAACATTTGAGTTCTAACAATGACATTACTTAAATATGCCAACATTTGAGTTCTAACAATGACATTACTTAAATATGCCAACATTTGAGTTCTAACAATGACATTACTTAAATATGCCAACACTTGAGTTCTAACAATGACATTACTTAAATATGCCAACATTTGAGTTCTAACAATGACATTACTTAAATATGCCAACATTTGAGTTCTAACAATGACATTACTTAAATATGCCACCATTTGAGTTCTAACAATGACATTACTTAAATATGCCAACACTTGAGTTCTAACAATGACATTACTTAAATATGCCAACACTTGAGTTCTAACAATGACATTACTTAAATATGCCAACATTTGAGTTCTAACAATGACATTACTTAAATATGCCAACATTTGAGTTCTAACAATGACATTACTTAAATATGCCAACACTTGAGTTCTAACAATGACATTACTTAAATATGCCAACATTTGAGTTCTAACAATGACATTACTTAAATATGCCAACACATCTCTATCTAGGTGCGTAAAGTACAGAGTTCAAGTGTATTAGAGGAAGCTAAAACACATATGAGAGTAGACGCATTTGTCATTATTACTCGCAAATTCAACAAGAAAAACACTTTATTATATATATCCTGATATATATTCCAGTATCACTGCAAACAAATTAAAATCCATAATTGCTCAACCGCCTGTGCCAGTGGAATTATCCGAATTAACATCCCATCTCTCAAACAAAGAAAGGTAGCTGCAGTTCCCATCATAGCAGTTTCAGCACACGTCAAAAGACATAAGGCGAAACCGCACAGAAAGTGAAAAAAAAACACACACACACATATGGCCTTTGGCGTCTTAACAGACGGTTGATAGCGGGCAATCATGATGAGTCAGTAGTTTGGTAAAGCACTAGTGTCTCATACTGGGTGCTGCTTTAATGAACATCTCTCGTGGCTGAATTTGCCAATCCTTGACAGACAGATCCATCCACAGAACGAACAGGGTATATTTGCGGTACCTGGCATTGTCTCTTTTCTCTTGCGCCTTTTGTCTTATGAATTTGATATCAGCACTGTCTCGAAAGTTGCTGTACCATTTTTTTTATTTTTGCTCTCCATGTGCTACGATCCGCAGCCACATTTCCCCAGTTTCTTTCACTGATAGAAAATTCCCTCAAGGAAGCCGTTAAACATCCTTATACCTGAGCACGGGTCTGCCCTTTGGTCTCTTTCCGTCCTTAAGTTCACCATACAATATTTGTTTGGGAATACGATTGTTTGTCATTCTTCTTACATGGCCCAGCCACCTTAGTCTACGAATCCTAAGTGTTGCCATGATCGATGGGAGTTTGGCTCATGCTGTAAGACATTAGAGTTAATTACTTTGTCCTGCCATTTGATGTTCATAATCTTGCGAAGGCAACGTACATGAATGCTGTTTAACCTTTTCTCCTGCCCTGCATAGGTAGTCCAAGTTCCTGATCCGTATAGAAGTGTACTAAGCACAAAAAATTTGATAAATATAAATCTTAGTCCTGAGTGTTAAATTGGTGTTAGCCCATGCTCTATCTCTAAGTTTACTAAATGTGGAAGCTGCCTTTCCGATTCGGGAATTTATTTATTCTTCAAGGGAGACATTGGTTGTGACCATAGAACCGAGATAGGTGACTTTCTTACAAGTTTAAGGTGTATGTTATTTAATGACATACACCATGAACCTGTGAAAAAGTTCACATAAGTAAAGGTAAATTACGAGACTTGAATCGGCGTCTTAGCACGCGAGTTTCTACCCATATGTGCTCGGCCGCCTATCCAGAAGTGTTTGGAGACTTCTGGATAGTGTCGCTTCAAGCATTGAAACTCACGATCGAGGTGACATTCCTCACCTTCCCAGAGTAATACCCTGGTACCTATTTCTGCCAACGGCTGGGTCGACCGTGGGGATATTTATTTTCCAACCACGAGTACAATTCACACTGCTTCTAGCGGGAATCGAACACGGGTTGTCCGAACGTCGGTAGCCCAGTCGGGTAATTTTTCCCAACTAGGCTACCAAGATAGGTGAAATAAAGAACAACATATGTTCGTTTTCAGAAAAAAAAACAGAACTAGTCCTGCAATGGATACCAACACATTGTGGCATCCCTTGAAATAAGAAATGAGATAAACTCGTGAAAGCAGGTTAAAGTCTTCAACCGTTCAATCATACCCAGGGCCTAAAAAAATAATAGCAATCCTGAATGCAAGCTAGGAAAATAGAAAGAAGAAAGTTGCATGGAAAATATGAGCCAGAACACGATAGCCTAAGCAAACTTACCGGACATGATCAGACCAGGATTTTCAGACTTAGAACAGGTCATTGTAGTCACAGAGCACACCTACAGAAGATACGACTCAGTAACGTTGTAACATGTGACTGCGGAGCAGCCAAACTCCAGAGCATACACTACATGACTGCAGCACTCTCAACACCCTAAGAAAACAAACATGGCCCACAGAAACAACCCTGCATGACAAGCTAGGGGGAACCGGTGACAACATCAAACACACCGTCTTGTTCGTACCCAAACTGGTCTAAATGTCTAAATGCACAGGTGGCTATCTTGACAATATTTGGCCAATTTCCTGGGGCTCGCCAAGGTTATTTGTGGGGAATGGAACATAAATTTAGGCCGCATGCCACAGCGCAGTCGTCACATGATGTATATATAAGTCCGAGTTCTCATTTCAGTCACGGTTAAATGAAAAAAAAATATTTGAACCAAATAAATCGGTAATGGAGTACACGTCAACCTGGCAGCAAAACGACAAACTCGTTCATCTGTCTCTTCTAAAATATAACACATATAACTTATAACACATTTTAACATATAACAAATATATATTTTTTACTGTTCATTTAATTTGTCCTATTTAAGGATATCCTCGTTGGTCCTATTTTTGTCTGCCCAGTGTGATGTCAACAATCGTTCGAGAAACCACATTTCTGTGATCCCATTGCAATGTTAAACAAATGGAGTGAATATGGTAACGAGAGCCGTAGATGTATGACCTTTGAACTCTGATATAATGCCATGTAATATCCTCAAATGTTAATCCAGAAATATAATGTAATCTTTATTGAAAAAATAATGTCTGCAAATTTGGTAAGAATGCTGATTATGGTTAATTTGACAAAAATAAAATAATTATGAAAATTATCTCCTTTTTATGGATTGCCCAATCGCAGAAGACGTTTATCTGTTTATTTCGTAACAAACGTTTGATTCCCGCACAAATTTCCGAAATGATTTTGGAGCGAGCGCGAGTTGTGAAATAACCCGCTGTGGTTACATAGCGCAAGTGACGTGTTTGGGCGTTAGTTATCTTTGTGGGTTGGTCTAAAGTTGTCATCAGTTTCCGTACAGAATCATTTGTTGATGTAAGAGAGAGGTTAGAGAGTCTTGCAGAATAGTTGAAGGTCAAGGCTAGCAAGCTAAAGTGATTCTACCACGTTGCTTTGGCCCGAGACTGCACTATACATATTTCATTTGTTTTGTTGAAATTCTAAGTCGTACATATTAGGCACGGACTATTCTCGTACAAGGGAGCCGCGTTAGCTCAGTGGTTAGTGAACTGGACTACAAAGGACAAGAGGGAGGGTTCGATCCCAATCGACGGCTTCCGGGTTCACCCAGCCTTAAATGGGTATCGGATTTTTTTCTGGGAAAGTAAAGCGGCACGGGCGTAATACCGACCACATTACCCCAAAAATCATGTGCCGAAGGTCTGTAAAATTTATGGTCACTAACACCATATTCCCTATACGCCACTTGGCGTGACAGGGGTACTTTACTTTTTTTTTTTTTACATCCAGCTGTTGTTCCGTGATCGTTATTGTGTCCACGTTAAATATAACTGGTGACAATGGTGAGCCTTGTGGCAGGCCTGGACAAATGGAACATAATGGTAACATGGAGTTGGCTCGGAAGACCAACTTCCACATCTGAGTATCACCTGTCTCTGAATCAGTGCCGCGGCGATCCATCTAATGAGGAAAGGGTGCACCACCAGTTTGAGGAGCATATGCATGAGCTATTCAAATGGTACACTGTTGTATGCATCCTCCAGATCTATGGTAGCAGCACATGTCTCCTCTCGTCTGTGGAAGCCTTCGAAGACGTCATAGGCAAAGACTGCCGCATTCAGCCATGTCTCTTTGTTATATCTATAACCTCCAAGTGTGGGTGGGAATGCGCGTTTCTGTTCAAGGTGACAGGTGAGGACACGGGCAACTATTTTCTCCAGCAGCTTGCCCGCAGTGTTCTGCATTGTGATGATTCTGTAGGCACTGATCTGAGAATAGTCCTTGTTTGGCTTCGGTAGCGGTAACTATAGTCCGTTCACATTCGTTTGCCTAGACATTAATTTATTTTTTTCAAAAACTTATTGTTCATTTGCATTGATCTTTTGAAGTTAGGTTTAGAATGCTAATGTCGCTATAAAAATATTTTTTTATCAAAGAAATGTGATCCAGTTTCAAAGATGCCTTATTTAACCTATATTAAAAAAAAGTTAATCGATATTATAAACACCGGCGGGATTATGTAGATGCTTACATCTCACAGCTGATTCTTTAACATATAGGCATGACCTTCACGGCTGAATGCGCACCGTCCTAAAATAGTTATGTTTCCACTATAAATTTTTATAAAGAAATGTTACATATGAAATTTCCCGTTTAGCACAAAATGACATTTTAGCCAAAACCGGAAATTATGTGACGTCAAAATCACGGCCGTAGACTCGAGTTCGAGTCATAATTCAGAGGCAAATCTCAATATTTACAGAAAGGAGGCGGCACTATCCATATTATCTTCTGCAAGTCTATGTGAGAATGAATATAAAGGCAAAATATTTTACTGAGCATAACATTAAAGGAATGGCAGTTAGCAGATGGAAGTATTAAAAGATCAGTACCAAGCAGTAAAGGGCAACGTTTGATAGTTGCACATGCAGGTAGCAGACATAATGGGTTGTTGCAGAATGCTCATCTCGTTTTCATTTCAAAATCCATAGACAATAGAGACTACCACTCCGAAATGAATGGGCACATATTTAAAGACTGGATCGAGAAAAGTATCCTTCCAATATTAGATCGACCTTCTTGTCTGATAATGGACAATGCTTCATACCATAACGTAGTTAACGTAGAAGATAGAATCCCAACATCATCAAGTACAAAAGATGCAATCAAAACGTGGCTCATAAAAGAACACATACAAGTTAACGACAGCTACTTGAAACCCGAATTGCTTAGCCTTGTAAAACAGACACAACGTACAAAGATATTTAAAATAGACAAGTTAATTCAAGAACATGGCCATAGATGTTTGAGACTACCTCCATATCATGCACACTTAAATCCTATAGAACTAGTTTGGGCAAAAGTTAAAGGACACGTAGCATATACAAATAAAACTTTCAAATTATGCGATGTTGAGACACTTACAAATCAGGCTCTATCAAATATAAATAAAGACTACTGGGTAAAATGTGAGGATCATGTGTTACGACAAGAAGAGGAATATTGGAAAAAGGATGGTTTGTTGTTTGTTCAGCCGAAAGCAGTAATCGACCTATTTGACTCGACTGATTCTGAATGATCATTACTCTGATTAAGTCTACAGATAAAGAGTTTGATTTGCAAAATTTCCTAGTTGATTTGTTGAACAGTTTATTGTTCAAGACCACCCAAGCAATCAAAAATATGTTATAAGCAAACCAACAACCATTACTTTGAATGGAAGCCTGCATGAGTCAGTACAGAAGTTCAGCTATTGGATCCACTATTACAGCCACACTTTCCTTAGATGAGGAACTAAATGTACGTATTTGAAAGGCAGCGACAACATTTGGGAAACTCACACCAAGAGCATGGAACTATATCAAATTGACTCTACGAACAAAAGTTCTATATATAATTTAAAATTTGTATACTTGCCACCAAGTAAAATTTTATGGACACGCCTATGGGTCATCGTTGCACTAGATTACTGTAAAACATTTTGATTAGGGTCAAAATAATAGTTAAATGGGCAAAGATCAAAGGAATTCGCCGCTTTAAGAAAACCGTTATAGCTAGACATCGAGTAACACATATGTTCTCGTGACATGGACATTTTAACACCGTATGCCAAAAATCATGTGAAATCATCAAGAACTTTTTGAATTATAAATCATAACATCTCGGCAAACGAATCTGAACGGACTATAGCTGTATAGTCACTCCTCCTTTATCTGGCCACTCCGAATACTGGCATTAAACTCATTGGCCAGTTTTGTCAAGTCGTCGTCAGCTAAATCGCCTATGTCATCGTACCGAACACCATCTGGACCAGTGGCAGTGTTGTGTGACCTTTTAAGTGCGAATGTTATCGTTTGTGATTGTGAGATCTTCTACACTCTTACACAATTTTGACAGCGATCCCCGTATCCTCACTTTTACAGCCTCATTTCTTTGGTCCGTCTGCTCAATGTAGCAGACAAGCAGGACCTTCCATTTGCTCTCATCAGATTTGTGCCATATCCGGCCTGTGTTCTGATAGTCTGGTATGCCTCTGTGTCGTGTTGTGCCATTCATGCTCTGATGAAGGCACCATAATGTGGCTAGCAATTTTTCTGAGCACACTTTTTTACAGAAGTCATCCCATTTGGCATCCTTAGCCTGCTTAGCACATAGTTTAAAGTGCATCATTTTTTGGTCGACCTCTACTTTCAGACGCTTCAAGAGCTCAGATTGTGTTCTTCTATTCTTTCTGGCTTTCTGATATGTCTTGGCCGTTTGTCTCTTGCTCCGCCAAGCTTCCTCGACTTCTACGTTCCATCAGGGTGGCTGCGTCCATCTCTCCTGCCTCTTACTAGGGGCGCTCTGTTTTCTATGTCTGATTTTGTTAATGACGTCCTCATCTGTTTTCTCGTAGTGGAATGTGTGGAGCTTTCATTTCTGGCTTCTATTTCTGCTTTTCTCAATTAGGAGAACACATGGATAGTGATCACTTCCGTGGGACCCCAGTGCACTTCACATGCAAACCGGTGCGAAGGTGGAAGACACCAGTGCCAGGTCTATGACACTATCAGAGTCCCCTGTTCGAGTGGCCATTCTTATTGTCCTTTCGTCATTCACGCACACTAAATCGACTGATACTAGTGCGTTCTCTAGGTCGTCTCTCTACTTGTTGGTTATGACGTTACCCCACTGGTTTCCTCTAGCATTAAAGTCTCCACAGAAAATGACATTCTCTTCATCGAACTCGAAGAGATTCTGCCATTGTTGTGTGTTCACCTTCCCATTACAGGCATCCACATTTACAATTACGAAATGAACTGGGGTTTGCATCCTAACCGCATGTACCTGCAATTCTACATTGTCCCACGCAGACATATCAACCTCAGCTGCCACCATATTGTTGCGCACAAGGATGGCCTGCCCAAGGTGTCGCCTATTGTAGAAACTTACTGACCTGTCACCAAGAAGAGTTTCTTGCAAAACCATTATATCGGCGCCGCACAGTAGCTTATCAAGAATAGGCTGTCGTTGATTTATGGACCCATAGTTCCAATATGTAACGCGCACATACTTTAGGCCAAGCCTCTCACACTTCGACAGTTTAATGCCACCACGCTTGCCTTGTCGTGTTTTCCTTCTTCGATATTGTCGTTTGGGCTGCATCTGAATACTTACCGTCGTCATAGTATCATAGATGATTTCTATCAATGTTAATAAGATGCATATTGCATTATTGGTGCCCTTTGCTTCCACAAATTCACATTGTTCCTCACTTATTTATAGTTTTATTTTGTTCCTTACGCGTCTCATGATGATTCTTAGTAATATTTTAGTCATATGGTTCATGAGACTAATAGTGGAATGGTCCTCACAATCTTTGGCACTTGACTTCTTCGGTATCACAATCTTTGGTACCTGACTTCTTCGGTATGGCTACAAAGATAGATTTTAGTAGATCTTCGGGTATGTGTCCAGTGTTATATATGTCATTAAGTAGTTTGGTTATTACTTGTACTCCAAGCTCTTCTAATGTATTTATCTCTTCAATTGTTATATTGTCGGCACTTGATGCTTTGCCTCTTTTCGTGTATTGAATTGCCTCCTCCACTTCACTCTGCATTATTGGTGGTCCTGTGTCTTTGTTGGAATTGTTTAGCTCTGGTCTTTCATCATCATCATCATCATCATCATCATCATCATCATCATCATCATAGAGTTCACTGATATATTCTGTCCATCTTTCCATTGTCCTCTGTCCCATTATTATATTTCCTTCCTTTGATTTCACACATTCTGAAACTTTGACTTCTTTTTTTCCTGTTAATTCATTTGATTGATTGTGCATACATTTTGAGTCTTTCTTTTGTTGTTTTTCCATTTCTTCACATTTGTGCTTTAACCATCCTTTTTTTTGCTTCTCTGCATTTGTCTTCCCTGTATTTTCTCAATAGCATTATATCTATTTTGTACTATCGTACTTTACCTATGAGGTGCGCGTGGCCGTGCGGCTAAAACCACTGTTCCGCTGGCTGAAAAGCTGACGTACGGTGTTCGAAGCTCGCGGTAGACGGAATGGATTTTTTCTATCGGGGGTGAAATAAAAATCTTGAGTTGCACACGTCGTGGCGACTGCTTCACCAAGCGGCCTTTATCCCTCTTTATCGTTGCCCTTCGACATACACCAGCAATGGTACTCGTATCGTAAAGATAATTTTTTTTGTAAGATAGTACTTTACCTATCACTCATCTGTCTATCTACTCTAAGCATATCTAGTTATAATTGTATATTTCTTGGGGATATCTGCGTCTTTCGCAGTTTTGTTCTTATTTCTCCAACTACTGGTACATGGTCGCTATTGCAATCTGCTCCTGGCTTTGTTCTAACAGATGTTAACCCATTCCTGAATCTTCTCTGTGCCAGTATAAAATCAATTTTATTGTGTACTTTTTTTGTCTGGGCTTTGCCATGTCCATAGTCCCCTAGGGTGTTGTTTGAACCAGGTGTTACCTATAATCATTTCATGTTTCTTTGCCCAATCTATCGATCTGTCCTCTTTGTCATTCATCTCTGCAAAGTCCAATAAATCACTACTAACTAAATAACAACAAGAGAAATACCTCGACTTGACGTACAATCTACTTATATCTGAGCAAAGATATAGATAAAGAAGGAGGAACAGAGAATGATATAAAAATAAGGTTACAGAAAGCAAGAGGAGCATTCGTTATACTATGTAACATTTGGAAATCCAAAGAAATGAGGTTAAATACAAAAATAAAATGTTCATTTCCAATGTTACGTCAGTCCCATTATATGGCTGTTAAATAAGGGAAACTACAAAAATGACAATCATGAAGATACAGACCTTCATTAATGGATGCTTACGCAGAATAAAAGGATGGCAACGGCAGGACAATATCACTAACATAGAATTATGGGAAAGTACCAGTCAAATATTAATGCATAATGAGGTACAACGAAGATGATGGCGCTGGATAGGACACACACTGCGGAAGCCAGCTAGGAGTATTACACAAAGGTACTTTTTGGAATCCCCAAAGAGAAAGACAAAGAGGAAGACCAAAATATTCTTGGAGAAGACAGATGGAAGCAGAGATGAAGTTGATGGAGAGGACATGAAATGATTTTTAAAGAATGGCAAGAAACAGAACAGCTTGGAGAGTGTTTGTCGAATACCTATGTTCCACATGGAGTTGAAAGGAAGAGGAAGAAGATTATTGTTACAATAAATGTGCATCAGTGATCTATTTTAAAGTACAATTAATACATCCAATGTTGGGATATTTCCAAACCTTAACACTGTGAGTATTTTTTTCATTCGCATATTAATTCCAGTTTTCTTTCTTTACTCAGAAACGTTTTATTCACTAAAATAAACAATAAGACTTTCAATATTAAGTCTTGTAACATTTCCTTTTCTATAGAAAGTAGACTCAAACCGCTCAAACGATCTTAACTATGATTGCACGTACTGTAACTATGTGTATCCCTCTCAAGGCAGAAAAAGGGATAATCAAAATAAATTCGCTTAATTTGTAATCTAGTTTCAAACGAGAATCTGAGTGATTATCTTTCATAAACTTGATGAGTTAAAAATAGGCAGCACTTGAAATCCATGAATTTTATAAATTACAGTTAGTTCACACTAAGTTAACACAAATGTAGTTCCAAAGATCAATCTTAACTTATATAAAAATTTATCAGGAAAGGTTTCTTTGTGACTGCCAAATTTCTGCTGTGTCATATGTTGATCAAATGGTGATTTGGAAAAGGATGTATACCATGTTTGTATTTGTTCTGCTAGAATGTCAATAATTTCATAACATAGCCAATGGTAAAACTGACTCTCACTCTCAATACGAGTTCTTTGATATTAGGTTCTGCATCATTGTTGACAACAACAAAATTTAATCTCTAAATTCAAGAGTGTTTCAAATGCATCCTATCTGTCGTTTTTTTTTAATTTAGAAAAGTATCATTCACTTTCTGATTGCAGTACAGAATATCTAATTTTGTAGTCTTAAGAGCAGTTTGTACCACGTCTGTGCAAAGTCACACAAAAATGATGATAACTCTCTTCACATTAAAACATCATCAACATCTCATTTATTTGACTCTTCTGCTATATATTCAAAAACTTAAGTCATCTACTTGCGCCGTTCATTTACTGTATGAGTTATCCTATATGCAAAATTCCATCTGGTTGGTGCCACTGACGTCAGTTATCTCTTGATAACGTTACATAGAACAGCTTTCCTTTCTGGATTCCGTAAAAAAAAAATCAAGAAAATGCAGACAGTCCATTAAGAGTGTTTTAAAAAAAGTTCGGCACACTTTTATGCTTGCCATGCTTTGCTGGATAGGACACAAACTGCGGAAGCCAACTGAGATTATTACACAACAGGCCCATTTTTTGAATCACCAGGGGAAAATACAAAAAGGAAGACCAAGAAATTCTTGGAGAAGACAGACAGAAGCAGAGATGAAGATGACGGGGAAGGCATGGAGCGATCTTAAAAGACTGGCAAGAAACAGAAGGACTTGGAAAGTTTAAGTTGAAGACCTATGCTCCACAGGGAGCTGAAAGGTAGAAGAAGAAAAAGATGCTTTGCTGTAAAACTAAATTTAAAACGGGGCATAAGAACGTGTAAATAAATCATTTGGATACGTTTCCAGAACTGAACTTTTAAGTCCATTTAAATGACCACTCATAACTATGCCATAGTAATAGAGAAAACCGGTACACATTAGCCAATAGTGCAGGTACATTTTATATATTTCCTATATAACAAGTGTCTGAACATTTTATAATGTGGCTGTACATTTTTTTGGTTCGGCTGGAATGGTGCTGGAAATTTTTTTTCTTCGTCGATCGGACCGGCGGGTGACCCAATAACCCGTGACCCGGTGATCCGCACTGGCTCGCTCGCTAGCTCGGCTGTGGGCAGGATCGTTTGAATGGTCGTCTCGTGATAATTCTATTGTTATGGATTTTAAATGCTGACTGGTGACCTTGTTAGGGTGAAACTAGGGAAAATTAAAACGCGTGTTCTCTCACTTTATTCCTTATAGGTTTTTTAGTGTTAGTCCTTCACTGTAACAAGAATATCAATAAATAATTCGATAAAATACCTCATTTAACCTGTATCTTCGCCCCGTCAACATTCCGTGTTGGTATTTTAAATTGTCATCATCATCGTCAACATGTACCATCATCAATACCATTCAGCATCATCAAGTACCTGTTGGTGTAGAGTGATCATCCACAACTTTCGATCTCCAACGAAATAATAAAAGTGAGAGTTTTAAAGTGTTATTCTTAAATAAAACATACAGCCATCCCGGATAAGACGGGCTATGAAATGGCCACAACGTACATTGTAGGCCTGTATCAGCTGAACACATGACAACTAACGCGTATATGATTGGGTTCACTGACCACCGGGGTGGCGACCGACGTGCTGTAAGGCGAATGTTTACTTTTCAAATCTATTAGCGTATCGCGGTACTAAAACTTGAGGAAATCGGAATACACATATACATATGTTGTGTATAATGTGTTTATATTTTGAGGAAAGGAGTACCTGATTCAGTGGTTATCTCGGGTGTAAGTGTGGCTGAGTATTATCCCTTGCGGTATCTGTGTGCTGATATCCATAAGACCAGGTGTGGAAATTTGAATAACGTGTTGGTTGTGATGATTCTAAAAATGGAGAAAATGGGGTGTTTTCCCTTTTGATTGTTCGTCTCATCACCATGACCACCCACATGTACTCTCTCTCTCTCTCTCTCTCTCTCTCTATCTATCTATCTATCTATCTATCTATCTATCTATCTATCTATCTATCTATCTATCTATCTATCTATCTATCTATCTATCTATCTATCTATCTATCTATCTATCTATCTATCTATCTATCTATCTATCTATCTATCTATCTCTGTTCACATTCAAGTTAAAACAAGTAAAATAAAACAAATACTTTCTATATTTAATTTCACAGTTTTTTAATTAATACAGCAGATGACAGATATTTGAATATATATTACTGTCCGGTTGATAAATTTATTAATTTTAACCGTCTGGGCTTCCTCCCTTCTGTTTTGGTGGTACTGTCTGTTTGTGTTAAATGTCTATCAAACACAGGTGCATAGGAAAGTTCATTAGCGTTCAAAACACAACCCCCCCCCCCCCATTTTGAGAAATCCTTGATCAAAGATGGAATAGGTAATTGGTGACTCTGTTGATTCACCCTGGGCATGCATGCTGACTGCAGCATCTTTCGTCTGGTTAACAAGAGGTGGTGTGTAGTTGAGGTTCTGGTTAACAAAATGTGGCGTGTAGTTGAGGTTATGATTAACAAGAGGTGACGTATAGTTGAGGTTCTGGTTAACAAGAGGTGGCGTGTAGTTGAAGTTAGCATAAACAGATAAAATGTCATCTCGCATCTTAATTAGCGTTATAATTTCCTCTCTCGAGAGTGTTATCCCAGTTATGGTAGGAAACTTTAAAAAACTCTCACTGCTATATGTCCTTATGTTTATCGATGGCCTGTTACGAAAAACACAAACTGAGACTGCCGTAACGCCATCCTTTGACAATGGAATTATATTCTCATTACCACGTGACATGAATATGCGCTGATCACAAATATCAAACGAAGTTGGCATATTCACACTACACGACTCCCTATTCAAAGAAAACAAACACAAACCACTCTGTAACAGACACAGGTTATCTGTGTGTGCATATACACTGATCGACTGAGCTTTATACCTCACTGTAATCGGGTCGAGGACCGTCTGTTTATAGTAACTAATGCAATACGTTATCAGGCGTGTTAAGACATGTTCAGTGTTGACCCCCCAACCCGGAAGTGACCCCTTGGACTGATTCAAGGGGTGATGTGTGGAAAATCCCCAGCTGACCTGGCCGATGATGTGTGAAATAATTGTGTAAGATTTTAAAATAGGTGTGAGTTAAAGAGGGGAAACATCGCGTGCTGTCCAAAAATCACTTGTTGTCACAGTTACATCAAATCCCATTCAGCGTCGTCGAGGTGGGAAAAAAATATATATGTATTTTCGGTGGTATAATCACTAAAGTGTCATTTGAGAGGATGGATCCCCGATGGAAACACCCATTCACAGCCCTGATATCCGGGCCTACAGGCTGTGGGAAAACGGTATTTGTGCAAATGTTTATAAAGAAACTTCACGAGTCAGCTGTCCCCGTACCGGAGGAAGTTATATGGTGTTACAGGGAATGTCAACCAATATACGAGACTATGGGGTCAGTGAGATTTATCGAGGATCTACCAGACATCGATAAATTGGAAGGTGGTAAGAAGAGAAGACTGATCGCCATCGATGATTTGATTAGGTAGACAGACGAGAGGGTAACAAAATTATTCACCAAAGGTAGTCATCACAGAGATATTAGTGTGATGTACATTGTTCAAAACCTATTCGGAAAAAATAAGGAAGATCGAACCATAAGCCTCAATACATATTATTTAATCCTTTTCAAGAACCCGAGAGACGGAAGTCAAATTATCAATCTGGCTAACCAAATGTACCCACGACTGGTGGGGTATCTCCAAGATAGTTTTAAGGACGCGACAGCGTCTCCTCGCTGTTACTTGTTGATTGACCTTCCTCAGGATACATCTGATAATCTTAGGTTGAGAGCAAAGATATTCCCATGGGAGAGACAAATCGTCTACGTGCCAAAGTAACAAAAATGTGCGATGAATCATTTAGACGGCACGGTGAAATGTTGAAATATATGCGTGCGCCACGCCGAGTGGGTCAAGAGCCATATTCAAAACAGCCTCTCCCAAACTCATTAACTTTTTGTGCGTGTGTTGTCATAACATATTAAAAGGTAATGTTAGACTCACTCAGCGACAGAAGTGCGAGCTACGTCGACACAAGAACAAGTTGAGACTTCGCACTAAAAAGAAACCGACTCTTTAGCGGTGGAAAAAATTCTACACACCGGTGGGTTCATAGGTTCTTTGATCCTGCCTATATTAAGTGTTCTCGGCGGCGTACTAGGTGCGTAACTATGGCCAAAAAATTATTTTGCTGGATCCTCGATGGCTCGAGGGTCTGAAACAGACTACTACCACGTATACTCCACCCGAGGCGATCAATGACAACTTAAGAGATTTAGATGATGAAATGCAACATATCCTAGTCCGCGATGATTTAGCACCCGTTGATAAGGCCAGAGTGTACCAACGTGCTCTGCATCAGTATTTAACTTGATTGGAGCAGTATAAACGACGGTCATTGGGTTCGGTCGATCTCATTCAACACAACACATCAACAGAAAAAAACACCTTCTCCACAACCATCACTCGAGGTACCACCAGAGCAGACAATGACACCAGCCGTGGAAACCCCAAAGATACGTAATGAAAACACTCCGCAGGTAACAACGTAAAAAACTGAGACCTAAAAAAAGAAAGAGCGGAATCTCAACACAAAAATGAGAATGTGTGGAGAAAATATTGAGACGTCATTACCAAGTTGTCCATGGGCGTATAGTGGTACAACGGCACTGCAACGTAACACCAAACTGGGATTTAAAGAGATCAATCGGTGGTTGAGTCGTCAGGATGCCTATACCCTTCATAAATCAAATCGCCGCACATTTGAAAGGCGTCCCATTATAACGAGCTGACCCCAATAGCAATATCAGGCAGACCTAGTTGATTTAAGACATTTGAAAAAATACAACGACGGGTATTCCTATTTGGTTTCTTGCGTGGACGTTTTCAGTAAATTCGCGTGGTCTGTACCGATACGAACCAAAACTGGGAAATCCTTAGTGGAAGCCGTCGGTAAGATATTTATTGATGGGAAACCCACGAGTTTTCAAACGGATAAATGGTCAGAGTTTCTGAACAGAACATTTCAGAAATTCCTCGCTGACAACAACGTTCACTTTTTCACTACACAGAGCGAAGATATTAAGGCCGCCGTGATGGAACGCTTTAATAGGACTCTAAAGCAACGGATATGGCGATATTTCACGAAATCCAATCAACTGTCTTATGTCCGAGTACTACCTGCCCTACGTCGAAGTTATAACCATTCTTATCACAGAAGTATAAAAATGGCACCGGTCGACGTCAGCACAGACAATCAAGAACAGGTATGGAACACGTTGTATAGTAAGAAAAGAAGCTTTAAATTTGAAAAAAAAAACCTGTATACGGTCGGTGATCGAATTAGACTGGTCTTGGGAAGAGCCAATTTTATAAAGGGTTATGCCCCGACTTGGACGGAGGAACTGTTTTCCATCAGTCGAGTAATGAAACAAGCCCCTTTACATATGTGTTGAAAGACGATAAGGGTCATTCTACACACCAGAATTTCAAAAAGTTGGAGACAAGCATGAGAACAGAATCGAGAGTATCATAACAAAGCGTCGCACATCATTTGGCCGAAAGGAGAGTTTAGTCAAGTGGTTTGGGTACGACTCCTCATTCAACAGTCGGATACCGACCAAGGACATTGTCAGATACAAAAACTAGAGATGAGAGAAGAAGAGGAAGAAGAAGAAGAAGAAGAAGAAGAAGAAGAAGAAGAAGGGGAAACTTTTGGAGAGTCTATTTTGCGAGCCGTAAACTCGGGAGTGAGGTGAGAGCGAACCAAGCTGTGGTCGGTGTTTGGGAAATTGTCCCCCCGCTTAGAGCTTGTCTTTATTTGTCAAGTGGTAGTTATACATGTCATTGTCGTGGTCTCGCTGTTCAATCTGACCATCGAAAAGCCAGACGCAAAGATCGGAAAACTGTGGATAGCCCTACTGAGCAGCTGTTTGGGTTACATGCTACCGAATCCAAAGTTGGAGAGAATATGGTGAAACAAATAAGATAAGTTTTTATGTCACCCTACCCAGCAATGCATCTATGGAGATTTTTAAGGATAATAATCCCGGCCACTTTTTCGTTAAACTCCCTCAGACCATTTACATTTCTTCGCAGTATGCGATCGCGCTGGTGGAGATATAGTTTCCGCTTAATTTTTTCAAAGTATGGGTGATGTCTGGATTCGTTACGAACCTCTCGCTAACAACGAAATTTGCGGCATTAGATCTCACAATGGACTTGGAAAGTGTTGCGAAAAATGTCTGCGTCTACTGCGATCTCGTTTCACCCAGATCGGTCGGGAATGTGATGGTACCTCTCCTCAGGAGCGTGCCTGTTCTCAACAGAAATCACACCGTGGTGTTTTAGATCAATGATAACTCACTACGTCCCCATGAGCAGATTTTCCTTCGACACCGTGGAAATCCTTTTAGCCAACGAACATGGAAAACCCATTCCATTCACCACCGGGATGTCGGTGCTAACGGTACATTTTCGAGTAAAGAAACATCTCGATCTGGTATAATGGGGAGATACACAGCCCTTCATCGCTATGTTGAGTTATACGAAGACTTTTACTGCTATCAGGCGGGTGATGGAATGCCCGTGTTTATAGGAGGTCGAAATCAGAGTGGTCAAGGAATCGGTAGTTTATTTGGGGGAATCGGGAGGGCTATTTTACCCTGGTTAAAAACAGAGGGTAAAGCCTTGCTCAGAGAAGGACTGGGGACCGGTCTGCAGGACGCCCAGACGCATTAGTCGGAAGAAATGTCTGTGAAGCTTTCAAAGAACGAGCTAAGGAGGCCGGTCAGCGGTTGCTACACGGGGCCGTAGACCACCTGAATGATAACAACCAATCAGGAAGTGGTTTACGACGACGACAAAGCAAGTTACGAAGGTACCTCCACCAGGAAAACCCGTTACGAAGAGGATAAAACCAACAGCTAGACAGTTCCCCCTTCACGGCGCACAAGAAGACGAAGACGAGGGTGTCGGTGGCAAGGGATATTTTCGATGAATAATGTCTCTCATTCACCCCAAGTCGTGTGGATGTCTTCACTCTGGTTTGGATTTATTTAGCGTCACCAACACAGACATCTCTGGACTCTGGCCAATTTATTGAAATTCGTCCGATCGCGACCTTATCGCATGGCACAGCCATCGAGTTTTTCATTTCTGGAAACATAGTATCTAGATCTTTTCAACACGTTTTTGCATCTGCGGGTCATGATCACCCTCCCCAACGGGGATAGTGTACCATCGGATGTTGAGGTAGGACCAGTCAACAATTATCTTTACAGTCTATTTTCACAAGTCGACGTATCTCTAAACGACAAGTTGGTTACACCATCGGAGAATACCTATCCTTTTAGAGCAGTGTTTGAGGCTACGCTAAACTACGGGGAGGATGCGAAAACGGGATGCTTGACGGCCTCTCTGTTCTACAAAGACACAGCGGGCCACCACGATAATATGAAAGAAAATGAGGGATTTAAAACACGGCGAAAATTGACTTCGGGTAGTAAAGAGGTTGAAATTATGGGTCGTTTGCACTCTGATGTCTTTGTGCAGGATCGTTACATCTTAAACAGAGTCGATGTAAAGATCACACTCACACCCTCTAAGGATGTGTTCAACATCATTGCTCATGATAGGTCTGTAGGTTATAAGAGTGTTATCACCTACGCCGCGCTCGTGGTCAGGAAAGGTAACCTAAATCCCGCGATTTCTCTGGCTCTCGAAAAGGCTCTTTTAAGCGGGAATGCTCGGTATTCGATCAAGAGGGTTGCCATCAAAACATGTTCCATCGCTAGCGGGATGTTCTCCCACAGTCAAGACAATTTATTTTTGTCTCAAACACCAACGCGAATAGTGATAGGTCTTGATTACAGCCATTGCCTTTAATGGAGTTAACCAATGAGGAAGTTCTCAAAGAGGCCAACACAAAAAAGGGAGCTCTTAAAAACATCAGAAAGAAGCAATCAACATTTTCGGGCACATCATGAGAAGAGGAAAGTTGGAATACTTGGTTACAACTGGCACAATAAAAAGAAAGAGAGATCGCGGGCGAGAAGGAGAGAAAATACTGGATAGCTTGGTGTAATGGCATAGAAAACAGTCAGCAACAGAACTGATACGATGCACTGTAGATAGAAGATTGTTGAGGAACATGATCACCTACGCCAACCGGTATGGCACATGATGATGATACCGCTAACCTGTTAAATTTTCAACAATTTGGTTTGACTTATATGAACCTGACCGTCGACGGGAGATGTATTTCCGGAAAGCCTCTAACTATGGACTTTGAACGAAATCAATACGCGAGAGCCTTCTTTTGTACAAATCTGGTCATGGGTCTGATTGGTAAAGACGCTGGGAATAACATTAATTACTGAGAGTTCAAGGACGGATTTTGTCTATTTGGTTTTGACCTCTCCTCCAGCCTACTAGACGTCTCCAACTTTGAGCTAGCCACAAGCGGGCCCTTGTCGATAGGGCCCAAGTTCGTCGCCCCCACAACTACTCCCCTATAAGTTATCGTCTACGCCGAGTTGCACTCAGTACTCGAGATGTCCAAGACACGACAGGTTCTAACAGACTTTGCCGTTTGAGAGAAAAATTAACGCGGGGGAGATTTACAACCTTTTGATGTCAGATATTTTCCTTCGACGTTGTTCCCTTGTTAGTGTCCTTCCACGAAACCACTTGCCACCCAAAATCGACCCAACCGTGACTGCAGCCTTTGTCATAAACACCGATCCTGCCCACAAACCTGGTGAGCATTGGGTGGTCCTCTTTTACAACGGTCTCGGAGAATGTAAGTATTTCGATTCCTACGGTTTACCTCCCAGACATGTGGATATTTTAAACTTTATCGAGCGGAATACACACGTTCCATTCGTCTACAACCCACGGGTGTTGCAAGATTTGTTTAGCAACAAGTATGGTCTATATTTTGTTTATTATATAATTTTTAAGTGTCGTGGCGCGAAGCTTAACAGAATTCTCATGCATTTTTCGTCGAGACGATGCATTAACGACCGTATCCTTTTTCGTTTGCTCACCCGGTGGAAATTTCGGCTTTGGGGAGCCCATGGATGCCCAAATTCATCAACCGGACATTAATATATTTTCAAATATCTGCTGTATTTAAAAAAGCTGTGTAATTAAATATCGAAAGTATTTGTTTTATTTGACTTGTTTTAACTTAAATATGAAAAGAGAGAGTACATGAGGGTGGTCATGGTGATGAGACGAACAATCAAAAGGGAAAACACCCCACTTTCTCAATTTTTAGAATCATCACAACCAACACGTTATTCAAATTTCTACACCTGGTCCTATGGATATTAGCACACATATACCTTAAGGGATAATTCTCGACCACACTTGCACCCGAGACAATCACTGAATCAGGTACTCATTTCCTCAAAATATAAACACATTATACACAACATATTCACCCCTGCAATACCGATTTCCTCAAGTTTTAGTACCGCGATACGCTAATAGATTTGAAAAGTAAACATTCGCCTTACAGCACGTCGGTCGCCACCCCGGTGGTCAGTGAACCCAATCATATACGCGTTAGTTGTCATGTGTTCAGCTGATACAGGCCTACAATGTACGTTTTGGCCATTTCATAGCCCCAGTCTTATCCGGGATGGCTGTATGTTTTATTTAAGAATAACACTTTAAAACTCTCACTTTTATTATTTCGTTGGAGATCGAAAGTTGTGGATGATCACTCTACACCAACGTACTTGATGATGCTGAATGGTATTGATGATGGTACATGTTGACGATGATGATGACAATTTAAAATACCAACACGGAATGTTGACGGGGCGAAGATACAGGTTAAATGAGGTATTTTATCGAATTATTTATTGATATTCTTGTTACAGTGAAGGACTATCACTAAAAAATACCTATATGGAATAAAGTGAGAGAACAAGAGTTTTAATTTTCCTAGTTACGCCTAAACTGGTCACCATTTAAAATCCATTACAATAGGATAATCACGAGACGACCATTCAACCGATCCTGCCCACAGCCGAGCTAGCGAGCGAGCCAGCGCGGATCACTGGGTCACGGATCGACGAGTCACTGGCCAGTCCGAACGCCGATGAAAAAAAATGTCCAGCACCATTCCAGCCGAACAATATTAAAATGTTCAGCCACATTATAAAATGTTCAGACACTTGTTATATAGGAAATATATAAAATGTACCTGCTCTATTGGCTAATGTGTACCAATTTTCTCTACTACTTGCCAAAAGTTCATCATCAAGTACCGGGCCTACTGGCGTAGGTGATCAAGTCTCTCCACAACTTTCGATCTCGGCAGCTATTTATCATTTCTGTTGTTGACCTTCTGCCAAGCCATTCTCTTAAGCTGTCTGTTATTTTTTCTCTTTGCTTCCCTCTATCTCTTCGTCCCTCAATTTTTCCAGTTGTTACAATATATTCCAGTTGTTCTCTTCCCATTACATGGCCAGAAAATGTTGATTGTTTCTTTCTAATATTGGAAATTAGCTCTTTTTTTGCTTTAACCTCTCTCAGAACATCTTCATTACTCTTCTTAGCTGTCAATGGTACTCTCAACATTCTTCTGTAAAATCACATTTCTACAGACTCCAGTGATTTTCTTGCCTGTTGTCCTATTGTCCATGATTCGCATCCATATGTCAAGAGCTATAAGTTAGTTCGATTAATTTATCACTAATCTAATATAATAGTGGTGATCTCTGCAATATGTGCCATTTTGGCATGCAAGGTTTCTGCTTTTGGGATTGTGGTTCTGCCCTATGTGCCGTCTTCGGCTCGAAAGGACAATAGATAGATAGAATCTAATATGCCTCCACAATGCTACTTTTAGATTTTTTTATCAGTTCTTTTCTGATCTTATCTCTCAGGCTGTTTCATGTTGTGTGTCTATTACTGTTTGTCAATGTCGGGTAATTTTACCTGCTACTGTATGCAGTAAACAGTACAACCTGTGGCTTCACTGCTGCCTTGCAGGTAAGCTCGGGAGAGTAAAAGGCTAAGGGAGGGTACCCTGAGTAAAACAACCGCACTGCCTTGTGGATGAGACTTTTCAGTCAAAGGTTAGCGGAGCCAACCGTAACAAACAGACGGAAGGTAACAGAAAACCACCGTCGTAACTTCTTTGTACAATCATTAATAAAGAAATCGGGTGCGATTGACTGCGATGATCATCGCACAACAAGCCTTATGAGTCATATGACTAAGATATTACTAAGAATCATCATACGAAGAGTGCGAAACAAAATCAGTTCAAAAATTAGCGATGAACGGTGTGGTTTTGTTGGAGATAAAGAAACAAGCAATGCCATTTATATCATAAGATCTTTAGTAGAAAGAGCCATAGAGGTGAAAACAGATCTATACCAATGTTTCATAGATTACACCAAAGCATTTGACAAAGTAAAGCACCAAGAAATAATCACAATTTTAGAAAGCATAAACGTAGACAGCAAAGAACTAAGAATAATAAAGAACATGTACTGGCAACAAACAGCGGCCATAAGAACTGGAAACCAATTGGGAATGTTTCAACAAATAAAACAGGGTGTTAGACGAGGTTGTGTGCTGTCAACAGATTTGTTTAATATTTATAGTGAGATTATTTTAAGATCCATAAGTGGCATGCCTGGAATAACAATTGGAGGTCATAATATAAATAATCTAAGGTATGCTGATGATACAGTCTTAATCGCTAAGAGTGAAAATGAGTTACAAGAAATGTTAGACATTATAGTGAAAGAAAGCAAAAATATACACTCAGCATTAATAGCAAAAAGACAGAGGTAATGGTAACAACAAAGAAAAAGACATCACCTCAGTGCAAAATAAAGACAAGTGGAACAATATTAAAACAGGTAAATGAATTTAAATATTTGGGAACTTTGTTAACCTCAGACGGAAGATGCACAAAAGAGGTGAGATGCAGAATGGCTCAGGCAAAAGAAGCTTTACAAAAAACGAGGAAGATACTATGCAATCCATTTTTTACAATAGAAACAAGAAAAAGAGTTCTCAAATGTTACGTAGAGCCAGTCTTAACATATGGATGCGAATCATGGACAATAGGTCAACAGACAACAGACAAGAAAATCACTGGAGTCTGTAGAAATGTGGTTTTACAGAAGAATATTGAGAGAACCATGGACAGCTAAGATGAGTAATGAAGATGTTCTGAGAGAGGTCAAAGCAAAAAGAGAGCTAATTTCCAATATTAGGAAGAAACAATCATCATTTTTTTTTTGGCCATGTAATGAGAAGAGAACAACTGGAATATATTGTAACAACTGGGAAAATTGAGGGACGAAGAGATAGAGGGAAGCAAAGAGAAAAAATAACAAACAGCTTAAGAGAATGGCTTGGCAGAAGGTCAACAGCAGAAATAATAAATAGCTGCCGAGATCGAAAGTTATGGAGAGACATGATCATCTACGCCAGCAGGCCCGGTACTTGATGATGATGATGTCTATTACAATTAATTAATGTAGGTAGAAGTGGTTATTTTTCTTGGTCTTGAGTCTAGTGTCGAGATCTGGCATTGGTAGCAAAACATTGGGATTACAGGACTTGTACATGAGTCATTTAGATGATATATTAGTTGGCTTAGTTCGTATATCGCCAGTATCGCCTAAAAATAACCACTGTTAATCAGCCATAAATTAATGAATTGTCAATGATATAGCTCTTACCATTTTTGAAACATGTAATTAAAAGACGGGTAATGTTGTCACGTGGTGATGGCATAAAACATGCGTGATTTAAAACATGGATAATTTTAGGTTATCCGTTTGCTTTGAACGGATCCCATATTATTATAGTTTCCTGTCTATGATGTCTTCTTCTCTTTCCTCACTTCTTCAGCAATTATTTCTCTTATTAAGCTAAAACCACACATCATGTAAACACCCATTTCCTAGAACTATTTACCGCCAGTCCAGTTTTTGTTTTTCTCTCTCCTCATTTGAGCGACAGTTATGACGCTCTGCATCGATTGGTTGGATTAGGAGTGTGACGAGGCGGGTACGAATATCATTTAAAGCCAGGGCTGAGCGGTGACTGCACGTTGCTAACAAAGTTATGGTGAAAGAAGCTGCTGAAGGCAGGATATTAGCACATGCACGCTAATATGCTTGTGAGATATGTTCTTTTTTGGATACTAATTAGTTCAACGCTTGCAATTATTTATTACGAAAATGGTTTTTGTCTTACAATGGTTGAACCTAATGATAATGTAGTTAAGACTGTTCAATGTTCTTGTTTCAAGTTGACGGTAAATTTTTAACAGAACCAAAGTGAAATTATATATATACATATAATATAATATATATACATATTAGCTGAATGAAGACTTGTAAGTAACTTGTAATTTAATGTAAATATTTCGTTATATTATGTGTGTGTTTGTAACTTTGTACGTTGTGTTAAATAGCGACAATGACATTTTATTTTAAAAGAAAATTATTTGCTTATTTTATTTGTATGAGTCGTGAAGCGCGCACGTGTGTGTGTGTTGGGCATCGTGTATCTTTGATTTATTTTGTGTGTCGCATTGATAAATGCTGGCAGTAGTTGTGATTATTATTATTATTATTATTATTAGATGATATGCTTGCCTCCATATTATGCCTGCCTACTAGTCTGCCTCGAGCGTGAATCTCCATCTGTTGCAATCGCTCGCTGGTAGCGTGATGGTAGCTGTCTCATCCTCATTAAATGTCTGCGCCTCTTTATTATCCGTCTTTCTGTGTGTTTGATCCAACTTTGAAGCTTTCTGCTGTTATTTTTGTGTCAATTTGTCTTTTTTTAAACACAAGACTAGTTACGTCATTTGTCAATTTAATACTCCAATTCCAACACATAACAAAACTTAGGTGGTTATTAAATGCCTGTATTTTTTCAAATAACAACTTTATCATCATCATCAAGTACCGTGCCAGCTGGCGTAGGTGATCATGTCTCTCCACAACTTTCGATCTCGACAATTATTTATCATTTCTGTTGTTGATCTTCTGCCAAGTCATTCTCTTAATCTGCCTGGTATCTTTTCTCTTTGCTTCCCTCCATCTCTTCGCCCCTCAATTTTTCCAGTTATTACAGTATATTCCAGCTGTTCCCTTCTCATTACATGGCCAATAAATGATGGTTGTTTCTTCCTAATATTGGAAATTAGCTCTCTTTTTGCTTTGGCCTCTTTTATTATAACGTTTTCATTACTCTTCTTATCTGTCCATGGTATTATCAACATTCTTCTGTAAAACCACATTTCTACATCCTCAAGTGATCTTCTTGTCTGTTGTCCTATTTTCCATAATTCACATCCATATTTTAAGATTGGCTCTACATAATATTTAAGAACTCTTTTTCTTGTTTCTATTGTCAAAAATGGATTGCACAGTATCTTGCTAATTTTTTTTTAAAGCAGCATTTGCCTGGGCCATACTGCATCTCACCTCTGGCGTACATCTACCATCTGATGTTAATAATGTTCTATGATATTTAAATTCATTTACCTGTTGTAATATTGTTCTTCCTGTCTTTATTATGCATTGCGGTGATGTCTTTTCCATTGTTGCTAACATTACTTCTGTCTTTTTGCTATTAAGGCTGAGTCCTTTATTTTTGTTTTCCTTCAATATAATATCTAACATTTCTTGTAACTCATTTTCAATCTTAGCGATTAAGACTATCATCAGCATACTTGAGATTATTTATATTATGACCTCCGATTGTTATTCCAGGCATGCCCCTTATGGATCTTACAATAATCTCACTATAGATATTCTATAAATTTGTTGACAGCGCACAACCTTGCCTAAAACCCACTTTTATTTGTTGAAACATTCCCAACAAATAAAACAGGGTGTTAGGCAAGATTGTGTGTCAAAAGCAACATATGAATATGAAATATGGACAATCGATAAATCTTAAAAAATACATCAATGCCGTCGAATGCAAGTGTTACAGGAAAATAGTCAGAATAACATGGACAGGGAAAAGAACAAATGTGTAATTTTTTTTTGCAGCAACTTAAAGTTCTAGAAAACTTGTTGATAAAGAAGATTTTAGAAACAAGGAAAATAAAATATTTCGGTGATGTAAAACGACATAATGACCTTGAGAAGATAATGATGGAAGGCTTAGTTCATGTAAAAGAGAGAGAGGAGTACCTTGAAGAACACGAGTGCAAGATATCACAGGCGAGTTGTAATTGACTGCTGCATACATTCTGGACAACTCGCACAGACAGAGAAAACATCCAAGTAGCTGTCTTAGGAGCCAAACTTAACTGGCAGTAAGCAGCTAGGTGATGATGAATCCTCATTCTGAGGTTCCAAAACGTCACTGACAGCAGACTTAATTTTTTTAGAACAATAGAAATGCACGACTCACCGGTGCTCTTTTTTTGTGATGTCGATAACTAACACAAATTGATATACTAAATATGTGTTTAGCAACCAACCACTGACTCACAAACTAGTGAAGTGTTTAATCATCAGCGCACCAGCTTGATTTAAACTCGGTCTCTTTTCTGTTACTCCTGCGTTTGTTTATTTGTTTTATATAATTCTTATCTTCAATTTAATTTATTTCCATTTATTTAGTTATGATCTTTATAATTGTTTGTATATAATTGTGTAATATATTAGTGTTTGTATATATTGAGCTTATCACTCTTGTGGATAATATATATTGTTTTTGGATATTTAAAAAAAAAAAAGATTAAGTTTGTATCAGTTTGGATATTAACATATAAAAATACGTTTTTTGCGTGATTTTGATTAAGTTCATGCATTTTATAAATATGTGTACGTTATGCGCGTGTGTGTGTGTGTGGTGGGGGGGGGAGGGGTGAATACATGCGTGCATATGTGTGGGTATGTGCGTATGTAGGTGTAGATAGCGGTATTGCTGAATGTCTTGAGATCAAAGCGAATAACTAAAAATATCACACATATATAGCGATATGGCTTCTTGAAGCAACAATAATAATCGTCTTTTGCTTTCTGTATTTTGACTAATTTTGATTTTAGTGTTTGAATTTGTTTACGTCAGTGCAGACCAAACGTGCACTCTTACTTATAGTTTGGGGACCGTTGAACGAGAAAATTATAGCGATTCGTTCTAGATCACGTATTGCAGGTGTTTATAAACACGTAAACACATATATATGTACATGTATACTTAGCCAATGACTCAGTTAATCGTTTCCTCGCTCACTCACTCATCACTCACCAACTCACTCCCTTTCACACACTCAACTTTCAACGAGCAACTCACTCACTTACCTATCTACTGCCAAAGTCACCCACTCACTCAATTAACCCATCCACTCATCGACCCTACCTCAACTCATTTACTCAACCACCCACTCACAACTGTCGCTCACTCACTTTTACACCAGCAACTCGCTCACTAACACACCCACTCAAAAACTCTTACTCACTCACTCAATCAACCCATCCACTCATCGACCTTACCCCAACTCATTTACTCACCCACCCACTCACTCACTCAATCAACCCATCCACTCATCGATCCTACCCCGACTAAATTTATTCACCCACCTACTCACACAGTCGACCCATCGACCCTACCCCAGCTCATTTACTCACTCAATCAACCCATCCACTCATCGACCTTAGGGAGCAGCGATAGCTCAGTGGTTAGTGAACTGGACTATAAAGGATAAGAGGTAGGGTTCGATCACAACCGTCGGCTTCCGGGTTCACCCAGCCTTACGTCACGGGCGTAATGCCGAACACCTTATCCAAAAAATAATGTGCTGAAGGTCTGTAGAATTTATGGTCACTAACACCATATTCCCTATACGCCATTTGGCGTGACGGGGGCTCTTTACTTTTTTACTACCCATCGACCCTACCCCAGCTCATTTACTCACTCAATCACTCCACTTCCACTAAACAACTCACCACCCAATCACTACTCATCCTACCACACCTACTCCTCACGAATTGTTGAACTAAAAGAACAACTGATGTAAAGTCACCGTGACGTGCATCCCATTTCTGTAGACTTTCAAGGGGCTGGTTGTTCTTTGGTCTGCCCAGGGGGTAGTTGTTCTGTGGTCTGCCTAGGGAGTGGTTGTTCTGTGGTCTGCCTAGGGGGTTGTTCTGTGGTCTGCCTAGGGGTGGTTGTTCTGTGGTCTGTCCTGTGGTCTGCCTAGGGGGTGGTTGTTCTGTGGTCTGGTCTAGGGGGTGGTTGTTCTTTGTCTGCCCAGGGGGTGGTTGTTCTGTGGTCTGCCTAGGGGGTGGTTGTTCTGTGGTCTGTCTGCGGGGTGGTTGTTCTCTGGTCTGCCTACGGCGTGGTTGGTCTCTGGTCTGCCTACGGGGTGGTTGTTCTGTATCCTGCCAAAGGGGTGGTTGTTCTGTGATCTAACATTGGATGTTCCTTCTGAGGCCTGCTAACAGGTAGTCGTTTTGCCTAAGGTAAATAGACCACCGTTCAATGCAACCTGAACGATATACAAATATATATAGCACCAAACAGACGTAACCTAAACCACAGCAAAATGCCATTCATACTTTTTACACTTTTTGCCTTTTTATGTAATCAAACCTCCTACACTCAATCTTCCAACTTCATTCTGGTCGTAACAACAAGATAACGAGTAGAAGAAAATAACAATTATCGGTAAACATGTTACAAGAGTGGTGAGGATTTCAAGTTAATGGGAAAAAAAACAAAGGTGAAAAACATGTTAGTGCTATAAAATTTGACAGTAAAGATGTCAAATAATGGAAAAAGACAATCAGTGAGACGGTGAAATAATCAATTTAACTGAAGATTACAAACTAGTGGGGGAAAAAAACGAAAAATTAATGATACAAAAAGAGCAATAAATATGACAAATTAGGATTAAATAGACAAATTAACGGAAGGAAGACAAGTTAACGGTAAAAATGCTAAATTAGAGATCATCAAGTTAAATGCCTGCTACCGTAGGTGACCATGTCTCTCCACAGCTTTCGATCCCGACTGTTATTCATCATTTCTGTTCTTTGCATTCAGCCAAGCCATTCTCTTAATCTGTCTAGTATCTTTTCGCTTTAATTTCCTCTGTCTCTTTGTCCCTCAATTTTCCCAGTTGTCACAAGATATTCCAGATGTTCCCTTCTCATTACATGGCCAACAAATGGTCATTGTTTCTTCCTAATATTGGAAATTAACTCTGTTTTTGCTTTTATCTCTTTCAGAAAGTTTTCATTACTCTTCTTAGCTGCCCATGGTATTCTCAACATTATTTTCTGTAAAACCACATTTCTACAGCATCCAGTGATTTTCTTGTCTGTTGTCCTATTGTCCATGATTCACATCCATATGTTAAGACTGGCTCTACATAACATTTAAGAACTCTTTTTCGTGTTTCCATTTTCAAGTATGGATTGCACAGTATCTTCCTCATTTTTAAAAAAAAACTGCTTTTGCCTGAGCCATTCAGCATCTCACATCAGATGTACATCTACCATCTCACCTCAGTTGTACATCTACAATCTCACCTCTGTTCTACATATATCATCTTACCTCTGTTGTACATCTACCATCATTAACATTGTTCCCATGTATTTACATTCATTTACCTGTTTTAATATTGTTGCACTTGCCTTTTTTATGCGCTGTGGTGATGTCTTTTTCTCTGTCGTTACCATTACCTCTGTCATTTTACTATTGAGGCTGTCCTTTATTTTTGGTTTCCTTCACTATAATGTCTAACATTTCTTGTAACCCGTGTTCACTCTTAGCGATTAAGACTGTATCATCAGCATACCTGTGTTTATATTGTAACATCCAATTGTTATCCCGGTATGTCCCTAATGAATCTTAAAATAATAGCACTATACATATTGAATATATCTTGTGACAACACACAACCTTGTCTAACACCTTGTATTATTTGTTAAAACGTTTCTCAAATGATTTCCAGTTTTTATGGCCGCTGTTTTTTCCCTAGTACATTTTCTTTATTCTTCTTAGATTTTTATTTTAAAAATATAAAATTACCGGTGAAAATGTAAATTAGGGGTTAAAAAGACAATGTAGCGGAAAGAAGACATGTTCGCAGTAAAAAAGACAAATCAGTTATAAATACAACGTTTAAATATAACAAGTGAGAGGCCGACATGGAATAACATATGTGAAAGATTGTATTACATTTGCTTGATTACGGATGAACTTGCTTGATTACTTTCTGTAATGTATTTCTGACTCGTGCCAACTGTGAACTGTCTTTGAGCTGACTTAATAATTATAGCTCTTGTAAGTTAATTCTTGAGGTTAATTGTGACTTGAAATTCCCTGGACGTCACAGGGTAACACTTGGACCATTTTCTTCAGGTTCTGCTCTTTTAATATTGATGATATGGAAGCATCGCTTCTATTACCGTCGTATCTCTTGGGTTCCTCGCGTTGTGTTTTACTTCGTCATTGTGTCTGGGCCAGACTAGCCCTCTGGGTACAGCTTTATAACCACATCTACAGCCAACTCAGCTAGTAAACAATTCTCATTGTAAACAATAACTTCAAATGCGTTTATTTACATAAATCCACTGAATCATAACTCTCTCAAAAAAAAATCGAGTGTGGGCGGCGTGGACGACTGCTCTCGTTGTCACACTAGTGCTAAGGAGGTTCTGACTCCCTCCTACTATATCACGACTAAATTCATGACTCTCTCATTACACACTTCATAAATTATCTTCTGTCCTCATTCATTGAATACATCAGTCATAAACTTAGAAAAACATCTTAATGTCCACTTCACAAACTTCTATTATGTTCTAATTCTCGGAACATATCACATCTCTACTCAACAATCTGCTTACTGTCATTCTTCAGTCGAATTAGATATCATCTTTTGTTACTAAATAATCACCTCTTAAAGTCTACGACTAGTTCCTCTTAAACTATGGTTCTCTTCAGTACTACCTCAGTACTACTTCAGTACTACTAACCCTGTTTGAGTTAATCTCTGAATGTTGTTACACACCCTATCAAATACTTCGAGCATTTCTGCTCAACAAGACTGTTCACTGGATACTTCGCTAAAAGCTCGGTCCAGTTCCTTATTCTACATAATCGGCTCCTTGTCTCACTTAGACTACGTGTGATCTCCTAAAATGAGTTATCAACAGTTTTGTCGTTCTCTACACACATTCTAATTAATACGAGCATTTCGCTCAGTCCCTGGCTATGGGCATAACGCCCTTCTGACGTGAGCCAGTGTCCTTGTCTCACTTAAAATACATGTGACTTCTTGTCTGCTCTTTGTCTGTGCAGACCTTTAAATACTCACTATCTCAACCAATCGGATCTCGCCCCGTTACTTTTCAGCCTCAAATCTGGCTACAACTCTCCCATTCTCTCTTAATTTTGACCACACTCCGTGTTTCTGGAACATTCCATAATAGTCACGAATTGACCCCTTTCTATTCACGCATTTTTAATTCACACATTCACGGACCGCTCATTTAACTACCCTGTTAACTCCATTATTCTTTGTTCTCTCTTCATGCTTGGCTGCTCTCCTTGACCCAACTCTTCCTTAATATTCTATCCTGCATGCGCGACCCTAAACGTGTGTACTGTATGGTGAGTCTTGCTTTCCCCTTCTCTTAACAATCCATAGTTATCTTTCAATTCCTATCACACTGTTACACGTGTGATCATGAATAAAAATGTCGCTGTATATAAAAATAGATGTACTGAGCACTTCACTATAAGTCAGCGATTCCTAACCTTCATATACCTCACGTGACTCCTTTCGTATACGCTGTCTGAAACACCATCCTGAAATCTCATTGAGAGGTGAAATAACAATTAGATAACTGGATCGTTCTGCTGCGCAAAGCATATTCACTATCCTCCCGTGTTCTCATGTGACTAGGCCAGGCATACAAAAGCTTGATGGACGGGTTCATCCTACATAGAACGATACTCTTCGACAAAAGAAACAAAGGGATTCTCTTATACGCTGCAATGATGTATGTAAACGTGGCATGAAGATGCTTAATATGAACATAACTGACTGGGAGAGCTTCTGACGACGGATCTAAATGAGACAGGCAGTAAATGTTAGTCTGAAAGCCTCAACTTGAGGCAAGTTTCCGATTCTAAACTAAGGAAGACAATATCAGCCGCTTATAAGATCCTTGACACTGGCATCAAATTCAATGTCTCGAATACGATCCTTCTACGACTACTTTCCTCTCTTCCTCTTAGTCTTCACCCATTAAGTGGGCGTTGATGGGTTGTGTCGCTAGTTTGCGACAAAGCTGGGATATTTGCGCCTTTAGGCCCGATTTTCCGTCTTCGGCATGGGAAGTTTATATTAACAATTTTTGTCCAGGCAGCGGCCATTTTTTAAAGCCTACCCTTTTCGACTTGTATCAAGGGTTCTTTAACGTGCGAGAGTGCACACTAGACCTCGTGTTTTCACCGTTTTCTGACGGGGCTGGAGATCGGATCTCACTACCCAGATATCTTTAAGCCACAAAGAAACCACAGATTAAAACATTAAACAATTCCCACCAGCTGTGATGGATTTGAACCCGGAACCTTTCTGTATTAAGGCTAACAACTTACCTACAGACCACCTAGCCCCTCCACTACTACTACCACCACCATTACTACTACGACTGTTAATACTACTACTACTACTACTGCAACTACTGCTACAATTAGTAATGATAATTAAATAGACATATTAATTACGAACTAAACAAATTAAATGTAAAAAAGGGCATTTAACATTAAAAGGACATTTTACAACATAAGCAAACGGATAATAGTCACTGTACAATGAGCTATCAAAACAGTAAAAAGAACAACACGGCATTGAGAACGTCATTCATAATTAACCAATAGAATGCTAACGTTTTTCATTGAAATGAGAACATAATAAACGGAGTTCGTGTTTCTATTAAACTATCTTTGTAAGGGATATAAGGAATAAAAGAAAAATATAAAAAAGACAAATATACATAACATATTTAAATCGGTAAAAATATCGATAAAATACAATAAAATCAATGTTTGTGATTGATTAATAATTAAAATGTGCAAGCTTGATTGATAATCTAAAAGTTGAATTCTGTTATAATTTCTGAACATATTGACTGACTGACTGATTCACTCACTCACTCACTCACTCACTCACTCACTCACTCACTCACTCACTCACTCACTCACTCACTCACTCACTCACTCACTCACTCACTCACTCACTCACTATCTATCATTCTAGATTATCTATCTATCTATCTATCTATCTATCTATCTATCTATCTATCTATCTATCTATCTATCTATCTATCTATCTATCTATCTATCTATCTATCTATCTATCTATCTATCTATCTATCTATCTATCTATCTATCTATCTATCTATCTATCTATCTATCTATCTATCTATCTATCTATTGACCTTTCGAGACGTAGCCGGCCCATAGGGCGTAGACCAAGATACTCCTTCTCTTATCTAAATTTTTATTCTAGCAGTTTTCAGTTCGTTTAAAGATATTTTATCAAATCTCGCCGTTTGTCTCTGTTCTGCGCAAGCAGCACTATCTTATTGAGGGAGCAGATTCCTGCTGCTCTTGCCTCTCTCATCAATGTTCTTCTCAGTGTCTCTCTGGGTCTTCCTCTTTTTCTCTTACCTGTTATTTCCCACATGAGAGCTTGCTTTGCTATTCGGTTATTATCTCTTCTCATCACATGTCCAACATATGACCATCGTCTTTTCTTGATTACTGAAGATATTAGTGGTTGATTGGCAGAATTATATACCCTCGCATTAATTCACTTACTCACTCACTCACTCACTCACTCACTCGCTCGCTCACTCACTCACTCACTCGCTCGCTCATTCAGAATTATATACCCTCGCATTAATTCACTCACTCACTCATTCACTTATTCACTCAGATTTATATACTCACTCACTGAAATTGATATACCCGCTCACTTACTCGCTCACTCACACGATCACTCAAATTTATATACTCACTCACTCACTCACTCACTCACTCACTCGCTCAATAAAATGTATATATTCACTCACTCAAATGTATATAGCTACCCACCCACTCACTCACTCGCTCATGAAATCACCCACTCAAATTAATATATTCACTCACTCAGTCAAATGTATGTACCTAACCATCCACTCACTCGCTCGCTCACTCCCTCAAATTTATATACCCACCCAGCCGATCATTCATTCATACATCCCTTTCGATTTAACATACGCCACATATCCACAACCATTGTAATAATCCAACTTCCTGATAGGTCTAAACATCACACAGCAACAAGACTAGAACGTAAACATTGTTTTGCCAAAGACGACCAAAATAGTAAACTTGTATAACTTGAAAAACAGGAACTCTGGCCTCCGTTGAAATACAAACCAACGCGGCATGTGGACAAGACAGCACACATCAGTTGTAACACAGACCAGTTAATGTCCCCTGACGTGTATCATGCTATAAGTGAGTTCGGGGACGGAGAGGGAAGAGGGAGGTTGGGGGAGAGGTGAGGGGGAGGGGTTGACAAACAGCATATCATTGTGCGTTTAAAAAAAAAAATCTGTCTAACTTTCCCTACGGTTGCTAAAGGAATGAATATGTCTCTTCTTCATCTGCATTTTAAAAGACGTTAAATTAAAGCAGATGCATTGTGTTGTAGATTGTAGATAAGCTATGACATTTGCGATTTTCGTCCCAACTCTTTCGACTTCAGAGTACCGGGTATACCTTCCCTTTTTGGATTCCTACCTGCTTTGTCCGACTGGATAGTCTGCAGGTGTAAAACCCGGAGATGAGCAGGGTCTTGAGCAGCCCTGTTGTTCACCTATCCTAAGGCATGTAGTCAGCTGTTATTTCGCTGACCTCATTGAGAGCTCAGTTGCTGGATTTGCATCTTCATTTCCCTGAACTGGGTCACAGCATTTGAAGGTGATAGGGATATTTCTCTTCTTCGCTGCTTTTTTCCTCAACTGTGTGGGCCAGGAACCTATTCTTTTATTGCCTTAGTCAACTGGGATACGCCAGCTCCTTATGCCAGGTTCATCATGTCACGTGCGGGCCAATTATACTTGTAAATGGGTAAAAGCATCAAATTGCATAGAAATGCGAAGCTGATGTAAAGCTGATAATAATAATGAAAACTAAAAAAAAATGACAAAGTTGTATGGTAACAGCTTTACGTAGGTGAGAAAGAGGTGAGCAAAAGTAGAACGACGTTTCGACCAAGTAGACCTTCAGCTAGAACAATAAACCACAACACAAAGATATATAAGGATATACACATAAATCTAACTACATGGCGATAATATGCAACACTCTCAAAAAAGAAAAAAAAGTCACTTCACTGCGGTCCAGAACTTCGTCAGGCACCGACTGGACTGGAATTGATTTGGTGAGTTGACAGGGCAGTCACAGGCGTGAAATACAATAAAAAGAAAGGGTAAGGAATGTGTAGCTCTCATACACATAGGATACCTGCTGCACATTTCTTACACTCATGCGTGCCTGTATATGTGTGTAAAATTGTCTGCATGTGTAATGTCACATTTGGATTTTTTATGTGCTTTATGGTAATATATACAGACGTATGCGTTTGTGAATGCATGGTTACATACTTGTATATGTACATTTGTTCGGCGTGCACACCCATAGATGCACATATACACAGATTTATGTGTTCGCTTGGGTAAGTAATACGTTTCCAGTAGTAGTAGTCTGGAATCTTGTACCCACCTCCACATATTTTTAGAAACCTTCCCTTTTACTGTATTTCACACCTGTGACCTCCATGTCAACCCGCCACATCAATTTCAGTCCAGTCGATGCCTCACCAAGCTCCGGACCGCAGGGAAGTGACGTATTTTCCTTCTTTGAGAGTCTAGAATATTATCGCCATGTACTCGTAGTTGGATTTCTGTGTATATCCCTATATATTTAAAAAAAAAAAAAATTTATCGTTCCAGCTGAAACCTACGTGGGCCGAAACGTCGTTCAACTTTTGCTTTGTTTCTCACCTACGTAAAGCTGTTATAATACCACTTTTTCTTTTCTTTTTTAAAAAAATATAATTATTTTCATCATTTTCGTTATTTTCAACATTTTCATAATTTTCATCAATTTTACTTGTGTTGTATCCTCAAATCTCTCTTACGAGCATGCAGCTTTGGACTGTACTCTCTTATCAAGATTTTGAAAGCACAGAGTTTCAGTAAAGGCACCCCTGAAACCAGCCATGAAAATGAACGAAAAATACGAAACGCAAAAAAAAAAAAAAACAACAACAAATAAACAAATACAGCATAAACAGGCTAAAAAGTTACGTTATGAGCAGACCAATAGGATTCTCAGATTTAAAAAAAGAAACCTGCGACTTACAAAACACCTGGGCAAGGTGGATATCAGAGACTGCCACTGCGACCTTACAAAACACCTGGACAAGGAGGATCTCAGAGACTGTCACTGCGACCTTACAAAACACCTGGACAAGGAGGATCTCAGAGACTGTCACTGCGACCTTACAAAACACCTGGACAAGGAGGATCTCAGAGACTGTCACTGCGACCTTACAAAACACCTGGACAAGGAGGATCTCAGAGACTGTCACTGCGACCTTACAAAACACCTGGACAAGGAGGATCTCAGAGACTGTCACTGCGACCTTACAAAACACCTGGACAAGGAGGATCTCAGAGACTGTCACTGCGACCTTACAAAACACCTTTGCAAAGAGGGTCTCAAACTGCAAATGCGAACAGGCAGGCAGACATTCGACCATGTTCACCGGAGAACCGCATGCAAAAGCCAGAAAATTAAAATTTGACATGTGTTACCGTTACAATGTTCATAATGGACGGAGACCTAAAGCTGATTGTTCTGTTCGCAATTCTTGTCGATCTTGATGTATATAAAACGTGATCGCCGATGAAGTCGTAATGCCGGTAGCAGTAGAAGTATTAGTAGTAATAGTATTAGTAGCAGTAGAGATTCAAACTTCAAGTTTCTCCTTTCCATGACACTGTTCTGCTCTCTGTACCAAGTCATGTTGTATCAAAAAAGCCTTCTTCGGATCTCTACTATGTAGTCTTTTATACCCTACATCAAGCATTCACAGCCAGCAACCCAACTCTGCTGATTACTGATATATTTCCAATAAAAATGCGTTGCCAATGAAACCACCACTACGTTGGAGGTTGCAGTAAAACATAATATTAAAAAGAAAAGTACATACACACAATTGTTGTCGCTTCCTAAAAGTACAAGTCCTGTAAATACATCAGTTTTTTTTAAATCTCGGGGCAACAATAAAAGCAAATGGATTCCATAATAGAATCCGCCAAGCTTAAGTGAAGCAATATTTTATGAAATCGTTGTCAGGAAACAAAATTGTGTTACAGAGAGAAATGCGGCATTTCATCATCGCGAACAAATCAAGTTAGTTTATTTCAGAAAACTCAATAATACAATGACTATATATGGGTTACTGTCAGGTTTCTTCCATATAGTTTAACATAATTTAACTTGATTTTATTTCTTGATACTGACATTTGAGAGCTCATCCCGTTGTTGTCGTTGTTGTACTGATGTTAATTTTAGAACGTTTTATTTTATTTTAGTATATCTTTATAAATTACATTATTTATAGTTGCATAGGACATTAATTTTGACAATATTAATCGAAGGAACTTGTTGCTGTGTTCTATATTTACATAGTTAGACATGACATTTTGTCATTTTCTAATTATTTTCGCTTATTCTGTCCTCTAAAATTATTTATTTACACGTTGACACAGTCAGGATATATATCAGACGGACTGGAGAGGAAATGACATTATATGATTAGAAAATGCCCTCTGTTCATCTTACATGTTTTTTACACTCTAAACATATAGTCTTTTAAACAAAAATACTATTTCTTATAATGTTGCCTGAAATGTTGATATTAATTTGTTCTTTCCACAGCGCAAATGTCTTTTTATATTTGAGTTAGCTGTAGGCATTAGTTTGAGTAACTGACAATCCCAGAGCTGGTTATTACATTAACACGTTCTTCAACAATCTGCCACGAGTTCATTGTTCATTTTGCCACTTGGAGATGGAAACAGCCGAACATTTTTCACAGACAAAAAGAATGCTTGTCATCTGTTAACCTACTCTAAATGATTAAACCACTCGGATTAGAGTCCACCATAGCGTTGTGATAATGGAACGGTACGAACTATACACAGATATTCAGACATGAGGGTCTCTGTTTGAAGAATAGTGAGTATTGAGTGTATGTTGTCCACTTTGTCTTCTGTCAGTGGAATTAATTCTTTTCTGGATATTTTTATGCGCACTTTTATTTTAACACGTTTTATTGTTTCTATCTGGATTTATAGAAGGATTTATAGAAGGATTTATAGAAGAATAGGTAGAATTGGATGGAAACAAAAGATAGCAAACGATAAAGTTTTAAAACAACTGAAAATAAAAAGAGAACTACTAAATACAATTAAGACAAGACAAATGAAATTTTGGGGCATGTTAAAAGACACAACAGCCTACTAAAAGTAATATTGGAAGGACAAATACAAGGTAAAAGAGGCAGAGGCAGACCAAGACCTACATGGACGAGTAACATCAAAAGATGGACAAGTCAATCTATGATAGCCTGCACCAGCAAAGCAAGAAACAGAGTAGAATGGCGATCCATGGTAGCCAATCTTCGTTGCGGAGAAGGCACTCGATGATGATGATGATGATGAGATTCGTTTCTATATTTGTTCGTCGTGTGTGTACTTTCGTGTATCGGTTTCACTATATTATGTATTTTTTTCACATTCATACACTCACATATGCAGTTTTTCTATTTGGTTTGATAATCTGGTTAATATGTGTGCTCGTTTGTAGATTTATTGTTATGAAAATTACAGCCTGCGTCATTGTTCTAAGTAATAACATTTATGTAAGCACGTATGCATTGTACACATGCACATGAATGTATGCATGTACTGGTATTTATGTATGTGTGGGTGCATGTGTGTGCACCCGCGTGTGTGCATGTATATGTGCGTATGTATACAAAAATATATAATGCGTGTGTATGCGTGCGTACGTGTGCGCGTGTGTGTATGTATGTATGTGCGTGTGCACGCGCGTGTGTGCGTATATGTGTATGCATGCATTATATATATATATATATATATATATATGTATGACGCATGTTCATGTAAGTGAGTATATGTAAGCATGTATACATGTAACTTATGTGTACGTAAATATCTGTATGTGTGTATGTACGCAAGTGTGTGTATGTGTGTGTATGCACATGTTTATATGTACATATTTCTACGCGTAAATGTGTAGTGTGTGTATGTACACAACTCATATACATCATCATTTTTGTTCTTCCCATCCTTGATTGGAAACAACAACGCGTATTCGTGACAAACACTTCGGACGACGTTTTGCAACAGGAGGTGAGTCTGATCATCAGAAGTTCCCCTATCGAAAAAGCGTTTCGGCCCTTTACCTTGTTTGCCTTTAAAGCTGCGCAAGCCCGCCTGAGTCAAAACGTTCCGATCTCTTGCAGTGGCGGGGCCAGAAAGCTCGCGAAATGTCCAGCAGGTAGGCGTTGTAGACACACATACTGATGGGATCATACCTAGCCACATATATTTGTCACAGCCGGGCGTAATAGAAAACATTGATCACCGTCCTATTCCTGGTGTCATAACTGGTGTATTGCAGAATCGGTGTACGTATCTCATCACCTTGTGCCCCATTGCTCAGATTTTGTACAGTGCCACCATAGGAGCATACATATCTTTGCATCCTCGATCCCTATTCGCTCGCCCAGACTGCATTGACTAGTTCCACACTCACCGCACATTACATGACGAAGTAAAGGTGTGTTAAGATATTAGGCAAAAGTAAAGGAATGTTGAGATATTAGGCAAAAGTAAAGGAGTGTTGATATATTAGGCAAAAGTAAAGGAGTGTTAAGGGATTAGGCAAATGTAAAGGAGTGTTGAGATATTAGGCAAAAGTAAAGGAGTGTTGAGATATTAGGCAAAAGTAAAGGAGTGTTGAGATATTAGACAAAAGTAAAGGAGTGTTGAGATATTAGGCAAAAGTAAAGGAGTGTTGATATATTAGGCAAAAGTAAAGGAGTGTTAAGATATTAGGCAAAAGTAAAGGCTCCCTCCGCGTCTTGCTAGGCGTATGTGGGAAATATGATGTTAGTGACTGTATTTTTGTGTGGCCACGGTACAGTTTTGGGTGATTTGGTTGGTATCATACCAGGCCGACTTTACTTCCCTGGAAAATCTATGTTACCCAATTATAAAGGCTGGCTGAACCCCGGGAGCTCTGTCGGTCTGGAAAAAAAAATCATCCACTTCGTGGTATCGAACCCCAACCCTCCTGATCAGGTAGTGAGCATACTAACTATTCAGCCACTAAAGTTCCATATTATGCAAACAACGAAGCAAAAGACTGTAGTAAACGACCATGATAAAACCATCAACGTGGAACAGAAATTATTTTTAAAGGGGGAAATATATATATATATATATAAGTAAGTAAAGTCAAGTACCCCCGTCACGCCAAGTGGCGTATAGGGAAATATGGTGTTAGTGACCCTATATTTTACAGACCTTCAGCACATGATTTTTGGGGTAATGTGGTCAGTATTACGCCCGTGCTGCTTTACTTTCCCAAAAAAAATCCGGTACCCATTTAAGGCTGGGAGAACCAGGAAGCCGTCGGTTGGGATCGAACCCTACCCCTTGTCCGTGGTAGTCCAGTTCACTAACCACTGAGCTATCGCGGCTCAAATATATATATATTGATGTGATGTTCAGGATCATCAATAACGGATGACGAAGGTCACTCATTCCCCCTATATAATTAATTTGACTGTTTCTGCCAAAGTGCCTGATGTGTCCGATGCAGCCTCGAAATAGCCCAGAACAATATAACAAATAGCCGCTGATGTTAGGGGGATCTGTATCATCAGATGTAATCTCATCTAGTCTGTCTGTTTGTCTGTTGCTGTCCTAGTCGTGTCACAAGGTGCGACCTACCGTCGTTGATATCTGCGTCAAAGAGGACCTTTCTTGTGATATAAGGTTTGCTATTAAACAACCAGTGAGGGGAAGCCGTGTTATAACAAAAATCATATATATATAATATATATGTATTCACGCGTATGTTTGTATGTGTGTATTACATGGTTTTTATTTAGTTGGTTGAATATCCAGCTACTCTTTCGCTTCATTGCTTGCATCCTTCATAAAAAAAAAAAGGAAAGTACCCCCGTCACGCCAAGCGGCGTATAGGGAATATTGTGTTAGTGACCATACATTTTACAGACCTTCGGCACATGATCTTGGGGGTAATGTGGTCGGTATTACGCCCGTGCCGCTTTACTTTCCTAGAAAAAAATCCGGTACCCATTAAAGGCTGGGTGATCCGGAAGCCGTCGGTTGGGATCGAACCCTACCTCTTGTCCTTTGTAGTCCAGTTCACTAACTACTGAGCTATCGCGGCTCCCGCACCTTCATAACTTACTCAATGTTCTACATATCTCACTTTTCTGCGTTGGCTTTTAAAAATACTCTATACTTTTCTTACCTAGTTTCCTACTGTCCTTCTCTCTTCGGTGATTACGTAATGCATGTTTTCCCATCTCTCTCTCTCTCTCTCTCTTTCTATCTCTACTTGCACAATATTATCTTTCTCCTTTTTTCTGTGCTTTACGTTACATGCGTCTATAAATTCTTACATATGTTACTATACAATCATTAGTTATGGTTTCTGTTATGTCATATGCTTATTGAAACACTACCAATACCGTACGCATTATTCACTTTCACTCTCATGCTGAATACATATTTCTTCCAGATGTACAAACAATACTCCAGCCAGCTGATAAATTCAGTATCGATATATGAACTATAATTAGCTATGCAATTACTTCAGTTCTTTACGCAGTCGTAGTTCTCATGGTGGGATGACAATGTCACTACAAGAACTAGTGCAGATCTCTTACGTGTTGTCATATTACCTTTATTTACAGTTTTCTGTTGGACATTTTTTTTTCAACAGAAAATCCATCTGTATATTGCAGGCCTATTGTCTCCTTATCTATCTATTGTCCTTTCGAGCCGAAGACGGCACATAGAGCAGAACCACAATCTCAAAAATAGAAACCTTGCGTGCCAAAGTGGCACATATTGCAGAGTTCACTGCTCTAAAATATATGGCGCTGTTTCCATAACAATACTTTTTACAATGACAGCTTGTCAAGCCATCGATCAACCTCCTTAGTCGCCTTTTTACGACATACCTGGAAGGTCACAGTGTCACTATTCTTTACTTCCCTCATAATGAGGCCCCGGTAACACACAGGAAATCTTCTTAGCGTAAAGGTAAATGCAAAGTACGAGACTTGAATCGACGTCTTAGCACGCGAGTTTTCACCCATATGTGCTCGGCCGCCTATCCAGAAGTGTTCGGAGGATAGTGTCGCTTCAAGCATCGAAACCGACTATGCGAGGCAGCACTCCTCACCTTCCCAGAGTACTATCCTGGTGCCCATTTCTACCAACGGCTGGGTCGACCTAGGGGGTATTTTCTTTTCCAGCCAGGAGTACAACTCACACTGTTTCCAGCGAGAATCGAACACAGGTTGTCCGAACGTCGGTAGCCCAGTCGGGTGGTTGTGTCGCTGGTTGTCTGTAACGTTGTGTTGTCTTCTCCCCACACACATACATCTTCTATGTGGGTAAATTTGCTTAACAATATTTTTTTCCCCCGGAACTCCTTACGACATTTTAAAGTGCCAATGATCTTTAAGGGAGCCGCGATAGCTCAGTGGTTAGTGAACTGGACTACAAAGGACAAGGGGTAGGGTTCGATCCCAACCGACGGCTTCCGGGTTCACCCAGCCTTAAATGGGTACCGGATTTTTTTCTGGGAAAGTAAAGCAGCACGGGCGTAATACCGATCACATTACCCCAAAAATCATGTGCTGAAAGTCTGTAAAATATAGGGTCACTAACACCATATTCCCTATACGCCACTTCGAGTGACGGGTCTCTTTCCTTTACTTTCTATCTCCCCAGAGACCAGGGAGGTTGAAGAGAGGTTGGGAGGGGGATGGAGAAAGGAGTGGAGACCACTACCTTTATGGCACCTTAGAATTCGTATTTTAATATGACAACAAATTGAAAGAGAAAGACACGTTTTAATAAACAATCATCATCAAGTACCGTGATTGTTCGTACAGGTGATCATGTCTCTCCACAACTTGCACTTCAAATAGTTGTAACGCATTTATGTTATTAACCTTTTACCAAACCATCCTCTTAAACTGTCTGGCATTCCTTTCTTTTTCCATCTGTCTCTTCTTTCCTACATTTTTTCGGTTGTACCAATATATATCACAGCTACCACTTCTCATTACAATGCCAGAGTGTCATGACTGCTGACAACAAACTTTCTGTTTGTTTCTGCAGTTTTCAGAACATTTCCGTTGTATTTTTTGATTAGCTGTCCATGTTATTCTCAAGACTATTTTATAAAACCACATTTTTGTGGACATGAATAAATAATAACCGGATAAATAAAAGGTTAGAGAGAATTTATTTGGTGTAAGAGAATGAATGATGTAAATATCAAATTTAAAACTGACATTACATGTTTAATTATATCACATAAAAAGATAACTCTGACACACTCTGATCCATCAACAATCATGTCAACACACACTCAACCGCCAAGAAACTCACACACACACACACAGACACACACACATATTCAACCGCATAATCAGTTTACCTTATTCTCAACTACACTTAAAGTCCCTCCTCATTTTTCAACATTAAATTAATTCTTTCCTCTTCCAATTATCCTCTATTATCTCATTTTCACGTTCTGCTACTCTTTGCCGACAGCCAGTACTTGGACACAATCTTCAAATCCCCTTAAATGCGCTAAGTGATCCGCACTAAATCTCCACTTGCGTAACACAAATTGCCTGCTTTCATCAATCTTGCTCAGTGAATTTCCAACAAACCTAACATATGCTAAAATAGTACACCACACACTCACACAAACTACATGTATACACATACGTATCACATTCTAAACATTACCGACGTGCCCCGTGTTCAGGTTATGTCAGAATTTGATACCAGCTTAAGTTAAGCTCTTGAAGCAGTGTTATTGCTACATTGATGTTTTGCCAGAGTGATGGGAGGTCATTTCATTTCGTGCAACACTGTTTGGAGTGGACATGTGTTACTGCTACAAAAATACCGTTTGCTTGTTATACAAAGCTCAACCGCACTATTTCAGCATTTAATGAATTATCTTCCTCTTATATTCCTTTTTTTCTTTCTTTCATTCTTCTCTTTCTTCCTGATAATTGTTTTACTTTTTGTACGGACACACACTAGACCAGACACAGAACATGCACTGGGGCTGGACATCTAGAAAAACACATGGACTAGGCAAGACACACACTAGGCCGGACATCTCGAAAAACACATGGACTAGGCAAGACACATACTAGGCCGGACATCTAGAAAAACACATGGACTAGGCAAGACACATACTAGGCCGGACATCTAGAAAAACACATGGACTAGGCAAGACACACACTAGGCTGGACATCTAGAAAAACACATGGACTAGGCAAGACACATACTAGGCCGGACATCTAGAAAAACACATGGACTAGGCAAGACACATACTAGGCCGGACATCTAGAAAAACACATGGACTAGGCAAGACACATACTAGGCCGGACATCTAGAAAAACACATGGACTAGGCAAGACACACACTAGGCCGGACATCTAGAAAAACACATGGACTAGGCAAGACACACACTAGGCCGGACATCTAGAAAAACACATGGACTAGGCAAGACACACACTAGGCTGGACATCTAGAAAAACACATGGACTAGGCAAGACACATACTAGGCTGGACATCTAGAAAAACACATGGACTAGGCAAGACACACACTAGGCCGGACATCTAGAAAAACACATGGACTAGGCAAGACACATACTAGGCCGGACATCTAGAAAAACACATGGACTAGGCAAGACACATACTAGGCCGGACATCTAGAAAAACACATGGACTAGGCAAGACACATACTAGGCCGGACATCTAGAAAAACACATGGACTAGGCAAGACACACACTAGGCCGGACATATAGAAAAACACATGGACTAGGCAAGACACACACTAGGCCGGGCATCTAGAAAAACACATGGACTAGGCAAGACACACACTAGGCTGGACATCTAGAAAAACACATGGACTAGGCAAGACACATACTAGGCTGGACATCTAGAAAAACACATGGACTAGGCAAGACACACACTAGGCCGGACATCTAGAAAAACACATGGACTAGGCAAGACACACACTAGGCCGGACATCTAGAAAAACACATGGACTAGGCAAGACACACACTAGGCCGGACATCTAGAAAAGCGCATGGACTAGGCAAGACACATACTAGGCCGGACATCTAGAAAAACACATGGACTAGGCAAGACACACACTAGGCTGGACATCTAGAAAAACACATAAACTAGGCAAGACACATACTAGGCCGGACATCTAGAAAAGCGCATGGACTAGGCAAGACACATACTAGGCCGGACATCTAGAAAAACGCATGGACTAGGCAAGACACATGTGACATACTAGGCCGGACATCTGGAAAAACACATGGGTTAGGTAAGACACACATTAGACCGGACACATGACACACAATAGGCCAAATACAGGACACACACTAGGCGACACACATGAAATACACTAGGAGGGACACATGGCGTATATTAGGCGGGCACACAATAGGCAGGACACACAATAGGCAGTAAACAAAACACTCACTAGGCCGGTCACAGGATACACACTAAGCCGGACATAGGTTGCACACTAAGCGCGATCCACACTAGGCTCGACACACACTAGGTCGGACACAGGACGCACTAAGCCGAACACAAGAAAACACTAGGTCGAAAACAGGACACACTAGGCCGAACACAGGACACACACTAGGTGGCAAACAGGACACACACTAGGCCGAACACAGGACACACACTAGGTCGGTCACGGAATACACACTAGGTCGAACACAGGACATTTACTAGGTTGAACATAAGACACATACTAGGCGGGACACAAGACACATATTAGGCGGGATACATGACACACACTAGGCAGGTCACAGGACACAAGCTAGGCCGGACACAGGACACACAATAGGCAGGACACAGGACACACTAGGTCGAAAACCGGACACACTAGGCCGAACACAGGACACACTAGGTCTAACACAGGACATACTAGGCTGAATATAGAAGACACACTAGGCCAAACACATGACACACTAGGTCGAACACAGGACACACACTAGACTGAATATAGGAGACACACTAGGTCGAACACGGACACACACTAGGCTGAACAAAAGACACACTAGGTCGAACACAGGACACACACTAGGTCGAACACAGGACGCACACTAGGTCGAACACAGGGCACACACTAGGTCGAACACAGGACGCACGCTAGGTCGAACATAGGACACACCCTAGGCCGAACAAAAGACACACTAGGTCGAACACAGGACACACACTAGATCGAACACAGGAAACACTAGGCCGAACAAAAGACACACAGAAGGTCGAACACAGGAAACACTAGGCCGAACAAAAGACCCACTAGGTCGAACACAGGACACACACTAGATCGAACACAGGAAACACTAGGCCGAACACAGGACACACTAGGCCGAACACAAGACAAACACTAGGTCGAACACAGGACACACTAGGCCGAACACAGGACACACACTGGGCCGGACACAGGACGCACACTAGGTCGAACACAGGACATATACTAGGTCGAAAACAGGACACACACTAGATCGAAAACAGAACACACTAGCCGAACAGGACACACACTAGGTCGAACACAGGACATACTAGGCCGAACACAGGACGCACACTAGGTCGAACACAGGAAACACTAGGCCGAACACAGGACACACTAGGCCGAACACAAGACACACACTAGGTCGAACACAGGACACACTAGGCCGAACACAGGACACACACTGGGCCGGACACAGGACGCACACTAGACGGACCCAAACTATGTCGAACACAGGACACACACTAGGTCGAATACAGGACACACACTAGGTCGAACACAGGACATATACTAGGTCGAAAACAGGACACACACTAGATCGAAAACAGAACACACTAGCCGAACAGGACACACACTAGGTCGAACACAGGACATACTAGGCCGAACACAGGACGCACACTAGGTCGAACACAGGACGCACACTAGGTCGAACACAGGACACACCAGACCGAACAAAAGACACACTAGGTCGAACACAGGACACACAATAGATCGAACACAGGACGCACACTAGGCTGAACACAGGACACACACTAGGTCGAACACAGGACACACATTAGGACTAATACGGAACACACACTAGGCCCCACACTAGGTCGAACACAGGACACAGTAGACCAGACATACCACACACTAGGCCGAACACAGGATACACACTAGGTCGAACACAGGACACACACTAGGTCGAACACAGGACACACACTAGGTCGAATACAGGACACACACTAGGTCGAACACAGGACATATACTAGGTCGAAAACAGGACACACACTAGATCGAAAACAGAACACACTAGCCGAACAGGACACACACTAGGTCGAACACAGGACATACTAGGCCGAACACAGGACGCACACTAGGTCGAACACAGGACGCACACTAGGTCGAACACAGGACACACCAGACCGAACAAAAGACACACTAGGTCGAACACAGGACACACAATAGATCGAACACAGGACGCACACTAGGCTGAACACAGGACACACACTAGGTCGAACACAGGACACACATTAGGACTAATACGGAACACACACTAGGCCCCACACTAGGTCGAACACAGGACACAGTAGACCAGACATACCACACACTAGGCCGAACACAGGATACACACTAGGTCGAACACAGGACACACACTAGGTCGAACACAGGACACACACTAGGTCGAATACAGGACACACACTAGGTCGAACACAGGACATATACTAGGTCGAAAACAGGACACACACTAGATCGAAAACAGAACACACTAGCCGAACAGGACACACACTAGGTCGAACACAGGACATACTAGGCCGAACACAGGACGCACACTAGGTCGAACACAGGACGCACACTAGGTCGAACACAGGACACACCAGGCCGAACAAAAGACACACTAGGTCGAACACAGGACACACAATAGATCGAACACAGGACGCACACTAGGCTGAACACAGGACACACACTAGGTCGAACACAGGACACACATTATGACTAATACGGAACACACACTAGGCCTCACACTAGGTCGAACACAGGACACAGTAGACCAGACATACCACACACTAGGCCGAACACAGGATACACACTAGGTCGAACACAGGACACACACTAGGTCGAACACAGGACACACTAGGCCGAACACAGGACACACACTAGGCCTAACACATGACACACTAAGTCGAACACAGGGCACACTGGGCCGTACACAGGACACACACTAGGTCGAAAACAGGACACACTAGGTCGAACACACGACACACACAAGACTGAATATAGGAGACACACTAGGTCGAACACAGGACACACACTAGGCTGAACACAGGACACATTAGGTCGAACACAGGACACACACTAGGTCGAACACAGAACATACACTAGGCGGAACACAGGGCACACACTAGGTCGAACACAGGACACAATAGGTCGAACACAGGACACCCACTAGGCCGGTAACAGGATACACACTAGGTCTAACACAGGACACACTAGGTCGAACACAGGATACACACTAGACCGAACACAGGTCACACACTAGACGGGACACAGAACACACACTAGGCGGGATACAGAACACACACTAGGCCGAACACAGGACACACACTAGGCAGGACACACACTAGGCAGGACACACACTAGGTCGAACACAGGACACAATAGGTCGAACATAGGATACACACTAGGTCGAACACAGGGCACATACTAGGCCGAACACAGGACACACACTAGGTCTAACACAGGACACACTAGGTCGAACACAAGATACACACTAGACCGAACATAGGACACACTAGATCTAACACAGGATACACACTTTATCGAATACAGGATACACATTAGGCCGAAGACAGGGCACACACTAGGTCGAACACAGGACACACACTATGCCAAACACAGAACACACTAGGCCAAACACAGGATACACAATAGGCCAAACACAGGATATACAATTGGCCGAAGACAGGACATACTTGGCTAAATATAGGAGACACACTAGGCCGAACACATGACATACTAGGCCGAACACAGGGCACACTATGCCGAAGACAGGACGCACACTAGGCCGAACACAGAATGCATACTAGATCGAACAGAGAACACACACAAGGCCGGACGCCGGACATTCTCTAGATCGCACACACATACTAGGACGTACACAGGCTATGAATAAGGCCGGACACACACTAGGCGGAACGTCTGGCATTTGGCATACACAAAGGTTGGCCTAACACTAAAATAAGTCCGGCGAAAATCTGGCATTCAACAAGCAATAGCTGCAATTGCTGTCTTCTTCCACTTCTGTTTTTATTTCTCCTTTTTTTTTCTCTATTAATTTCCTTTAATCATATCCTTATCTTTTTCCTCATTATTCTATGTTTATTTTTTACTCTGTCGTTTCTCCCCTTACATGTTTAATTATATTTTTTCTCTCCTTTTATCTTTCACTTTCTTATTATTTTTACCTTCTCTATCATTCTTTCCCCTCCCTATTTTACTCCATTGCTGTTTCCTTAATAAGCACATAACTCATGAAGAAAGATCGAGTGCGTAGTCCCAACGGAGACAGACGATAAGCATAGCTTCTGTGATGTTCAATTTGAGCACGTTAGATAATCCATGGCAACTGAATTTTAAAAAGATTTACTTTTTTCCCAATCATTCTTTCCGTCTCTACAAATGAATTTATATGACCACGTGACAAGACAGAAACAACTAAATACAGCCCATACAACTACAAACAAAGCAACAGATTAAAGGCGGAAAAGGGGAAATGATAAATGTAGTACCAGGAACATTTAGATATGTGGTTGCACAAGAAGTTAACTGAAAGCAAAAGAGTGGAATCTGCCCTCAACAGCGAAAATAAAATAAGGAAGAAAAGTAGAAGAGGAGAAGAATAAAGCCGAGGAGGAAAAGGGAAGAAAAGGAGGAGAGGAAGAAGAGAGAAAAGGACTAAAGAGTGTTAATGGTTTTAAAAAAAAAATAAGTGTCGTCACCACATTTAACCAACGTCGTTACTTTTAATTTTCAGTCTTTACCCCCACTTCCAAACCCCCAACCGGTCTAAAAATAGTTTGGTCAAGTCTAAAAGAAAAAGTTCTCTAAAAGACTGGCCCTAGAACTAATCCAAATTTATCTTTCAAATAGCCACGATATCCTTGCTACGTGATATGTCTTGAAGGCATATTAGTTTGCGCAGACATCGTCAGTTGTTGGATTCGATTTCTAAAGATTATGTTTCTTGAGATTTTTTCCCCGCAAATAAATTCCCCCCCCCCCCTCTCCAATAGATAACCTTCATATGACTTTATATCCAACAAATGTGACCTTCCTCTTCCTTGTCGCCTGTTAGGCGAGTTGCGCAGAGTTGTCTTTAGCACATTTATTTCAAGTGGAATCACCTTCAGTACAGACTTGTATATGGCTGCGTCTCTAACATTTCTATTTCCATGACCTTCGAATTGTTTGTTGTCAGAGTCGTTTTTTTTCTACGTAAACAGTGTAACTAGACTAATGACAGTAGAATAATGATACGAGACTAATGAAAGTAGAATAATGATACGAGACTAATGATAGTAGAATAATGATATGAGACTAATGATAGTAGAATAATGATACGAGACTAATGAAAGTAGAATAATGATACGAGACTAATGAAAGTAGAATAATGATACGAGACTAATGATAGTAGAATAATGATATGAGACTATGATATTAGAATAATGATACAAGACTAATGATAGTAGAATAATGATACAAGACTAATGATAGTAGAATAATGATACAAGACTAATGATACAAGACTAATGAGAGCAGAATAATGATAGTAGTATAATAATACAAGACTAATGATAGTAGTATAATGATACAAGACTAATGATAGTAGAATAATGATACGAGACTAATGATAGTAGAATAATGATACGAGACTAATGATAGTAGAATAATGATACGAGGCTAATGATAGTAGGATAATGATACGAGACTAATGATAGTAAGATAATGATACGAGACTAATGATAGTAAGATAATGATACGAGACTAATGATAGTAGATAATGATACGAGACTAATGATAGTAGAATAATGATACGAGACTAATGATAGTAGAATAATGATACGAGACTAATGATAGTAGAATAATGATACGAGACTAATGATACGAGACTAATGATACTAGTATAATGATACAACACTAATGATAGTAGTATAATGATACAAGACTAATGATACGAGACTAATGATACGAGACTAATGATACGAGACTAATGATAGTAGTATAATGATACAATACTAATGATAGTGGTATAATGATACAAGACTAATGACAGTAGAATAATAATACGAGACTAATGATAGTAGAATAATGATACGAGACTAATTATAGTAGTATAATGATACAAGACTAATGATAGTAGTATAATGATACAATACTAATGATAGTAGTATAATGATACAAGACTAATGATAGTAGTATAATGATACAATACTAATGATAGTAGTATAATGATACAAGACTAATGACAGTAGAATAATAATACGAGACTAATGATAGTAGAATAATGATACGAGACTAATTATAGTAGTATAATGATACAAGACTAATGATACAAGACTAATGTTACTAGAATAGTGATACAAGACTAATGATACAAGACTAATGAGAGCAGAATAATGATACGAAACTAATGATATAAAACTAATGATACTAGACTAATGATAGTATAATAATTACACGAGACTAAGGATGCAAGACTAATTATAGTAGAGTAATGACAGTAGAATAATGATTCAGGACTAATAATACGAGACTAATGATACAAGACTAATGATAGTAGAATAATGATCTATCTATCTATTGACCTTTCGAGCCGTAACCGGCCCATAGGGCGTAGACCAAGATACACCTTCTCCTATATGAATTTTTTTTTCTAGCAGTTTTCTTTTAAAGATATTTTATCAAATCTCGCCATCTGTCTCTGTTCTGTGCAAGCAGTTCTATCTCATTGAGGGAGCCGATCCTGCTGCTCTTGCCTCTCTCATCAATGTTCTTCTCAGTGTCTCCCTGGGTCTTCCTCTTTTTCTTTTACCTGTTGTTTCCATATGAGGCTTGCTTTGCTATTCGATTATTATCTCTTCTCATCACATGTCCAACGTATGACCATCGTCTTTTCTTTATTACTGAAGATATTAGTGGTTGATTGGCGATTTCTCTAATTTCCTCGTTTGTTTTGAATTCGTTCCATTCTATACCAAGTATTTTCCTTAGACATTTATTTTCGAATGCGTTCAACTTTGTTTCTATATCTCTTGTTGTTTTCCAGCTTTCACACGCATACGTAAGGGTTGATAGTACATTTGATTTGAATAGCCTAAGTTTTGTGTTTGTGCTAATGAGTTTTGATTTCCACAACTTTTCAAGGCTTCTGAAAGACATTGCTGCTTTAGCCAGTCTGATTCTAATTCTTTGCTCGTATCCCCTTCTCGATCAATGTGACTTCCAAGATAGATGAAGTGATCGATCTCTTCTACTGGTTTGTTTTCCATGTATATTTAGAATAATGATACGAGAGTAATAATACAAGACTAGTGATAGTAGAGTAATGATACGAGACTAATGAAACTAGACTAATGTACTAAACTAATGATACTAGACTAATGATAGTAGTAGAATAATGATACGAGACTAATGATACAAGACTAATGATAGTAGAATATATGATACGAGGCTAATGGTACTAGACTAATGATAGTAGAATTATTGATACGAGGCTAATGATAAAGGACTAATGATACTAGACTAAAGGTAGTAGACTAATGATATAAGACTAACGATACTAGAATAATGATAGTGGAATAATGATACGAGACTAATGATACCAGACTAATGATACCAGACTAATGTTACAAGTCTATTGATTGTAGAATAATGATTCGAGACTAATGATACATGATTAATGATAGTAGACTATTGATTGTAGAATAATGATTCGAGACTAATGATACAGTACTAATGATAGTAGACTAATGATACGAGGCTAATGATAATAGACTAATGGTAGTAGAATAATGATGCGAGACAAATGATATAGACTATGATACTAGACTATTGAAACGGGACTAAAGATACATGACTAATGATATAGTACTAAAGACACAAGACTAATGATACTTAACTAATGATACAAGACTAATGCTTCAAAACGTATGCTACAAGACTATTGATACTAGACAAATGATACAGGACTAAAGATACAAGACTAGTGATACAAGACTAACTATACTAGACTAGTGCTACTAGACTAACGTTACTGTGCTAATCGCACTAGACTAATTATAAAAGACTAATGTTACTAGGCAACTGACTGTAGACAAATGATACTAAATTAATTTTACTATACTATTAATACTAGACTAATAGTACTATACTAATTGATTCTAGACTAATGATACAAGACTAATGCTACTATATCAGTACTATACTAATGATATTAGATTAATGTTTCTATACTAGAGATACAACTTTAAGGATACAAGACTAATGATACTAGACTAATGATAATATATTAATAATACTAAATTAATAATAATAAACTAATAATACTAGACAAAAAATACTAAACTTTTAATACTACACTCTAGATACTAGACAAACGATATTAGACAAATGATACAGGACTAATTACACAAGACTAATGCTAATACACTAATGACATTATACTTAAACTACTACGTTAATTTTACTAGACTAATGATATTAGACTCCTGATACTAGACTAATGATATTAGACTCCTGATACTAGACTAATGATATTAGACTCCTGATACTAGACTAATGATATTAGACTCCTGATACTAGACTAATGATATTAGACTCCTGATACTAGACTAATGATATTAGACTCCTGGTTCTAGACTAATGGTATTAGACTCCTGATACTAGACTAATGATATTAGACTCCTGATACTAGACTAATGATATTAGACTCCTGATACTAGACTAATGATATTAGACTCCTGATATTAGACTAATGATATTAGACTCCTGATACTAGACTAATGATATTAGACTCCTGATACTAGACTAATGATATTTGACTCCTGATACTAGACTAATGATATTAGACTCCTGATAAAAGACTAATGATATTAGACTCCTGATACTAGACTAATGATATTAGACTCCTGATACTAGACTAATGATATTAGACTCCTGATACTAGACTAATGATATTAGACTCCTGATACTAGACTAATGATTTTAGACTCCTGATGCTAGACTAATGTTACAATAACAATGACATTCATCCCCATCATCAAGTACCGGGCCTGCCGGCGTAGGTGATCATGTCTCTCCACAACTTTCGATCTCGGCAGCTATTTATCATTTCTGTTGTTGACCTTCTGCCAGCCATTCTCTTAAGCTGTCTGTTATTTTTTTCTTTGCTTCCCTTTATCTTTTCATTCCTCAATTTTTCCAGTTGTTCTCTTCTCATTACATGGCCAAAAAAATGATTGTTTCTTCCAAATATTGGAAATTAGCTCTCGTTTTGCTTTGACCTCTCTCAGAACATCTTCATTACTCTTCTTAGCTGCTCATGGTACTCTCAACATTCTTCTGTAAAACCACATTTCTACAGACTCCAGTGATTTTCTTGTTTGTTGTCCTATTGTCCACGATTCACATCCATATGTTAAAACTGGCTCTACGAAACATTTAAGAACTCTTTTTGTTGTTTCTGTTGACAAAAATGGATTGCATAGTATCTTCCTCATTTTTTGGAAAGCTGCTTTTGCCTGAGCTGTTCTGCATCTCACTTCTTTTGTGCATCTTCCGTCTGAGGTTAATAAAGTTCCCAAATATTTAAATTCATTTACCTGTTTTAATATTGTTCCACTTGTCTTTATTTTGCACTGAGGTGATGTCTTTTTCTTTGTTGTTACCATTACCACTGTCTTTTTGCTATTAAGGCTGAGTCCTTTATTTTTGCTTTCTTTCACTATAATGTCCAACATTTCTTGTAACTCATTTTCACTCTTAGCGATTAAGACTGTATCATCATAATTCATTAGATTATTTATATTATGATCTCCAATTGTTATTCCAGGTATGCCCCTTATGGATATTAAAATAATCTCACTATAAATATTAAAGAAATCTGGTGACAGCACACAACCTTGTCTAACACCCTGTTTTATCCGTTGAAACATTCCCAATTGGTTTCCAGTTCTTATGGCCGCTGTTTGTTGCCAGTACATGTTATTTATTATTCTTAGATCTTTGCTGTCTACGTTTATGCTTTCTAAAATTTTGATTATTTCTTGGTGCTTTACTTTGTCAGATGCCTTGGTCTAATCTATGAAACATAGGTATAGATCTGTTTTCACCTCTATGGCACTTTCTACTAAAGATCTTATGATATAAATGGCATTGCTTGTTCCTTTATCTCTAACAAAACCACACTGTTCATCGCTAATTTCTGGACTGATTTTGTTTCGCACTCTTCGCATGATGATTCTTAGTAATATCTTAGTCATATGACTCATAAGGCTTGTGATCATCGCATTCAATCGCACCCGATTTCTTTGGTAGGGCTATGAATATTGATTTGAGCATGTTGTCTGGTATATATCCGCTGTCGTAGATATCATTCAATATTTTTGTTATTATTTCTATTCCAAAATTACCCATGGCTTCAATCTCTTCTTTAGTTATATTATCTGGTCCAGGAGCTTTGCCTGCTTTCATATTGCGCAAGGCGTCTTCCACTTCTTCTCTGAGTATTTCTGGTCCTTCTCCATTATCCTTAATATTTACTTCCATTCGTTCATCATTATAAGGATCTTTAATGTATACTGTCCATCGTTCCCTTATGTTTTCTTGATCAATCAACAGTTCTCCTTCCTTTGATCTTAGAAATCCAATTTTTGATTGCGTTTTTCTTCCTGTTAATTCTTCAATTTGTTTGTATATAGCTTTGGCATCTCCTATAGTAATGATATTAGACTACTCTTACTAGACTAATGGTACTATATTAATAATACTGGGCTAATGATGTTAAATGAATGATAATATACTAATGATTCTATACTAATTGTACTATATTGATGATACTAGATTAATGATACTAAACTAATGTTACTATCCTAATGATACCTGCCTAATGTTACTAGACTAATGTAAATATATGAACGATACTAGATTAATTATACTGTACTAATCATGTTAATGTTACTATACAAATGCCAATATAATGACGATTCAAGACTAATGTTACTAGGCTAAAGATACTAGATTAATGATATTAGACTAATAGTACTTTTTAGATTAGTATTACTATACTGTTATAATATAATGTTACTATAATAATAATAATAATAGAATAACGATACTACAATGACTCTATACCAAATAATTTAGATTAAAGACAAAAATAAAAAAAATTCAACTGCAATGTTTAGTCAGTCTTATAATATATGGTTGTGAAACGTGGAGAACAATGAAAATGACAATAATGAATATACAGACCGTCATTTATATGTAAAAAAAAAAAAAGTAAAGAGCCCCCGTCACCCCAAGTGGCGTATAGGGAATGTGGTGTTAATGACCATAAATGTTACAGACCTTCGGCGCATGACTTTTGGGGTAATGTGGTCGGTATTACGTCGGTGACGCTTTACATTCCAATTAAAAAAATCCGGTACCCATTTAAGGCTGGGTGAACCCGGAAGCCGTCGGTTAGGATCGAACCCTACCCCTTGTCCTTTGTAGTCCAGTTCACTAACGACTGAGTTATCGCGGCGTCATTTATATGTGCTTGCGCATAATACAAGGATGGAAATGGCAGGACAAAATCACTATTGTAGAATTATGGAAAATTACAGTTAAAATACCAAAATAAGAAGAGATTCAACGAAGACGATGGCGCTGGATACGGCACACACTGCGGAAGCTAACTGAGAGTATTACACAACAGGCCCTTTTTCAGAATCCCCAGGGGGAAAATACAAAGAGGAAGACCAAGGAATTCTTGAAGAAGACAGATAGAAGCAGAGATGAAGATGATGGGGAAGACATGGAACGATCTTAAAAGAATGGCAAGAAACAAAACGGCTTGGAAAGTGTTTGTTGAAGACCTATGCTCCACAGGGAGCTGAAAGGTAGAGGAAGAGAAGCCACCTGAAAACGCATAAGAGAAAGCCAAGAAAAAATCAGTACCACTATAGTTCGTTGAGATGTAAAAATCGACGCATAAAAATATAAAGTAGAGGCAGAAAATACAACAATAAAGAAGACAAAACACGACAATAAAGAAGACAGAATGCAACAATAAAGAATATATAATGGTAATATTTATAGCGTAATGTCTTGTCCATTACGCCAAAAAAGGATTTATTTATGCAGCTTTTTTCGCATTCTGCATTTTATTTTATCCAAGAAATTAGATATACATGAGAGGAGTTCTTTAAGGCACGCAAGGTCTCTGCCATCTTTATCACGCTTCTGGGATTATGGGTATTCTTAGACCGGAAATTGATATGGAAGCCCGCCATAATTTGCCTGGTCACGTGTCACTTGTCATGATTTACAGGTTGTTCCTTCAAACGATCATGACAAGGGGGCGTAATTTTCACCTAATTGACAGAAACATGTACTTCACAGGAAAGGTTGAAGGGACATGTGAACGTCGCTGACCATTGGTTAATTAACGTCAAACTGGATTCATCACTAAACTTTCGATAAAAGGATTCATCACTAAACTTTCATTAAAAGGATTCATCAATAAACTTTCAATAAAAGGATTCATCACTAAACTTTCGATAAAAGGATTCATCACTAAACTTTCAATAAAAGGATTCAGAACAAAACTTTCAATAAAAGGATTCATCACTAAACTTTCATTAAAAGGATTCATCACTAAACTTTCAATAAAAGGATTCAGAACTAAACTTTCAATAAAAGGATTCATCACTAACTTTCAATAAAAGGATTCATCACTAAACTTTCAATAAAAGGATTCATCACTAAACTTTCGATAAAAGGATTCATCACTAAACTTTCAATAAAAGGATTCATCACTAAACTTTCGATAAAAGGATTCATCACTAAACTTTCAATAAAAGGATTCATCACTAAACTTTCAATAAAAGGATTCAGAACTAAACTTTAAATAAAAGGCTTCAGCTCTAAATTTTTAATAAAAGGATTCAGCACTAAACTTTTAATAAAAGGATTTAGCACTAAACTTTAAATGAAAGGCTTCAGCACTAAACTTTCAATAAAAGGATTCAGAACTAAACTTTCAATAAAAGGATTCAGCACTAAACTTTCAATAAAAGGATTCAGCACTAAACTTTCAATAAAAGGATTCATCACTAAACTTTCAATAAAAGGATTCATCACTAAACTTTCAATAAAAGGATTCATCACTAAACTTTCAATAAAAGGCTTCAGCTCTAAATTTTTAATAAAAGGATTCAGCACTAAACTTTTAATAAAAGGATTCAATACTAAATTTTAAATGAAAGGCTTCAGCACTAAACTTTTAATAAAAGGATTCATCACTAAACTTTCAATAAAAGGATTCAGCACTAAACGTTTAATAAAAGGATTCAGCACTAAACTTTTAATAAAAGGATTCAGCACTAAACTTTAAATGAAAGGCTTCAGCACTAAACTTTCAATAAAAGGATTCATCACTAAACTTTCGATAAAAGGATTCGTCACTAAACTTTCGATAAAAGGATTCAGCACTAAACTTTCGATAAAAGGATTCGGTACTAAACTTTCGATAAAAGGATTCATCACTAAACTTTCAATAAAATGATTGAGCACTAAACTTTCGATAAAAGGACTTAGCGCACATTAGTAAGTAGTATGTAAAGGTTCTCTCCCTTGTCTTGCTGGACGTTAAAGGAAGATGCTGGTAGAGACAATATTTTTCCACGACTGCGACAAATATTTAGACTGATGTAGACAGTATCACGCCAGGCCGCCTTTACTTCCAAGAAAAATCTATATTGTCCATGTTTATAGGCTGGACGAACTCTGGCCTTGTTGGTCGGAAAAAAAAGTCCGGTCTTTTCTTGGAATCGAATTCGTACGCTTCTGATCAGGAAGCGAGCTAACTAATCACTCAGCCAACGAAGCTCATATGGTGCACATTAGAGGCTCACGTACTATGGAATCATAGAAAGCTCTGATCCATGAACATATACTTCCCATTTTATTTAGTTTCCATCAATTCGATCTCACCATTTGCGGATTTAAAAAAAAAAACTATACGTGACAGCGAGTTACCAATAAACTTCTTCTTCTTCTTCTTTCTTTCCTCATCTGCCTTTCAGAGTCGAGGGGAGATGTAATTTGCCGTCTTTTGCTCTTCTGTTCGCTTCTGCTGCTATTACGTTTCCTAGTGCTTCTAATATTCCATCGATCCATCTTTTTCGCGGTCGACCCTTAGGTCTGGTATTCACGCAACGTTTAATGAGGGCTCGTTGTGTTGTGTTTTGATTACTCTGCCTTGTCACGTGGCCAAAAAATTGTATCTGTTGCTTCTTTATATATTCTATGGCGGGAGTTATTCTTAGCTTTTTTCTCAGTTCTTCACTTCTGATCTTATCTCTCAAACTGTTTCCTGTCATTCGTCTGACACATTTCATCTCAGTTGAGGTTAATTTTCTTATTGTTCTTGCATCTAATAAACGCTACGAAGAAAACCGTTTTTAGTTAGGAGAAATTACAACAAAGATCACACCACGTAAAAATGGACTGATGGAAAATTAGAGGCTAAGAAATATAAAAGCAGAAGAAGCGAACAGAAGAGTTAAAGACTACAAACTATGCCCCCTGTCGTCGCTGAAAGGCCAAACGAAGGAGATTCTCGCCATCTATTGCATTCAATAAAAATGTTCTCCCTCCACAAATGAATAGCTTTCCCTCAACTCTACATTCGTTCCACAAGATGGTCGACAATCTTAAATGTTTGGGGTGGGGGTGGGGGGGGGGTGTGTGTATGTCTTGGTAGCCTAGTTGGCAAAATCACCTGACTAGGATACCGATGTTCGGACAACCCGTGTTCGATTCCCGCTGGAAGCAGTGTTAATTGTACTCGTTGTTGGAAAAAAATACCTCCGAGGACGACCCAGCCGCTGACAGAAATGAGTATCAGGTAGTAATCTTTGAAGGTGAGGAACGCCGCCTCGCATGAGTTTTGATAATTGAAGCGACACTATCCAGAAGTCTCCGAACACTTCTGGATAGGCGGCTGAGCACATATGGGTGAAACTCGAGCGCTAAGACGTCGATTCAAGTATCGTACTTTACCTTTATAAGTTTGACCATACAACCACGCCTACGTCACATCTTTGATTTCATCAAACCTTCGTCACTAAAAGTTCATGAGATTACGATTGCGTAATTGTACAAATGTTTCATTCCACAAACTCATTTTCAACAATCCTTTAATTTATACACTCAACATTGGTGAATCTTAGTTTCATCCGCTAATTTTCATGCAATCCCACATTTGCACAAACTCATTCTCATGATCCCTTGTTTCAATAAACTTTCCCACATCGCCGTCATTAAACTTTCCCACATCGCCATCATTGTTTCAATAAACTTTCCCACATCGCCGTCATTGTTTCAATAAACTTTCCCACATCGCCGTCATTGTTTCAATAAACTTTCCCACATCGCCGTCATTGTTTCAATAAACTTTCCCACATCGCCGTCATTGATTCAATAAACTTTCCCACATCGCCATCATTGCTTCAATAACGTCACCCCCACCAATTCATAATATGTCCTAAATGTATTCCCTCCACTAACTTTTAAAATAAATCCAACTCTCCCCTTCAACCTAAAAATATCTTCTTTCTCTCATACTTTCCTTAGCTCACTCCTACACTCTCCACTCTCAACCTAAAATCATTTTCTTTCTCTCATACTTTCCTTAGCTCACTCCTACACTCTCCCCTCTCAACCTAAAATCTTCTTCTGTCTCATATACTTTCCTTGGCTCACTCCTACACTCTCCCCTCTCAGGATAAAATCATCTTCCCCACGGCATACTTTCCTTAGCTCACTACTACACTCTCCCCTCTCAATCTATAATCATCTTTCTCACCTCATACTTTCCTTAACTCACTCCTACATTCTCCCCTCGCAGTCTAAAATCATCTTCCTTCTCTCATACTTTCCTTAGCTCACTACTACACTCTCCCCTCTCAATCTATAATCATCTTTCTCACCTCATACTTTCCTTAACTCACTCCTACATTCTCCCCTCGCAGTCTAAAATCATCTTCTTTCTCTCATACTTTCCTTAGCTCACTCCGACACTCTCCCCTAGCAGCCTAAAATCATCTTCCTTCTCTCATACCTTCCTTAGCTCACTCCTACACTCTCCACTCTCAACCTAAAATCATTTTCTTTCTCTCATACTTTCCTTAGCTCACTCCTACACTCTCCCCTCTCAACCTAAAATCTTCTTCTTTCTCATATACTTTCCTTGGCTCACTCCTACACTCTCCCCTCTCAGGATAAAATCATCTTCCCCACGGCATACTTTCCTTAGCTCACTACTACACTCTCCCCTCTCAATCTATAATCATCTTTCTCACCTCATACTTTCCTTAACTCACTCCTACATTCTCCCCTCGCAGTCTAAAATCATCTTCCTTCTCTCATACTTTCCTTAGCTCACTACTACACTCTCCCCTCTCAATCTATAATCATCTTTCTCACCTCATACTTTCCTTAACTCACTCCTACATTCTCCCCTCGCAGTCTAAAATCATCTTCTTTCTCTCATACTTTCCTTAGCTCACTCCGACACTCTCCCCTAGCAGCCTAAAATCATCTTCCTTCTCTCATACTTTCCTTAGCTCACTCCTACACTCTCCACTCTCAACCTAAAATCATTTTCTTTCTCTCATACTTTCCTTAGCTCACTCCTACACTCTCCCCTCTCAACCTAAAATCTTCTTCTCATATACTTCCTTGGCTCACTCCTACACTTCAGGATAAAATCATCTTCCCCACGGCATACTTCTTAGCTCACTACTACACTCTCCCCTCTCAATCTATAATCATCTTTCTCACCTCATACTTGCCTCACTCCTACATTCTCCCTCGCAGTCTATCATCTTCCTTCTCTCATACTTTCCTTAGCTCACTACTACACTCTCCCCTCTCAGCCTAAATCATCTTTCTCACCTCATACTTTGCTTAACTCACTCCTACATTCTCCCCTCGCAGTCTAAAATCATCTTCTTTCTCTCATACTTTCCTTAGCTCACTCCGACACTCTCCCCTCTCAGCCTAAAATCCTCTTCCTTCTCTCATACTTCCCTTGACTCACTCCTACACCCCCCCCAAGAAACAATTGTTTAGAATAACTGTTTATAGTCTCATTAGTTGGGATTTCTAGAGGTCAAAATTAAAATAGATAGGCGTCCCGCTTAGCAGAGTCTCACTGGTGACAAATATTTGTATACATCTACATACATAATTGGGAGCCCCGACAGCTCAGTGGTTAGTGAACTGAACTGCAAAGGACAAGGGGTAGGGTTCGATCCCAACCGACGGCTTCCGGGTTCACCCAGCCTTAAATGGGTACCTGATTTTGTTCTGGGAAATTCGAGCGGCACGGGCGTAATACCGAACACATTACCCCAAAAATCATGTGCCGAGGTCTGTAAAATGTATGGTCACTAACACCATATACGCCACTTGGCGTGACGGGGGCTCTTTACTTTTTTTTACATACATAATTCGTTATTGTTGGTTATAAACAAAAATTAAAGGTTCCATCCACGCCTTGCTAGTCGTATGGGGAATATGATGTTAGTGACCATATTTTTGTATGACCACGGCACATTTTTGAGTGATGTGGTCGGTATCATGCCAGGCCGTCTTTATTGTTGGTTATAGCAGACACAAAATCAACGAAAAGCCACGAAAGGAATATGCTGATACTAAAGCTATAGCTTTATCATAGGTAACGGTAACAACGCTTCGCTTATGTAGCCTTTAACGATAATCCAACAACCACAACTTGCAACCTCCACAAGTTGAGAGAGCCCAGTTTGGGAACTTCTACACGTAGAGAGAGGCCCAGTTTTTGGAACGTAAACAACTAGAGAGAGGCCCAGTTTGGGGACTTCTACACGTAGAGAGAGGCCCAGTTTTTGGAACTTCTACACGTAGAGAGAGGCCCAGTTTGGGAACTTCTACAAATAGAGAGAGGCCAAGTTTGGGAACCTCTACACGTAGAGAGAGGCACAGCTTGTGAAATTCCATACGTAGAGAGAGGCCCAGCTTGGGAACTTCCACAAGTAGAGAGAGGCCCAGTGGGAACTTCCACACGTAGAGAGAAGCTCGGTTTGGAAACCTCTACACGTAGAGAGAAGCTCGGTTTGGAAAACTCTACACGTAGAGAGAAGCTCGGTTTGGAAAACTCTACACGTAGAGAGAGAGAGGCCCAGCTTATGAACTTCCACACGTAGAGAGAGGCCCAGTTTGGGAACTTCCACATGTAGATAGATAGAGAGAGAGAGAGAGAGACCCAGCTTATGAACTTCCACACGTAGAGAGAGGCCCAGTTTGGGAACTTCCACACGTAGAGAGAATCTCAGTTTGGAACTTCTACACGTAGAGAGAGGCCCAGTTTGAGAACTTCTACACGTAGAGAGAGGCTCAGTTTGGGAACCTCTACACGTAGAGAGACGCCCAGGTTGGGAACCTCTACATGTAGAGAGAGGCCCAGTTTGGGAACCTGTACATGTAGAGAGAGGCCCAGTTTGGGAACCTCTACATGTAGAGAGAGGCCCAGTTTGGGAACCTTTACATGTAGAGAGAGGCCCAGTTTGGGAACCTCTACATGTAGAGATAGGTCCAGTTTGGGAACCTCTACACGTAGAGAGAGGCCCAGTTTTGGAACCTCTACACGTAGAGAGAGGCCCAGTTTGGGAACCTCTACACGTAGAGAGAGGCCCAGTTTGGGAACCTCTACAAGTAGAGAGAGAGAGAGAGAGAGAGAGAGAGAGAGAGAGAGAAAGACCCAGCTTATGAACTTCCATACGTAGAGAAAGGCTCAGCTTGGGAACTTCCACACGTAGAGAGAATCTCAGTTTGGAACCTCTACACGTAGAGAGAGGCCCAGATTAGGAACGTCTACACGTAGAGAGAGGCCCAGTTTGGGAACCTCTACACGTAGAGAGAGACCCAGCTTCGGAACTTCCACACGTTGCGAGAGGTTCAATTTTGGAACCTCTAGATGTAGAGAGAGAGACCCATCTTATGAACTTCCACACGTAGAGAGAGGCCCAGTTTGGGAAATTCTACACGTAGAGAGAGGCTCAGTTTGGGAACCTCTACACGTAGAGAGAGGCCCAGTTTGGGAACCTCTACACGTAGAGAG